>QGSO01000371.1:525665-556652 GCA_011037825.1 Carya cathayensis
ATTTATGTTACTTATAATGCGTGGGGCCACAACAACTGTGGAGTACGTATTATATTTATGTTATGTTACTTATAATGCGTGGGGCCACAACAACTGTGGAGTACGTATTATATTTATGTTACTTATAATGCGTGGGGCCACAACAACTGTGGAGTACGTATTATATTTTATGTTACATGAAGTATGGGGCCACAACAACTGTGGAGCATACACTACATGAGACACAGCAATTGTGACATGTAGAATACGTGGGGCCACAACAACTGTGGAGTACGTATTATATTTTATGTTATGTGAATTCATGGGGCCACAACAACTGTGGAGCATGAAGTATGGGGCCACAACAACTGTGGAGCATACACTACATGAGACACAGCAATTGTGACATGTAGAATACGTGGGGCCACAACAACTGTGGAGTACGTATTATGTTTTATGTTACTTGAATACGTGGGGCCACAACAACTGTGGAGTACGTATTAATGCACATTATTTATCAAGACAATTAAATAAGATTCCAAGTTTATGTTAAGTCAAGTTTCAGATCAAGTTCATGTTATATTATACTCACGTACATGTTATGTTCATGTTTATGTTATGTTCCAAGTTCATGTTCACATCATGTTATGTTCACTTTTATGATATGTTCAAGATCACGTTCATGTTATGTTATGTTCATGTCCATGTTATGTTTCACGTTCATGTTATGTTGTTTGTTCATGTTATGTTTTAAGCTTAAGTTTATGCCATGTTAAGTCAAGTTTCAGTTCATGTTTAAATTCTGGTTAAGTCATGCTATATGTCAAGTTATACTATGTTTATATATGACTATAATTATGCATTTATGCTTTTACTGCCATGCATGCATTTTTAACCTGTGTGTGAGTTTTATGTTAACTTACTGAGATTTGTAATCAAATCTCACTGTGGTAGTCCCAACTACCATTCCCCCGAATGGTAGATCTTGTTACAGGACCCAAAGGAGAATTGGAATCTGACCAACTGAATACGGTCGACTAGGCCACGGTGCGATGTTGATGATGGTATAGTATTTAACTTAGGTTAATACTTGTACTTTGGGGTTGTATCTCAAGTATTCTTTTGATCACAACCATTTTGGACTAGTGTGATGATCACGGCTTTTTAGTATGCCTTTATGTATGAATTATATTTCAAGTATTTGGGATATATTTAGTTTGGTGCATAGTATTGCTAAAGAAAAAGATTATCCGCTGCGAATATTGCATAATGCTAGATGCATGTTAGGAACATTGCATCTTATATGTCATGTACGGGGGCAGGTAACCTTGTGTTGCATGTCTCGACGCTTCAAATGTCCGTTCAATCCCAAGCGGAATTTGGGGGCGTCACAACCTAGATTATATTAAAATTTAGACCGTTGAAATCCCGTCTCAAGAACCCAAATTACAAGGAGGAACGCCACAAAGGTTGTGATTTACCTTTGATAAGTTCGAGAGTTCAATCAAGAACAAGAGAAGAAAACTCACTCACAATTAAAATTCAGAATAAAATGTCTACCTTGGAGTGGCTGGTTACATCCTTTAAATACTCTCCCCAAAACATGATAAAACCCTAGACTAAAATTTGAGACCCTACTTTCAAAAATGCCCTTCAGTGAACAGTAGCCGTGCGGTACTGTAGCTTGAACAGTGTCATGCTACAGTACTTCTAAACCATAGTTTAAATAAAATAGTATCTTTCCAAAAAAGCCCTTGGCCAAAATACAAAGCCTTCCCAAAAACCCTAGTTCATAAGAAATAAGACATGTGGGCTGGACATCCCCAAAACCCAATTATTCTAGATTAATTCCTATGATTAATAAAATAATCCATTTTAATGAAATAAATAAGTCTATGGCCTTCAATAATAATAGGCCCAAGTCGTATCTTCCATAGCTTAGATCAAGTGAATCAAAACTGGTTCTCCTTCTTTTAAGTCCATCATGAGTGTTGGGCTATTGCTAACTTCATCCCAATTATTTTGCACCAATTCTTGTATTGCTCCCTTGATCTTCGTAACTCTTAATCTTGTACTTAATCCTTAAGACTTGGTCTGCCTTGGGGCCCATCATTCCCCCTCTCCTCAAAAGGATTCGACCTCGAATCTCCACCTGGATCAAAGGGAAATAGATCAGTGACATTGAAAATAGCAAGCATATGATACTTACCTAGAAGATCCACTAGATATGAAATATCATTAATTTGGTCAAGAACTTGGAAATGTCCATCCAAGCTACTTCTGTCATCAACAGGTAAGAGCATTAAATCAAGAGAAATAAGTGGATTAAAACCATATGCAATTTCAAGATGAGAATAAAAAATGATTGTATGCATGGTCCTATTACATGTAAACTCTAACAAGGGCAAACGATACACCCACAAACGTTCATGCAACACGTCAATGAAAGGCAAATAATACTCCCATAAACGTTCATTAATCACAACTAAAGTCTTCCTCACACCAAAATGATAATTCTGATTATATGCAATCTCAATGAGTGGTAAATAATATTTCCACAAACGTTCATACAACCAATTAATGAATGGAAAATGATACTACCACAAACATTCTGGCCACACATCAATAAATGGCAAATGATATGACCAAAGGTGTTCATGCAATACTCCTAAACTCTCCTTTAAACCAAAGTGACCAATCCAACTATATGTAAACTCAATGAATGGGAAACAATACTCCAACCAATGTTCATACAATATGCCTAAAATATTCTTTATACCAAAGTGACCATTCCAACTATATCCAAACTTAATGAATGGCAAGTAGTACTCCCACCAATGGTCATGCAACACGTCTAAAGTCCTCTTTATATCAAAATGTCCCAAGAAACCACATCCATGCACAAGCAACTCATGCATACGACTAGTAGGCACACAAAGTCTTTTCTCGCTAAATAAGTACCAATCTAGTCTATAGAACTTACAAAACGATGTTTTCTCACATACTCTATACACACTAGTCAAGCCATCATCATTAACATACAATTTCTTATCATATTCAAGTCTCAATAATTTTGTATCTAAAATGATGACAAGGACATACCTTCTTGCTAAAGCATCAAACACAAGATTTTTCTTACCATGTGTGTACTGAATTACATGAGGAAATGTCTCAATGAATTGAACCAACTTGGCATGCATTCTATCCAACTTAACTTTTCCCTTCAAGTGCGTCAAGTACTTATGCTCTTCAAATAAAGGTCGGCTAGGGATTGTTGCACCTGGCACAAGATCAATATATTGCTCTATCTCTCTAATAGGTAGCAATCCACTAAACATACCGCTAGGAATCATGACCTCCTATCCTTGCAACAAAGAAACAACAATACTAGGCAAAGGTACGTCAAGTTCGTTAGTATTAAAACTTGCCTTAGCATAAAAACTCACTTCTCTCTTTGTTTTTCTCTTACTTTCTTTATTCTCCTCTTTCTTTTCACTCTCTTTTTCGACATCTTTTCTTGAACTCTCAGCCTCATAATTGTTTTTCAACTTATTCTCTCTTTTTCTTGAGGTTTCTGCCTCACCCACATTTCTTTTCTCCCCCATTTTTCTCTCCCTCATTTTCGGTCTCATTATTTTTTTCTTCCTCAATTTTATTCCCATTCTTTCTTTTTCGCTCAACCTTACTTTTACTCTCTCTTTTTTTATCAATCTCATTTTCTCTCTTTGTTTGTAGAAGATCAACCTTAGTTTCACTCTTTCTTTTCTGATCAATCTCACTTTCTCTTTTTCTTTTTCGATCAATCTCACTTTGCAACTTCAGTTGGTCCTCATGGACCTGTGTTGGAGTTAAAGGAGCAAGTTTGATTATTTTTCCATCCTTTTCAAAACTGTACATGTTCCTAAACCCATCATAGATCGCTCTCCTATCACACTGCCACAGCCTCCCCAACAAAATGTGACCACAATGCATAGGCACTACATCACAAAGGACATCATCCTTGTACTTCCAAATTGAAAAAGATACTAGTACTTGCTTATTTACCCTAACCTCCCCACAATCATTCAACCATTGCAACTTGTATGGTCTAGGTTTCAAGATAGCTAAATTCAATTTCACAACTAAAGTAGTGCTAACCACATTAGTACAACTCCCTCCATCAATGATCATACTACATACCTTGCTATTGATGTGGCATCTAGTATGGAAAATGTTCTCTCTTTGCTGCTCTATATCATCCATCTTAATTTCTGTATTGGGAGCACGCCTAACAACAAGTGACTCGCCATACTCTCCATTCTTATCGTACCCATTCTTAATACTAGGCTCACGTCTCCTCCTATCTCTCACACTTCATAGATTTCTAACCACTAGACCTTGTTGATCCATCCTATCCCTCATTTCTCCCAACTTCAAATTTAACCTTTCAAACTTTTGTTGCATGGACTGCAACACAAAAAATAAGTTATCTACCATCTCCTTTGGTGATGAGTCATTTTTATGAGACATCATATGCTCTGCACAAAAAAGAATGTTAGAGGAAAAAAGACCTCACATGCTCCCTTACGTGTTTACACTTAAATAATGGCACTCCACTCATGTATCACACTCTTAATTGGCTTTTTCCCGATAATGATCTCACACTCTCTTGCCTTTTACCTCAAGAGTTTTCCCACTCAAGTTCTTTAAGAACTAATTGAACTCAATCAAGACAATACAACCTTATTTTGTTCAAACTAGTAATTATGTCCAAGAAACAAGAACAAGAGATGATGGGCCCCAAGGCGGACCAAGTCTTAAGGATCAATTACAAGATTAAGAGCTACGAAGATCAAGGGAGCAATGCAAAAATTAGTGCAGATGAAGCTAGCAAGAGCCCAACACTCATGATGGGCTTGAAGGAATGAGAACCAGTTTTGATCCACCTGATCCAAACTGTGGAAAACTTGACTTAAAAATAGGGCCTTTAGATATTAAGGCTTTCAATTTGTTTAAAAGGATTTCTATTATTAGTTTAGAATAAGTGGGGTTGAGGATGCTTAGCCCACATGTCTTATTTCTAATGAACCAGGATTTTTGGGAAGGCCTTGTATTTTGGCCAAGGGCTTATTTAGAAAGATATTATTTTATTTTAAACTAGGGTTTAGAAGTACTGTAGCATGACACTGAAGGGCATTTTTGAGAGTAGGGTCTCAAATTTTAGTCTAGGGTTTTATCATGTTTTGGGGAGGGTATTTAAAGGATGTAACCAGCCCCTCCAAGGTTTAGACTATTATTCTGAATTTTAATTGTGAGTGACTTTTCTCCTCTTGTTCTTAATTGAACTCTTGAACTTATCAAAGGTAAATCACAACCTTTGTGGCGTTCCGCCTAGTAATTTGGGTTCTTGAGACGGGACTTCAATGGGTCTAGATTTTAATATAATCTAGGTTCTTGAAACGAGTTCCCAACGGGTCTAAATTCTCCATCCATAGACTTGAGTTTGGCTTTCCTGGGTTGTTTTTCCAATATTGTTGTTGGGTCTCAAAGCGAGTCGATTGGGGTTCACATCATTTGGTATTCAGAGCTCGGTTTCCAATCAAGTCTGATTCTATCTTCTTCTTTTTTGTATTGTTAATTCTAGGGCTTCATTGTTCTAGGGTTAAAAAAAAAAGTTGCAGAAATTCGTTTTTCCTAGGGCTGCCAATTTATTCTATCATTTGGGTTTCATGTTTATCATCACAGGGTGGCTAAATTGCTTGTTTGAGGGCTGCCAAAAGTTTGCACCATCTAGGGTTTATAATTTCTAGGGTTTCATTCCCTTCTATTTTCTTTATCAATTTTTATGTGTTTGAATTCAATTGTTTGATTATCACAATTGGATATTTCTGTTTGTGGTTGAATTGTTGAGAAAAGAAGAGAGAAAAAAAAAAGAAAGGAATGGAAAAGAAAAGAAAAGAAAGGAAAGGAAAAGAAAAGAAAATTTGAAAAAAAAATTCAAAAAAAAAAAAAAAGAAAAGAGAGAAGGATTTTGGGTATGAAATATTTTGCCATATGAAATTGAGTGCTTTGTCATTGATTAAGCCTTATCTTCAACGGGTTTAATATATCTTTCTAGTTGGTACCTTGTTTCATAATTACTCTTTCCAGCGTATAAATTCCTTGAGTCTCGGGTCATTTTATTCCTTTCGTGTTTTCTCTTGTTCTTGTTTCTTGGACCTAATTACTAGTTGGAGCAAAACAAGGTTGTATTGTCTTGATTGAGTTCAATTAGTTCTTAAAGAACTTGAGTGGGAAAACTCTTGAGACAAAAGGCAAGAGAGTGTGAGATCATTATCGGGGAAAAAACCAATAAGAGTGAAACATGAGTGAAGTGCCATTATTTGAGTGTAAACACGTAAGGGAGCATGTGAGGTCTCTTTTCCTCTAACATTCTTTTTTTGTGCAGAGCATATGATGTCTCATAAAAATGACTCATCACCGAAAGAGATGGTAGATAACTCATTTTTTGTGTTGCAATCCATGCAACAAAAGTTTGAAAGGTTAAATTTGAAGTTAGGAGAAACGAGGGATAGGATGGATCAACAAGATGTAGTGATTAGAAATCTACGAAGTGTGAGAGATAGGAGG
Organism: Carya cathayensis; assembly: GCA_011037825.1. Classification (NCBI taxonomy): domain Eukaryota; kingdom Viridiplantae; phylum Streptophyta; class Magnoliopsida; order Fagales; family Juglandaceae; genus Carya; species Carya cathayensis. The sequence goes on from QGSO01000371.1 coordinate 532,254, forward strand.
AGACGTGAGCCTAGTATTGAGAATGGGTACGATAAGAATGGAGAGTATGGCGAATCACTTGTTGTTAGGCGTGCTCCCAATAACGAAATTAAGATGGATGATATAGAGCAGCAAGGAGAGAACATTTTCCATACTAGATGCCACATCAATAGCAAAGTATGTAGTATGATCATTGATGGAGGGAGTTGTACTAATGTGGTTAGCACTACTTTAGTTGAGAAATTGAATTTACCTACCTTGAAACACCCTAGACCATACAAGTTGCAGTGGTTGAATGATTGTGGGGAGGTTAGGGTAAATAAGCAAGTGCTAGTATCTTTTTCAATTAGGAAGTACAAGGATGAGGTCCTTTGTGATGTAGTGCCTATGCATTGTGGTCATATTTTGTTGGGGAGGCCGTGGCAGTGTGATAGGAGAGCGATCTATGATGGGTTCAGAAACATGTACAGTTTTGAAAAGGATGGAAAAACAATCAAACTTGCTCCTTTAACTCCAACACAGGTCCATGAGGACCAACTGAAGTTGAAAAGTGAGGTTGATCAAAAAAGAAAGAGAGAGTGAGATTGATCAGAAAAGAAAGAGTGAGAATAAGATTGAGGAAGAAAAAAATAATGAGACCAAAAATGAGAGAGAGAGAAAAATGGGAGAGAAAAAAAATGAGTGTGAGGCTGAAACCTCAAGAAAAAGAGAGAATGAGTTGAAAAACAATTGTGAGGCTGAGAGTTCAAAAAAAGATGTCGAAAAAGAGAGTGAAAGAAAAGAAAGTGGAACGGAAAAAGAGATTGAAAGAAATGAGGGTGAGGTTGAAACCTCAAGAAAAAAAGAGAGTGAAAAGAAAGAGGAGAGTGAAGAAAGTGAAAGAAAAACAAAGAGAGAATTGAGTTTTTATGTTAAGGCAAGTTTTAATACTAACCTTGACGTACCTTTGCCTAGTATTGTTGTTTCTTTGTTGCAGGGATATAAGGTCGTTATTCCTAGCAGTGTGTTTAGTGGATTGCCACCTATTAGAGAGATAGAGCAATACATTGATTTTATGCCAGGTGCGATAATCCCTTCCCGACCTTTCTTTGAAGAACATGAGTCCTTGATACACTTGAAAGGACAAGGTAAGTTGACTAAAATGCATGCCAAGTGGGAGGAATGTATTGAGATTTTTCCTCTTGTAATCAAGTACACACATGGTAGGGAAACTTTTGTGGCTTGTGCATTAGTAAGAAGGTTTGATCGTATCGTTATTTTAGATGCAAAGTTATTGAGATTTGAATATGACAAGAAATTGCATCCTAATGATAATGACTTTGCCAGTGTGTATGGAGTACGCGAGAAAACATCGTTTGGTAAGTGCTATAGACTAGATTGGTATTTATTTGGAGAGAATAAACTTTGTGTGCCTACTAGTTTTATGGGTGAGTTGCTTGTGCATGGAAGTGGTTTGTTGGGTCACTTAGGTATAAAGAATATTTTAGGCATATTACATGAACACTTTAGGGAGTACGGTTTACCATTCATTGAGGTCGCATATAATTGGAGTGATCATTTTGGTGTAAAAAAGATTTTAGACATGTTGCATAATCGTTTGTGGGAGTATCATTTGCCATTCATTGACTCGTTGCATGAACATTTGCGGGAATATCATTTGCCATTCATTAACATGATGTATGAACGTTTGTGGCAATATCATTTGCCATTTATCGACGTGTCGTATGAACGTTTGTGGGAATATTATTTGCCATTCATTGAGATCACGTATAATTGGTGTGATTATTTTGGTCTAAAAAAGACTTTAGATGTGTTTCATGAACGTTTGCGAGAGTATGAATTTCCATTCATTGAATTGTTGCATGAACGTTTACGAGGGTATCATTTGTCATTATTAGAGTTTGCATATAAGAAGACCTTGCATACTACTATTATTTTTCATTCATCTTTTGAAGGTGCTTTTGGTTTTAATCCACTTATACATTTTGATTTAATGCATTTACCTGTTGATAACAAAAATAGCTTGGATGGACATTTCTAAATTTTTGATAAAATTAATGATACTTCATATCTAGTAGATCTTCTAGGTAAGTATCATGTATTTGCTATTTTCAATGTTACTGATCTATTTCCGTTTGATCCAGGTGGAGATTCGAGGTCGAATCCTTTTGAGGAGAGGGGGAATGATGGGCCCCAAGGTGGACCAAGTCTTAAGGATCAATTACAAGATTAAGAGCCACGAAGATCAAGGGAACAATGCAAAAATTGGTGCAGATGAAGCTAGCAAGAGCCCAACACTCATGATGGGCTTGAAAGAATGAGAACCAGCTTTGATCCATCTGATCCAAGCTGTGGAAGACTTCACTTAGAGATAGGGCCTTTAGATATTAAGGCTTTCAATTTGTTTAAAATGATTTTTATTATTAGTTTAGAATAAGTGGGCTTGAGGATGATTAGCCCATATGTCTTATGTCTTATGAACTAAGATTTTTGGGAAGGCCTTGTATTTTGGCCAAGGGCTTTTTTGGAAAGATACTATTTTATTTGAACTAGGGTTTAGAAGTACTGTAGCGCGCGCGGCTACTGTTCACTGAAGGGCATTTTTGAGAGTAAGGTCTCAAATTTTAGTCTAGGGTTTTATCATGTTTTGGGGAGGGTATTTAAAGGATGTAACCAGCCACTCCAAGGCTTAGACTATTATTCTGAATTTTAATTGTGAGTGAGTTTTCTCCTCTTGTTCTTAATTGAACTCTTGAACTGGTCAAAGGTAAATCACAACCTTTGTGGCGTTCCTCCTTGTAATTTGGGTTCTTGAGACGGGATTTCAACGGGTCTAGATTTTAATATAATCTAGGTTCTTGAAACGAGTTTCCAACAGGTCTAAATTCTCCATCCATAGACTTGAGTTTGGCTTTCCTGGGTTTTTTTTTCCAATATTGTTATTGGGTCTCAAAGCGAGTCGATTGGGGTTCACATCAGTTTGGCTTTCTTGAGTTGGTTTTCCAATATTGTTGTTGGGTCTCAAAGCGAGTCAATTGGGATTCACATCACTTATGTTGTGCACAGCATGCAACTATTACTTCAACTTGACAACGTCCAAACTAATTTCGTCCTTGCCTAGATGGTAATAACTATCACTTGCAGAATGTCTTGACCTTTTGTCCAACAAGACAACTATCATTATTGACTTCACTAAATCTCAACATGACACTACAACACCTTTTGTGGCCACTATTTTTCCGGCGGCTCATAAGTTAATGAAAATACTTGTTTTTAGCCCACACGAAGCATGCCTCTGAAAATAATTAAAGCAATTGTAGCGATTTTATTCATGGTGACGTAAAAAAGTCGTAGCAATAATGATGGGAACCAAAGTGGAGCTATCCTTAAAGATCCTTTGGAAGTTCCAGATGGGCCAATTACAAGATCAAGAGCCAAGAAGATCAAGGAAGCAATGCAAGGATTGGTGCAATCCACTTGGGAAGAAGCTAGGAAGAGCCCAATACTCAAGATGGGCTGGAAGGAAGAAGAACCAGTTTTGATCCATTTGATACAAGCTATGGAAGACATGACTTAGAGATAGGGCCTGTTGTTGTTAAGGCTCTCAATTTGTTTAAAGGCTTTTATTAATAGTTTAGAAGAAGTGGGCTTGAGGATGCTTAGCCCACATATGTCTTATTGCTAATGGATTAGGGTTTTCTTTGGGAAGGCCTTGTATTTTGGCTAAGGGTTTATTTGAAAACTTATTATTTCACTAGGGTTTTAGAAGTTACTGTAGCGCGGCATACGACACTATTTGCGCTACAGTACCCGAGGCACTTTCATTAGGGTTTGTGGGGATTGTCTATTTAAACAACTTGTAGCCTCATTTGAGAGGCAGACTATATGGAATTTTCATTGAGAGTTGTATTATCTTACTTGAAGTTCAATTAGTTCTTAAAGAACTTGAGTGGAGAATCTCTTGAGGTAAAAGGCAAGAGTGTGTGAGACCATTATAAAAAAAAAAAAAAAAAGAAACCAATTAAGAGTGAAACACGAGTGGAATGCCCTTATTCAAGTGTAAACACGTAAAGGAGCGTGTGAGATCTTGTTCACTAACATTTTTTTTTTGTCAAGCACGTACGATGTCTCATAAAAGTGACTCATCACCAAAGGGGATGGCAGATAACTCCTTTGTGTTGCAGGCCATGCAACAACAGTTTGAATGGTTGAACATGATGTTAGGGGAAGTGAGAGATAGGATGGATTAACAAGATGAAGTAATTAAAAATTTGCATGATGGGAGAGATAGAAGGAGACGTGAACCTAGAAGAGAACATGAGTATGAAAATGTAGGAGATGGCGAGGATGAGGAAGACCTAATATCTGAAGTTGGGATGGGTAGGAATATAGGATTTAGAGGAAACCCACGGGGTCGTGATGGAGTGGATAGGGACCTTGAGAGTATTAAAATGAAAATACCATCTTTCCAAGGTAGAACTGACCCTGAAACTTATTTAGAGTGGGAGAAGAAGAAAGAGTTGATCTTTGATTGTCATAACTATTCAGAGGAGAAGAAAGTGAAGTTGGCAGTAATTGAGTTCACTAATTATGCTATTATTTGGTGGGATCAATTAGTGACCAATAGAAGGAGGAATTATGAGAGGCTTGTCGAGACATGGGGAGAGTTGAAAGCTCTCATGAGGTGGAGATTTGTACCTAGCCACTACTATAGGGACCTTTACCAGAAATTACAAAAATGTTACACAGGGGTCTAGGAGTGTGGAGGACTACCATAAGGAGATGGAGGTGGCCATGATACGGGCAAATGTAGAGGAGGATAGGGAGGCCACTATGGCTAGATTTTTGTGTGGTTTGAATAGGGAGATAGCCAATGTGGTTGAGTTGCAACATTATGTAGAAATAGAAGACATGGTGCACATGGCTATGAAGGTGGAGAGGCAATTAAAGAGGAAAGGGACATCAAGGTACACTTCGGTTTCTAGCACTCCTTGGAAACCAAAGTGGGAGAAAGATGATCGAACTGTAACAAAGGCAAAGGCCGAACCACCTAGAGGAAAAGATGAAGGAACTAGCAACAAACCCAAGATAGCATTCCAACCTTCTAGAAATAGAATATTAAATGTTTTAAGTGTTTGGGTTCAGGGCACATCGCTTCTCAATGTCCAAACAAAAGTGTGATGATTATGTGTGAAAATGGGGAGGTGATGACTGCGAGTGAGTATGATAGTGATGAGATACTCGAGTTGGAGGATGCTAGTGATGATGATGGAGTAGAATACCCCGTAACAGGTGAGTCCCTTGTTGCCAGGCGTGCTCTCAACACACAAATTAAGATGGATGATGCAAAGCAACAGAGGGAGAACATTTTCCATACTAGATGCCACATGTAACAGCCCGCAAGAAATTCAATGGTGGAATTTCTATAGACATTAGAAACCTCGTGAAAACCCCATAAGTTTTTACGAATCGGCTAATCGCATAAGTTCTAGTATGTCAACATAATTAGTTTTATCACTCACTATGGTGCCAGAAATGTGATTTTATTTGTTTGAGGTAGTTAGAAGTGTCAGATTACGTTATAGTTTACGCCACTAGACTCAGTTGAATATTTAGGATTTTTCAGTACTAAGTTTATTATGCACTTTTTCGGAGTGAATAGTAACCTCGATAAGCGTACTAAGTGCAGTGGTTTCAAAATCACAGTGTGAAATGTCCAAATTAGGTTAGAGAAGTTTTATTTGGACACTTGGCAAGATCTTAACCACACATAATGAATAGTATTAGATACTTGGCACAAAGAGAAACCATTAGATGGATTTGTGAAGGAAATCAATGTGTGAGATCATGCCACCTAAGCAAAACAGTTTTTTTTCATCTGATCAACCAAATTGAGTTAGATGAAGAGGGTTTCAACCCTAGTAAAACCCTAAATGGTTGGAATCCTTTTGAAACCCCAAAAACTTGGTTGAAACCGAAACCCTAAACGGTTTCCCCAAACCCTAAAGTTGGCATTCAAACCCTTTTTGATCCAATTTCTAGTATTGTGTTTAATCACTTGATTAAATCACTTTCACATGCTATTAATTTCTCAAATTCCTATTATGACATCTTTATCCAACATTTTAAACCTTAGAAATTTGATTGGGCCAAGAAAAATTGGATTTGGGCTTGATAGCATCTCAAACCCTAACCAAACCCCCTTTAAACCCCAAATTGAAGCCCACTTGGTTGAGGCCCACTAAGGCCCACTAAAGCCCACGAATTTTGGCCACCTTGGCATAGCTTCTTGGAGAAATTTCCTCCCCCACTTGGCAGACCATTCATTGCATCAAGTTGCACTCATTAATATGGAGGAACCCACCCCATCAAGTCCCATGTCTCATAGCCTTTGTAAGTTGTCTTTTGCCCCCCACTATCCTCTACATTATGTCACATGTCTACACCTCCACTCAATGATCATTAAGGTCCAAATATTCTCCCTACAGAAGTCTTGAGTCGTGCAAGACACACTTACTTCACTTTAATCATTTCTTCACCCCGTTCTTAGAGAGAAACCCAAAAGAGCTCTCTCGGGCAGATTTCTGGGTCTTTTTGCGTGGAGTTTTTCGACCCTTTGTAAGTATTTTCACACGATGACTCCTTCATAAAAGTTGTTCCTCTTTGAGTCTAGTTTCCGTAGATGTATTTTTCGTATCATTCCATGGTCATTTGGTCGGTCAAAAGTATTTTTAACCATGGAAAGGTCATTCTGGGCGTGAATCTGGAGAGTGTGTTATGTTTTGGAGTTTTTGACCAAGCTAATGGATATATCTTGGTCCGAAAATTTTATGGAGTGTTCTTAGAATGTGTTTAAGAGTTTTCATTGAGGTTTTGTTGCATGAATAAAGATTTTGATGATAGATTTTATTAGATCTAGAAACATGAAAACTGGAAGTGACAAAACAGTTTTTATTTGGATAAAGTTTGAATATTTTGAGGTTTGATCTTACTCTAAAGGCTTTGATATTTTTATATGATGATCCTAAGTCTCTTATTTTCATGTTAGGATGTTATTTTGGAGATATTTAGTATTAGTTTCAAAGATATGATTTTTCTATGCAAGAGAATTTCGGTTAGGCCTAAGATTTGATGTTTTTAGGTTAGATCCATGTTTTATTGGGTTTTAGCCATGTGATTTTAATTTTGATGGTTGGATATTCTTTAGGACACGTTTTTAAACCATGTGATACTTTATTTCAAAGATCTCACCTTCTTAAGCCATTGATCAAGAGATTTATCAAAGCTAGTTAAGAAAAAGTTTCTGTTTTTGGACTAAGTGTAAAATCAAAAACTCCAAGTGTTATTTTTGTGATTTTGGTGACTTTAGTTTGATGATTTAAAGCATGGTTTATCTGAGGATGATGTTATGAATATGTTAGAAGTAAGATTAGATTTTTTGGAATTCTTGGAGATGTTTTGATTTAAGGACAAAGCTTGTGATTCAAGTGTTTTGATCTTTTTACAAAAAAGTTTGGTGTTGATTATTAGCTTTTTCTAAATGGATGTTTCAAGTATGGTTTTAAACTTAGGATTGGAAGATGTTTGTTGTAAAATTTTGGTTTAAGCATGAGTTTTGAAGTTGGAAGGAATTGTAACAAAAATCAAGAGAAATGGCCTATGGATGTTTCGGCCATAGTGTGTTTTCCATAGTGTTGTTTTGTTTTAAATTTTTTTCTGAGTTGATATTTGAGTTTAGAACAAAATTTACATGAGGAATGTAAATTTTGGAAATTTTTGGAGTTAGGATATGAAATCCTTAAGTTATGGGTAAAATGGTCGTTTTCCCACATGTAGAGGGTAAAATGATAATTTTACTCTAAGATAACTTGTTTCCATGTTTCTAATTGTTAGTAATTAAATTTCTAACTTTTAGAATGACCTTTTACAGTTTCTCGTATATCGCACTTTATTCTCGTAGAACGTGACAATCGAGGTAAGTTAGCCTCTAACTTACTATCAGTTTATTGTGTATGTGTGATGGGTAAGAGAACTACAATTTATGTATGTATGTTATCGTATATGCCATGTCATGCTATGTCATTACATGTTTATCTGCTACGTATGATTTAATCTCTCATGAATAATTATCTGTTACATAATCTTTTCTATCATACAATGATGTATGTTATAAGTATGCCATGTTAAGTATGCCATGAAATGTTATGATTAAATCATATTGTGTCATTTACAAGTATACGCCATGTTAGAAAAGTATATGATATTAATTAATATCTCATGCATTAAGAAAGATAAGACATGTTATGTTACGTATAATACGTGGGGCCACAACAACTGTGGAGTACGTATTATATTTTATGTTACGTGAATACGTGGGGCCACAACAACTGTGGAGTACGTATTATATTTAATGTTACGTATATACGTGGGGCCACAACAACTGTGGAGTACGTATTATATTTTTTATGTTACGTGTATACGTGGGGCCACAACAACTGTGGAGTACGTATTATTTTTTATGTTACGTGTATACGTGGGGCCACAACAACTGTGGAGTACGTATTATTTTTTATGTTACGTGTATACGTGGGGCCACAACAACTGTGGAGTACGTATTATTTTTTATGTTACGTGTATACGTGGGGCCACAACAACTGTGGAGTACGTATTATTTTTTATGTTACGTGTATACGTGGGGCCACAACAACTGTGGAGTACGTATTATATTTTCTGTTACGTGTATACGTGGGGCCACAACAACTGTGGAGTACGTATTATATTTTATGTTACGTGTATTCATGGGGCCACAACAACTGTGGAGCATGAAGTATGGGGCCACAACAACTGTGGAGCATACACTACGTGAGACACAGCAATTGTGACACGTAGAATACGTGGGGCCACAACAACTGTGGAGTACGTTTTATTTTTTATGTTACGTGTATACGTGGGGCCACAACAACTGTGGAGTACGTATTATTTTTTATGTTACGTGTATACGTGGGGCCACAACAACTGTGGAGTACGTATTATTTTTTATGTTACGTGTATACGTGGGGCCACAACAACTGTGGAGTACGTATTATTTTTTATGTTACGTGTATACGTGGGGCCACAACAACTGTGGAGTACGTATTATTTTTTATGTTACGTGTATACGTGGGGCCACAACAACTGTGGAGTACGTATTATTTTTTATGTTACGTGTATACGTGGGGCCACAACAACTGTGGAGTACGTATTATTTTTTATGTTACGTGTATACGTGGGGCCACAACAACTGTGGAGTACGTATTATTTTTTATGTTACGTGTATACGTGGGGCCACAACAACTGTGGAGTACGTATTATTTTTTATGTTACGTGTATACGTGGGGCCACAACAACTGTGGAGTACGTATTATATTTTCTGTTACGTGTATACGTGGGGCCACAACAACTGTGGAGTACGTATTATATTTTATGTTACGTGTATTCATGGGGCCACAACAACTGTGGAGCATGAAGTATGGGGCCACAACAACTGTGGAGCATACACTACGTGAGACACAGCAATTGTGACACGTAGAATACGTGGGGCCACAACAACTGTGGAGTACGTATTAAGTCAAGTTTCAGATCAAGTGCATGATAAGTCAAGTTTCAGATCAAGTTCATGTTTTGTTATGTACACGTACATGTTATGTTCATGATCAAGTTATGTTCCAAGTTCATGTTCACATCATGTTAAGTTCACGTTTACAGTATGTCTCAAGTTCACGTTTATGTCATGATATGTTCAAGTTTATGTTATTTTCAAGTTCATATTTATGTTATGCATGTTTACGTTCATGCTACATTTCAAGTCCATGTTATGTTTTAAACTCAAGTTCATGTCATGTTAAGTCAAGTTCAGTTCACGTTTAAGTTCTGGTTATGTCATGTTATATGTCAAGTTATGCTATGCTTATGTACGACTTTACTTATGCATTTATGCTTTTACTGCCATGCATGCATCTTTAACCTGTGTGTGAGTTTTATGTTAACTTACTGAGATTTGTAATCAAATCTCACTGTGGTAGTCCCAACTACCATTCCCCCCGAATGGTAGATCTTGTTACAGGACCCAAAGAAGAATTGGAATCTGACCATCTGAATACGGTCATCTAGGCTACGGTGCGATGTTGATGATGGTATAGTATTTAACTTAGGTTAATGCTTGTACTTTTGGAGTTGTATCTCAAGTATTCTTTTGATCACAACCATTTTGGACTAGTGTAGTGATCACGGCTTTTTAGTATGTTTTTATGTATGAAATATGTTTCAAGTATTTGAGATATTTTTAGTTTGGTGCATAGTATTGCTAAAGAAAGAAAAAAATTATCCGCTGCGAATATTGCATAATGCTAGATGCATGTTAGGAACATTGCATCTTATATGTCATGAACGGGGGCAGGTAACCTTGTGTTGCATGTCTCGACGCTTCAAATGTCCGTTCAATCCCAAGCGGAATTTGGGGGCGTCACACCACATCAATAACAAGGTATGTAGTATGATCATTGATGGGGGGGTGTTGTACTAATGTTGCTAGCACTACTTTAGTTGAAAAATTGAATTTACCTACCTTGAAATATTCTTGACCATACAAGTTACAGTGGTTGAATGATTGTGGGGAGGTTAGGGTGGATAGACAAGTGTTAGTTACTTTTTCCATTGGAAAGTATCAAGATGAAGTACTTTGTGATGTGGTGCCTATACATGCTGGTCATATCTTGTTGGGGAGGTCATGGCAGTATGATAGGAGAGTGATACATGATGGATTCAAAAACATGTATATCTTTTTAAAAGAGGGCAACACAATCAAACTTGCTTCTTTAACTCCAAGACAGGTCTATGAGGACCAATTGAAACTAAAAAGTGAGGTTGTAAAAAAAAAACAAGACTGCAAATGAGAATGATAAAAAAGGAAAGAGTGAAAAAGAAAGAGAGTCTACTGAGAGAAAAGGAAAAACAAAAGTGAGTTTCTATGCAAGAGAAAGTGAGGTTAAGAGGGCTTTGTTCGCAGATCGCCCTATGATTTTTCTTGTCTATAGAGAGTCTTATCTTAATCTTGATGAAACTAACCAGCCTCTTCCTAGTTTGGCTGTTTCTTTGTTGCAGGAGTTTGAGGATGTATTCCCAGAGGAAATGCCTAATGAGTTGCCACCCAATAGAGGCATTGAGCACCAGATTGATTTTGTACCCAGGGCTGCTATTCCAAACCGACCAGCTTATAGAAGTAATCCAGAGGAGACAAAGGAGCTTCAGAGGCAAGTTGAGGATTTGATGAGCAAGGAGTACATGAGGGAGAGCATGAGCCCATGTGCAGTACCAGTGCTTCTAGTGCCTAAGAAGGATGGGACGTGGCGGATGTGCATTGATTGCAGGGCAGTTAATAATATCACGGTAAAGTATTGCCATCCCATTCCTAGATTAGATGATATGCTCGATGAATTGCATGGCTCATGTATTTTCAGTAAAATTGATCTCAAAAGTGGGTACCATCAAATTAGAATGAAAGAGGGTGATGAATGGAAAACTGCTTTTAAGACTAAGTATGAGCTATATGAATGGTTGGTTATGCAATTTGGACTTACAAATGCGTCTAGTACTTTCATGAGATTAATGAACCATGTCCTACGTGTATTCATAGGCAAGTTTGTGGTTGTGTACTTTGATGATATCCTAGTGTATATAGCAAGGACTTAAATGAACATATTGAGCATTTAAGATATGTGTTTAATGTGTTGAGATGTGAAAAGTTGTATGCTAATTTCAAGAAATGTACCTTTTGCATGGAGAAAGTTGTTTTTCTTGGATATGTTGTTAGTATAAAGGGTATTGAAGTGGATGAAGAGAAAGTCAAGGCCATTAGGGAGTGGCCAACACCAAAGAGCGTCATAGAGGTAAGAAGCTTTCATGGTCTAGCAAGCTTTTATCGGCGTTTTGTTAAAGATTTTAGCACCATTGCTGCACCACTCACTGAAGTCATTAAAAAGAATGTTGGGTTTCATTGGGGGGCTAATCAAGAGAATGCTTTTGCCACTATTAAAGAAAAGTTGTGCTCTGCACCTGTGTTAGCATTACCTGATTTTAACAAAACTTTTGAGATTGAATGTGATACCTCAGGATTAGGGATTGGAGCCATTTTGATGCAAGATAGGCGACCGATCGCCTTCTTCAGTGAGAAGTTAAGTGGGGCATCCCTGAAGTACCCTACTTATGACAAAGAGCTTTTTGCTCTTGTTCGCGCATTAGAGACTTGGTAGCACTAATTGTGGCCTAGGAAATTTGTGATCCACACCGATCATGAATCGCTGAAACATCTCAAGGGTCAAGGTAAGTTGAATAAGAGGCATGCCAGATGGATGGAATACATTGAGACCTTTCCATATGTCATCCGTTACAAACAAGGTAAGGAGAATATTGTTGCCGATGCTTTATTTCAGAGGTATGTACTTCTTACTTCTATGAGCACTAAAATGCTTGGGTTTGAATATGTAAAAGACATGTATGCCGATGACGCTGACTTTTCGGATGTGTATATGGCATGTGATAAGGTGGCATTTGGTAAGTTTTACAAGCATGATGGTTACTTGTTTAAAGAAAACAAACTGTGTGTACCTAGTTGTTCTATGCGTGAGTTATTGGTGCGTGAGGCACATGGTGGGGGATTAATGGGACACTTTGGTGTCAAGAAAACCTTAGACATATTGCATGAACATTTCTTTTGGCTTAAGATGAAAAGAGACATCAATCACATTTGTAGCAGGTGCATCACATGTAGAAAGGCCAAATCTAAGGTTTTGCCACATGGGTTATATACACCCTTACACGTTCCTAGTGAGACATGGGTAGACATATATCTATGGACTTTGTTTTGGGGCTGCCTAGGACAGAAAAGGGTAGAGATTCTATTTTTGTGGTTGTGGATTGATTTAGTAAGATGGCACATTTCATTCCCTGCCATAAAACAGATGATGCCACAAACATAGCTGACTTGTTTTTCAAGGAGATAGTGCGACTCCATGGTGTGCCCAGGAGCATTGTTTCTGATAGGGATGTTAAATTCTTGAGCTACTTTTGGAAAGTGTTGTGGGGAAAATTAGGTACTAAACTCTTATTTTCCACTACTTGTCACCCGCAGAATGATGGTCAGACTGAAGTAGTTAATAGGACTTTAACTCAGCTTTTACGCACTGTTGTTCATAAGAATTTAAAGATTTGGAAGGATTGTTTGCCATTTATAGAGTTTGCATATAATAGGACCATGCATACTATTACTTCATGCTCTCCTTTTGAAATTGTTTATGGTTTTAATCCACTTACTCCTTTAGATTTGATGCCTTTACCTATTAATAGCAGGAGTAGCTTGAATGGACAAAAGAAGGCGGAGTTGGTGAAGTGACTTCATGAGAAGGTACGGCTTCACATTGCCCAAAAGAATGAAAAGGTTGCTTCCCAAGCCAATAAAGGGCGAAGGCGTGTCATCTTTGAATCAGGAGATTGGTTTTGGGTTCACATGTGTAAAGAAAGATTCTCAGTCCATAGACGGACTAAGTTGCATCCTCGACGAGATGGACCTTTCCAAATTCTTGAGAAAATTAATGACAATGCATATAAAGTGGATCTTCCAGGTGAATATAATGTTTCTACAACCTTCAATGTTTCTGATCTTTCTCCTTTTGATCTAGGTGAAGATTCGAGGTCGAATCCTTTTGAGGAGAGGGGGAATGATGGGAACCAAGGTGGAGCTATCCTTAAAGATCCTTTGCAAGTTCCAGATGGGCCAATTACAAGATCAAGGAAGCAATACAAGGATTGATGCAATCCACTTGGGAAGAAGCTAGGAAGAGCCCAATACTCAAGATGGGCTTGACGGAAGAAGAACCAGTTTTGATCCATTTGATACAAGCTATGGAAGACATGACTTAGAGATAGGGCTTGATGTTGTTAAGGCTCTCAATTTGTTTAAAGGCTTTTATTAATAATTTAGAAGAAGTGGGCTTGAGGATGCTTAGCCCACATATGTCTTATTGCTAATGGATTAGGGTTTTCTTTGGGAAGGCCTTGTATTTTGGCCAAGGGTTTATTTGGAAACTTATTATTTCACTAGATTTTTAGAAGTTACTGTAGCGCGGCGTGCGACACTGTTCACGCTACAGTACCCAAGGCACTTTCATTAGGGTTTTTGGGATTGTCTATTTAAACAACTTTTAGCCTCATTTGAGAGGCAGACTATATGGAATTTTCATTGAGAGTTGAGTTTTCTCCTTTTGTTCTTCTTGAACTTTTGAACTTATCAAAGGTAAATCAAAACCTTTGTGACGTTCCTCCTTTGTAATTTGGGTTCTTGAGACGGATTCTTCAATAGGTCTAGATTTTAATATAATCTAGGTTCTTGGAACAAGTTCTCATCGGGTCTAAATTCTCCATCCATAGACCTGAGTTTGGCTTTCTTGGGGTTGTTTTTCCAGTATTGTTGTTGGGTCTCAAAGCAAGTCTATTGGGGTTCAAATCAAATAAATGTTTGTAACCATCGTAGTGTAGACACAACATTTCTCTGTTTGCTGAGATTTATCCTCATCCCAATTAAAATTCTCCTCTTATCGACAACTATATATCGTGGGTAAATTTTTTTGTGAAAAGTATGAATATTTGTTTGAGGTGTTTTCTCATTGTCGAAATTAATGTCTTTTATAAACTAAACCTACATCATCATAATTCTCACATTTATGAAAAATCTTCCTCTCCTAACTCTCTCAATCCCCATTTTGAAAGTGCAGATATATTAATAGTAGAGCCTAAAGTCTCATCTGCTTTTAAGAAAGTCCCAAATGTTAAGCATCCCTATCTCTCTGCCACTATTCTACGTCTCATACTCACTGCCACCACTTTTGCTGCCTCAAACCCGAAAGGTGCTGCCTCTAGAAGCCTTGACCATATCCAGGAAAAACTCTAGCTTTTCTTATATTTCTCTATTTATATGATTGAGTTTTGTGTATTCCCATCATATATGAATACACAATTTGAAGTTGTTGACTAATGCCAAAACTACATGCTAATACTTGGATTCCCACATTATACGGTAGATCAAAACGGCGCCTTGTTTTTTTTTTTTTTTGAAATAAAAAATAGCAATATATTGATGTAGATTTAAGACAGAGAAAAACACTGTCAACATTACATAGACTGTTCTAGCTGGACAGTCGACATAACCTACATTAGACCATCTTCAATCCATATTTGCTCATTCTCATAATCTAATGCTAACTTTGCTAACTGGTGGGCAGCATAGTTGGTCTCTAAATGAACAAAAACAACTTGCCATTGAGGTCGAATCAATAACATACTTCAAGCATCAACAACCAAAATACCATAATCTACACTAATCACCTCATCAGAGTTCACAGCTTGAACAATGGTCTGAGAATCACCTTCAAACACCACCCTTCCCAATCTCAAGTCAGCACAAACTTCCATTGCCCTCCTCAAAGCTATACCTTCTGCCATCACAGGTTTCACAACTGGCTTTTGGCTTGCACACACACAAGCCATGATGTTCCCTTGCTCATCCCTTATAATGATACCACAACCTACTTTATTAAGATTGGTGCTAACAGAAGCATCCCAATTTGCCTTCAAAGTTCTAAAATTTGGTTTCTTCCACCTTATATCTCCTCTCTCACTTGAAGAATTAGAGGGAACTCCATCTGTGCTTGTTAAAGAACTTAAAAACAAGTCTCTATCTGCAATAGCTGCCATCACAACCAGTTGAGGGCTTTCTAGATCTTTTCCATGCACAAAATAATTTCTCGTAATCCAGATCCTTCGCATAATAAAATAGACCATCTGAAGTGCATCCACATCTAGCTTAGAGCACAAAGATAACCATAGTGCACAGAAATCAGGGAAGGAACTAGAACATTTGTGTGTTGGACAGCCCGGCATGGCCCAAACATCACTAGCAGCAGGACAGCACCATACTACATGTAATGCAGACTCTACTTCTCTCTTACATATAGAACACAAATCAACATCAACAACCTTTCTATTGGCCAGATTTTGCATTAGTAGGGAGAACATTATGTGCAGCTTTCCACACAAAAAGCTTAATTTTTATAGGGACATTAAGAGACCATAACTGCTTCCAATCTATCAAACCAATTACAATGCTCGAACACTCCCCCTTCATCTGTCTAATAATAGTTTTTTGTAAATAATATGTATTTCTCACATTGAATGCCCCATTTGTAGTACACCCCCACAATAGCTTATCCTGAGCTCCAGTTTTACTTAAGGGGATCTTACAAATCTTCTCGACCTCCTCCTCATCAAATAACTAGTACAACTCTTCCTTTTTCCATTTGCACTCCCCTTCATCAATTAATTCAGAAACAGTTGGATCCTTGCTAGAAAGGAATGTGGATGGATTAAGTTGTAAAAGTACAGAATCTTTGACCCACTTGTCATGCCAGATGCTGATACTAGTACCAGACCCCACCCTCCATAAACTTCCTGCCTTGATCAACTCTATTGATGACCACAAGCTCTGCCAAATCAGAGATGAGTTTGTTCCCCTTTTTGCATTCAGTATATTGGCCCTCTTAAAGTACTTTTGTTTCAAAATTTGTGCAACCAGAGTGAACTTGGATTATTGAGGACTCTCCATACTTGCTTAGCCATCATGGCTTTATTAAAAGATTCCAAATCTCTATAACCCAAACCCCTATCCTTTTTAGAAACTCCCATGCTTGTCCAAGACTTCCATTGAATTTTCTGTTTGTTATTGCTGCTTCCCCACCAAAATTTTCCCATCATCGAGTTTATTTCCTGCAGCAACCTGTTTGACAACTTAAATGCACTCATAGTATAAGTTGGTATTGCTTGAATTACTACGTTTAGTAATACTTCATTTCCTGCTTGTGATAGGAATGTATTCTTCCAACTTGAGATTCTGGTCCAAATCCTCTCTTAAATAGATCTGAAAGACTGGTATTTAGACCTTCCAACTATAGTTGGTAGTCCTAAATACCTCCCATAGTTGTTATCTGCTGAAACCCCTACTGCATCAACAATTTTCTGCTGTCTGTCTGTACTAGTATTGGAACTGAAAAAAACTGTTGTTTTATCTTAGTTCAAGCATTGTCCAGAGGCCTTCTCATAAACCTGAAGCAAACCTTGAAGCCTTTGCCACTCCTCAATAGTTGCTCTACAGAAAAGAACACTGTCATCAGCAAAAAAGAGATGACTAACCCTCAGTCCTCCTCTGGCAGCTGCAACACCTTTGGTCTCTCCCTTATTCTCAGCTTGAGTTATCAAGCACATAAAATAAATAGGTAAGGAGATAGTGGATCTCCTTGCCTAATCCCACGTTCAGGTTGAAAAGCTTCACTATTTTTTCCATTTATAAGCACTGAGTAGCTCACAGTGATACAATCCATAATCAACTTTATCCATCTCTCACCAAATCCCATTTTTTCCATAATAGCCTCTAGGAATTTCCATTCCACACGGTCATAAGCCTTAGACATATCCAACTTGACAGCCATCGAGCCTACTCTTCCCTTTTGCTTAGTCTTCATAAAGTGCAAAAGTTCATAGGCAGTTATCACATTATCAGTGATAAGCCTATTAGGAATAAAGGCACTTTGGTTGCTTGAAACAATGAGGTGGAGAGCATGCTTCAATTTGTTAGCTAAGACTTTGGAAACCAATTTATACACAACATTGCAAAGGCTAATAGGTCTAAATTGGTTAACAACAGAAGGATCTTTTACTTTAGGAATCAAAGCAATAACAGTAGAATTAATTCCCCTATCCATCCTACCCCCATTAAGAAAATGTAAAATAGACTCACATACCTCATCCCCTACAATATGCCAATAGGATTGAAAAAAATGAACATTAAATCCATCTGGTCCAAGGGCCTTTAGAGGAGCCATTTGTTGTAGAGCTGCTTCTATTTCCTCTCTAATGAAAGGCTTCTGCAATATGTAGTTCATATCATCTGTCACCCTTGTGTTAATGCAATTCATATAGCAGTTCAGTTCTTCATCAGTTGGACTTGTGGATCTAAAGATGTCTTTAAAATACTGAGTAAAAACCTCTGACATTTCTGAATGACTCTCCCATTTTCTACCTTGCATGTCATGGATAGCTCTAATTTGATTCTTCTTTTGTCCTTGAGTTGCACAAAGGTGAAAAGACCTAGTATTTTTTATCTCCAACCTAATACCAGTTCACCTTTGCTCTTTGCCTCCATTTGGTATCTTCTTGTTCTAACAACATCTCCAGATCCTTCTGTACATTTTTAACAGCAACTATATTCAGTGGCCCTCAACATCTTGCATTACCCTGAGCTCTTCTGTTTTTTCCAGTATTTCCTTTGCACAATCCACATTATTTCCCTTACTCCATCTCGTGAGCACTTGAGCACAAGCTTTAAACTTTTGTTTAATCTTTCCCCACCCATCCTGCCCAAATACCACCTTCCTCCACTCTTTTTTGATAACTTCCTCCCCTTCCACATCTTTAGTCTATTTTGCCTCAAACATGAACTTGTTACTCTTGCCCATAGTAGAGAAACCAGTTCTGTAACATGTCAAAAGAATTGGCCTATGATCTGATCTTCTTGCAGCTAAGGTTTCCACAACAGACCTCTTGAACATATTCATCCATTGAGGATTGGCTACCACACAATCTAATCTTTCCTTTGTGTATAGTAAGGACCTTCCTGTCTATTACTCCAGGTA
The DNA here is from genome assembly GCA_011037825.1 of Carya cathayensis. Classification (NCBI taxonomy): domain Eukaryota; kingdom Viridiplantae; phylum Streptophyta; class Magnoliopsida; order Fagales; family Juglandaceae; genus Carya; species Carya cathayensis. Next base: position 551,006 of record QGSO01000371.1, read on the forward strand.
AACATGCTCCCTTTCCAGCCCAAATCATGCAGATTATTGCAAAACACAGCATGCCTAAATTCCTCCATCTATTTTTCAGGTCTTTGTCTGCCACCCCATTTTTCATTAGAAGCCAATATATCATTGAAGTCTCCCATGACACACCAAGCTTGGTTAAAGCTTGGTCTAATCATAGAGAGCAGAGCCCAGGTGCTACTTCTTTTAATGGTTCTGGATGGCCATAAAATCCAGTGCAATACCACTGCTGCTGATCCTCCTCTTCAGTAACTAACACATGAATATGATGCTGTGAGTAGTTCACAAGCTCAACAGCATATTCCTTCTTCCACAGCATGGCTAAACCCACTTTCTTTCCCAATGGCTCCACAACAAAACAACAATCATACCCAAGTTTCCTTTTTATTGATTCAAATTTTGCAGTTCTTAGTTTTGTCTATATGAGAAAAACTAAGTTGGGTTTCTTTTCTCTGACCAGAAAACAGAGATCATAATTGCACGGGGGTTCCCAAGCCCTCGACAGTTCCAACTTAGGTGTTTTATAATGATTGGCAGGGTTGTGGCACAACCTCCACCATAACACTTGTCATCCTTGTTTCATCACCCAGTGTTGTTGCTTTCCCATGTTTTCTTAGACTTGACTATTTGGGAGGGACATTTCATCATCCAAGCTTCTCTTCTTACTAATTTCCTCATTGCTAGATTGAGCCTTAGCCTCTCTATTCTTTTGAAGGCCTTGCTGTCTAGCCTTCCTTTTCCACCTTCTAGTATTTCCCATCTTAGCCTCACCATTAGACATAGGTTTCTGGTTTGAGTCCTCCACACTGTTAAGCTTCTCAACTGGAGAATTAAAAGGCCCTTTAGTAAACTCCACATGCCTTGGGCTCGGGTGTAGGGTCCATTTGGAAAACAGTCTCAGAGTTCCCGCTCAAATCTTGTACCTCATCCCCAACTAATTTTTGAAAATCTGTTGACTCCGAGGGAGTAGTCAATTGATCCATAAATGCCTTATCTTTCTGTATCCCAGAATCCTCCTCATCCTTTCTTCTTATCTCCTGGCAACCCTTTTCAGAATTCAAACTCCCATCCCTATCCTTCCTTGACATATCCACCGCAACAGCATCTCCTAAATTGTCGCCCCCATCCTCTGAAATAATCTGTAGCCTATCTTGCCTCATGGAAGAGTTCAACATCTCAGCCACTTCCCTCTCCACCGCCCCTTCCTCCACCTCTACTGATTGAAACTGGTCCCTCTCTTCTGTTCATCTTTACTGGAACGATCTGTATGCTTTCTTTTAAAAATAGTTTCAACACGTAGCCAAACACCAAACTGATCATGACCTGACTCCACCTTATCATCATTCCCACCCTTACAACCTTGACCGTCATGCATGATTCTTCCACATGTGAAATAAAGCTTGGGTAGCTTTTCATATTTGAGCGGTATCCACATACTCGACCCCTGGATATTAATACGTCTTCCCCTTGCTATGGGCTTATACAAATTTATCTCCACCTTCATCCTCAAAAACTGTCCCCAGCTCGTACCATCATCCTTTACATCTATATTGAGGACTTCACCAATGGAGGAACCAATCTGGGTGCCAATCACTTTATTCATACACGCCAACGGCAAATTATAAAGCTGAATCCAGAAGGCCTCTGAATCAAAAAATAACTAATTAGGAGATACCAACCCATCAAAAGATTTTAAAGCAAACATGTTGTTATCAAATAACCATGGTTTTCCCAACTTCACTTTCTCCATATCTGCTTCATCCTCAAACATTACCACGAACAAGTTAGGACTTATACTTTGGAACTGAAACGGCTTGCGCACTCTCCATATTTGGGACATGGTATTGTATATCACATCCTTGTTCACCACCCGATCAGAACACAACTTGCCCACCAGGCTTCTTTCACCTTTTCTGAGAGAAATAGATAAAGAAGCCTCATCCACAACTATACTTTCCTCTTCCTCCTCAGATAATTGAAAGTCCTTCCACTTTTCTTCCAAGGCATCCATCGTAACCCTTCCTCAACTCAGATCACTGAATTAGGAAGCCCACCCCCCTTACAGTATCAAACTGTACGCCGGGAATCAAATCACTTCACCTCTTTTTTTCCTGTTCTCCCACCTGGCTGAGAGAGAGAGGAAGAAAGAGAGAAGACTTGTTTTCTTGTTCTTTATTCTGTACAGATATTCAACGGCGCCTTGTTTGTAATGAATGAATATGGTCTTTGTTTTCTTGGTTGAGAGAATATACAAAATATAAAAAAGGGCTCCCAAAATCCCAATAGCGGATAATTCCAGATTCTGTTTGATATGAACCCACGGAATTGGAATCCATTGAACCCATAATCAATTTGAAAACTCACCCAATAAAGCCAAAATCAAGTCAATGGATGGAAGAATCTAGACTCATTGAGGAACTCGTTTCAAGATCTTAGATTATATTAAAATCTAGACTTGTTGAAGAATCTGTCTCAAAAACCCAGATTACAAAGATTGAATGTCACAAAAGTTGTGTTTTACCTTTGATAAGTTCAAAAATTCAATGAAAAACAAGAGGAGATAAACTCAACTCATAATAAATAAAATTCATCAAATTGTATGAACTTTTAAAACTTCCTAAAATGAGGCTACAAAGAGTATTTAAACCAAAACCTAATTAAAACCCTAACCAAAATAAGCCCACATCTTCCAAAAATACCCTTGAGTGAATAGTACCATGGCTACAGTGTGCGGCTATAATATCGCTACAGTAACTTAGCACATTGAAACACTAATTCAACAAAATAAAACATATGCGGGCCAAGCATCCTCAAACCCAATTATTCTAGGCCAATTCCTATAAGTAATAAAATAAGTCATTTTAATGAAATAAACAAGTCCAAGGCTTTCAATCACATAAATATAATATGATGTGAACCCCAATCGACTCGCTTTGAAACCCAACAACAATATTGGAAAAACAATCCAGGAAAGCCAAACTCAAGTCTATGGATGGAGAATTTAGACCCGTTGGGAACTCGTTTCAAGAACCTAGATTATATTAAAAATCTAGACCCGTTGAAATCCCATCTCAAGAACCCAAATTATAAGGAGGAACGCCACAAAGGTTGTGATTTACCTTTGATAAGTTCAAGAGTTCAATTAAGAACAAGAGGAGAAAACTCACTCACAATTAAAATTCAGAATAATAGTCTAAGCCTTGGAGTGGCTGCTTACATCCTTTAAATACCCTCCCCAAAACATGTTAAAACCCTACACTAAAATTTGAGACCCTACTCTCAAAAATGCCCTTCAGTGAACAGTAGCCGCACGGTACTGTAGCATGAACAGTGTGTGCTACAGTACTTCGAAACCCTAGTTCAAATAAAATAGTATTTTTCCAAAAAAAACCCTTGGCCAAAATACAAGGTCTTCCCAAAAACTCTAGTTCATAAGAAATAAGACATGTGGGCTAAGCATCCTCAAGCCCACTTATTCTAAACTAATAATAAAAATCCTTTTAAACAAATTGAAAGCCTTAATATCTAAAGGCCCTATCTCTAAGTCAAGTCTTCCACAGCTTGGATCAGGTGGATCAAAGCTAGTTCTTCTTCTTTCAAGCCCATCTTGAGTGTTGGGCTCTTGCTAGCTTCTGCTCAAGTGGCTTGTACTAATCCTTGCATTGCTTCCTTGATCTTCTTGGCTCTTGATCTTGTAATTGGCCCATCTGGAACTTGCAAAGGATTTTTAAGAGCAGGCCCACCTTGGTTCCCATCATTCCCCCTCTCCTCAAAAGGATTCGACCTCGAATCTTCACCTACATCAAAAGGAGAAAGATCAGAAACATTGAAGGTAGCTGAAACATTATACTCACCTAGGAGATCCACTTTATAGGCATTGTCATTAATTTTCTCAAGGATTTGGAAGGGTCCATCTCCTCGAGGATGCAACTTAGTTCTCCGATGAGTTGGGAATCTTTCTTTGCGCATGTGAACCCAAACCCAATCTCCTGGTTCGAAGATGACACGCCTTCACCCTTTATTGGCTTGGGAAGCAACCCTTTCATTCTTTTGGGTAATTTGAAACCGTACCCTTTCATGGAGTGACTTCACCAACTCTGCCTTCTTTTGTCCATCCAAGCTATTCCTGCCATCAACTGGTAAAGGCATCAAATCTAAAGGGGTAAGTGGATTGAATCCATAAACAATTTCAAAAGGAGAATATGAAGTAGTAGTACGCATGGTTCTATTATATGCAAACTCTATGAATGGCAAACAATCCTCCCAAGTTTTTAAATTCTTATGAACAACAGTGCGTAAAACCTGAGTTAAGGTCCTATTAACTACTTCAGTCTGACCATCAGTCTGTGGATGACAAGTAGTGGAAAATAAGAGCTTGGTACCCAATTTCCCCCACAACACCTTCCAAAAGTAGCTAAGGAATTTAACATCCCTATCAGAAACAATACTCCTGGGAACACCATGGAGTCGCAGTATCTCTCTGAAAAACAAGTCAGCTATGTTTGTGGCATCATCTGTTTTATGGCATGAAATGAAATGTGCCATCTTATTAAATCTATCCACAACCACAAAAATAGAATCTCTACCCCTCTTTGTCCTAGGTGGCCCCAAAACAAAGTCCATAGATATATCGACCCATGGCTCACTAGGAACGGGTAAGAGTGTATACAACCCATGTGGCAACACTTTAGATTTGACCTTCCTACATGTACTACACTTGCCACAAATGCGAGTGACATCTCTCTTCATCTTAGGCCAAAAGAAATGTTCATGCAAAATATCCAAAGTCTTCTTAACACCAAAGTGTCCCATTAATCCCCCACCATGTGCCTCACACACCAGTAATTCACGCATAGAACAATTTGGCACACAAAGTTTGTTTTCTTTAAACAAGTAACCCTCATGCTTGTAAAACTTACCAAATGCCGCCTTATCACATGCTATGTACACATTAGAGAAGTCAGCGTCATCGGCATATTGGTCTTTCACATATTCAAACCCAAGCATCTTAGTACTCATAGAAGTAAGAAGTACATACCTTCGAGATAAAGCATCAGCAACAATATTCTCCTTACCTTGCTCGTAACAGATGACATATGGAAATGTCTCAATGTATTCCATCCAACGAGCATGCCTTTTATTCAACTTACCTTGACCCTTAAGATGCTTCAATGATTCATGATCGGTGTGGATCACAAATTCCCTAGGCCATAGGTGATGGGAACCAAGGTGGAGCTATCCTTAAAGATCCTTTGCAAGTTCCAGATGGGCCAATTACAAGATCAAGAGCCAAGAAGATCAAGGAAGCAATGCAAGGATTGGTGCAATCCACTTGGGAAGAAGCTAGGAAGAGCCCAATACTCAAGATGGGCTTGAAGGAAGAAGAACCGGTTTTGATCCATTTGATACAAGCTATGGAAGACATGACTTAGAGATAGGGCCTATTGTTGTTAAGACTCTCAATTTGTTTTAAGGCTTTTATTAATAGTTTAGAAGAAGTGGGCTTGAGGATGCTTGGCCCACGTATGTCTTATTTCTAATGGACTAGGGTTTTCTTTGGGAAGGCCTTGTATTTTGGCCAAGGGTTTATTTGGAAACTTATTATTTAACTAGGGTTTAGAAGTTACTGTAG
>QGSO01000371.1:563493-602729 GCA_011037825.1 Carya cathayensis
TTACTATCATTTATTTTTCTCGCACTTGTAATTCCTCTATTTAGGTTAATGTCATTTATTTTCTTGCATCTTTAATTCCTATTATTTAAATTAATGTCATTTATTTTTCTTGTTCTTTTAAATTTCAGTCTATTAATTTCAGCAATTTTAATTTAGTTTCATGCATTTTCATTCCTTACTTTTCATCGCTGCATTCAAATCCGACAAACAAATCTAAAAACATGAATCTAGTCCATGACTAGTAAAATTTCCATCCATTGCACATACCATTTATTTTTTTTTCTTTGTGAAGTTTTTCACAATTTTTCAACGAGTTTAAATTTTGAGTAAATTTTCCCTGAGGAGACGATCTAGGAATTTATTCCTTATTATTACACGACATCCTCCTGCACTTGGGATAGCATTAATGCTACTCATTTTTGAGTGAGTCAGTTTTTGGGGGTTGTCTATTTAAACAACTTATAGCCTCATTTGAGAGGCAGAATAGAAGGCATTTCTTTGAGAGTTTGAGTTATCTCCTCTTGTTCTTCTTGAACATTTGAACTTATCAACGGTAAATCAAAACCTTTGTGGCGTTCCTCCTTTGTAATTTGGGTTCTTGAGACGGATTCTTCAATGGGTCTAGATTTTGATATAATCTAGGTTCTTGGAACGGGTTCTCATCGGGTCTAAATTCTCCATCCATAAATCTGAGTTTGGCTTTCTTGGGGTTGTTTTCCAATATTGTTGTTGGGTCTCAAAGCAAATCGATTGGGGTTCACATCAATAGGTAGTGCTGCCAAGTCTCTAATGCACGAACAAGAGCATAAAGCTCTTTCTTATAAGTAGGGTACTTGAGTGAGGCCCCACTTAACTTTTCACTGAAGAAGTCTATGGGCTGTTTATCCTGCATCAGAACGGCTCCAATCCCTATACCTGAGGCATCACATTCAATCTCAAAAGTTTTGTTAAAATAAGGTAATGCTAGCACAGGTGCAGAGCACAACCTTTCTTTAATGGTGGCAAAAGCATTATCTTGAGTAGCCCCCCAATGAAACCCAACATTCTTTTTAATGACTTCAGTGAGTGGTGCAGCAATGGTGCTAAAGTCTTTAACAAAATGTCGATAAAAGCTAGCTAAACCATAAAAGCTTCTTACCTCAGTGATGCTCTTTGGCGTTGGCCACTCCTTTATGGCCTTGACTTTCTCTTGATCCACCTCAATACCTTTTGTACTAACAACATATCCAAGAAAAACAACTCTTTCCATGCAAAAGGTACATTTCTTGAAATTAGCATACAATTTTTCACATCTCAACACATCAAACACATATTTCAAATACTCATTTAAGTCCTTGCTGTAAACTAGGATATCATCAAAATACACAACCACAAACTTGCCAATGAATGCACGTAGGACATGGTTCATCAATCTCATGAAAGTACTGGGTGCATTTGTAAGTCCAAATGGCATAACCAACCATTCATAAAGCCCATACTTAGTCTTAAAATCAGTTTTCCATTCATCGCCCTCTTTCATTCTAATTTGATGATACCCACTTTTAAGATCAATTTTACTGAAAATGCATGAGCCATGCAATTCATCAAGCATATCATCTAATCTCGGAATGGGATGGCGATACTTTACCGTAATATTGTTGACCACCCTGCAATCAACACACATTCTCCACGTCCCATCCTTCTTTGGCACTAATAGCACTGGTACTGCACAAGGGCTCATGCTCTCCCTCACGTACCCCTTGCTCATCAAGTCCTCAACTTGCCTCTGAAGCTACCTTGTCTCCTCTGGATTACTCCTATAGGCTGGTCGGTTTGGAATAGTAGCTCCAGGTACAAAATCAATCTGATGCTCAATGCCTCTAATGGGTGGCAACTCATTAGGCATCTCCTCTGGGAATACGTCCTCAAACTCCTGAAACAAGGAAATAGCCAAACTAGGAAGAGACTGGTGAGTCATCAAGAGTAAGATAAGACTCTTTATAGACAAGAAAAATCATAGGGTGATCTGCGAAGAAAGCCCTCTTAACCTCACTCTCTTTGGCATAGAAACTCACTTTTGTCTTTCCTTTCCTCTCTGCAGTCTCTCTTTCTTTTTTCTCTCGTGGCTCCACTCTTTTTTCTCTTTACTCTCAGCCACATCTCTAGTTTCTCTTTCACTCTTTTTGTTGTGCTCATTTTCACTATCACACTTTCTTTTCTGCTCAATCTCTTTTTCACTCATTCTTTTTTGATCACTCTCATTTTCACTTTTTCTCTTTTGATCACTCTCATTTTCACTCTTTCTATTTTGATCACTCTCATTTTCACTCTTTCTTTTCTGAGCAACCTCACTTTTCAGTTTCAGTTGGTCCTCATAGACCTGGCTTGGAGTTAAAGGAGTAAGTTTGATTGTTTTGCCCTCCTTTACAAAGCTGTACATGTTTTTGAACCCATCATGTGTCACCCTCCTATCATACTGCCACGGCCTCCCCAACAAAATATGGCCAGCATGCATAGGCACAACATTACAAAACACCTCATCTTGATACCTCCCAATTGAAAAAGGAACTAACACTTGTCTATCCACCCTAACCTCCCCACAATCATTTAACCACTGCAATTTGTATCGTCTAGAGTGTTTTATGGTTGGTAAATTCAATTTCTCAACCAAAGTAGTGTTAGCCATATTAGTACAACTCCCTCCATCAATGATCATACTACATACCTTGCTGTTGACGTGGCATCCAGTATGGAAAATGTTCTCTCTCTGTTGCTCGGCATCATCTACCTTAATGTGTGTGTTGAGAGCACGCCTGGCAACAAGAGACTCACTCACGGCGTATCACGCCTTCATCATCACTAGCATCAACCAACTCGGGCACCCCATCATGATCATCCTCACTCTCAGTCATTACCTCCCCATTGTCACGCATAATCATCACTCGCCTATTTGGACATTGAGAAGCGATGTGCCCGGAACCCAAACACTTAAAGCATTTAATATCTCTATTCCTTGAAGGTTGAGATTCTACCTTGGGCTTGCTGCTAGGTCCCTCATCTTTGCTCTTAGGTGGTTCGATCTTTCTCTTTGCTTCAGTAGGATCATTCCTATCCCACTTTGATTTCCAAGTAGTGCTAGAAACCGAAGTGTACCTTGCTGTCCCTTTTCTCTTTAATTGCCTCTCGACCTTCATAGTCATGTGTACCATGTCCTCTATCTCCACATAATGTGATGTGAACCCCAATCGATTTGCTTTGAGACCCAACAACAATACTGGAAAAACAACCCCAAGAAAGCCAAACTCAGATCTATGGATGGAGAATTTAGACCCGATGAGAACCCGTTCCAAGAACCTAGATTATATTAAAATCTAGACCCGTTGAAGAATCCATCTCAAGAACCCAAATTACAAAGGAGGAAGGCCACAAACGTTTTGATTTACCTTTGATAAGTTCAAAAGTTCAAGAAAAACAAGAGGAGATAACTTAAACTCCCAAAAAAATTCCATATATTCTGCCTCTCAAATGAGGCTATAAGTTGTTTAAATAGACAACCCCCAAAAACCCTAATGAAAGCGCTCGGGTACTGTAGCGTGAACAGTGTCGTACGCCGCGCTATAGTAACTTCTAAACCCTAGTTAAATAGTAAGTTTCCAAATAAACCCTTGATCAAAATACAAGGCCTTCCCAAAGAAAACCCTAGTCCATTAGAAATAAGACATATGTGGGCCAAGTATCCTCAAGCCCACTTCTTCTAAACTATTAATAAAAGCCTTTAAACAAATTGAGAGTCTTAACAACAATAGGCCCTATCTCTAAGTCATGTCTTCCGTAACTTGTATCAAATGGATCAAAACCGGTTCTTCTTCCTTCAAGCCATCTTGAGTGTTGGGCCCTTCCTAGCTTCTTCCCAAGTGGATTGTACCAATCCTTGCATTGCTTCATTGATCTTCTTGGCTCTTGATCTTGTAATTGGCCCATCTGGAACTTGCAAAGGATCTTTAAGGATAGCTCCACCTTGGTTCCCATCATTCCCCCTCTCCTCAAAAGGATTCGACTTCGAATCTTCACCTACATCAAAAGGAGAAAGATCAGAAACATTGAAGGTAGCAGAAACATTATATTCACCTGGAAGATTCATTCATGACCCTCTTTCATTCTAATTTGATGGTACCCACTTTTAAGATCAATTTTACTGAAAATACAGGAGCCATGCAATTCATCGAGCATATCATCTAATCTAGGAATGGGATGGCGATACTTTACCGTGATATTATTAACTGCCCTGCAATCAACGCACATCCGCCACGTCCCATCCTTCTTAGGCACTAGAAGCACTGGTACTGCACATGGGCTCATGCTCTCTCTCACGTAACCCTTGCTCATCAAATCCTCAACTTGCCTCTGAAGCTCCTTTGTCTCATCTGGATTACTTCTATAAGCTGGTCGGTTTGGAATAGCAGCCCCGGGCACAAAATCAATCTGGTGCTCAATGCCTCTAATGGGTGGCAACTCATTAGGCATTTCCTCTGGGAATACATCCTCAAACTCCTGCAACAAAGAAACAGCCAAACTAGGAAGAGGCTGGTTAGTTTCATCAAGATTAAGATAAGACTCTTTATAAACAAGAAAAATCATAGGGCGATTTGCGAAGAAAGCCCTTTTAACCTCACTTTCTCTTGCATAGAAACTCACTTTTGTCTTTCCTTTTCTCTCGGCAGACTCTCTTTCTTTTTCACTCTTTCTTTTTTGCTCATTTTCACTCTCACTCTTTCTTTTTTTGCTCAATCTCTTTTTCACTCTTTCTTTTTCGCTCAATCTCCTTTTCACTCTTTCTTTTTTTATCACTCTCATTTGCACTCTTATTTGTTTTTACAACCTCACTTTTTAGTTTCAATTGGTCCTCATAGACCTGTCTTGGAGTTAAAGGAGCAAGCTTGATTGTGTTGCCCCCTCTTGAAAAGCTGTACATGTTTTTGAATCCATCATGTATCACTCTTCTATCATACTGCCATGGCCTCCCCAACAAGATATGGCCAGCATGCATAGGCACCACATCACAAAGCACTTCATCTTGATACTTCCCAATGGAAAAAGTAACTAACACTTGTCTATCCACCCTAACCTCCCCACAATCATTCAACCACTGTAACTTGCATGGTCGAGAATGTTTCAAGGTAGGTAAATTCAATTTTTCAACTAAAGTAGTGCTAGCAACATTAGTACAACTCCCCCCATCAATGATCATACTACATACCTTGTTATTGATGTGGCATCTAGTATGAAAAATGTTCTCCCTCTGTTGCTCTGCATCATCCATCTTAATTTGTGTGTTGAGAGCACGCCTGGCAACAAGGGACTCACCTGTTACGGGGTATTCTACTCCATCATCATCACTAGCATCCTCCAACTCGCGTATCTCATCACTATCATCCTCACTTGCAGTCATCACCTCCCCATTGTCACGCATAATCATCACACGTTTGTTTGGACATTGAGAAGCGATGTGCCATGAACCCAAACACTTAAAACATTTAATATCTCTATTTCAAGAAGGTTGGGATGCTATCTTGGGTTTATTGCTAGTTCCTTCATCTTTCCCTCTAGGTGGTTTGGTCTTTGCCTTTGTTACAGCTCGATCATCTTTCTCCCACTTTGGTTTCGAAGAAGTGCTAGAAACCGAAGTGTACCTTGATGTCCCTTTCCTCTTTAATTGCCTCTCCACCTTCATAGCCATGTGCACCATGTCTTCTATTTCTACATAATGTTGCAACTCAACCACATTGGCTATCTCCCTATTCAAACCACACAAAAATCTAGCCATAGTGGCCTCCCTACCCTCCTCTACATTTGCCCGTATCATGGCCACCTCCATCTCCTTATGGTAGTCCTCCACACTCTTAGACCCCTGTGTAAGATTTTGTAGTTTCTGGTAGAGGTCCCTATAGTAGTGGCTAGGTACAAATCTCCGCCTCATGAGAGCTTTCAACTCTCCCCATGTCTCAACAAGCCTCTCATAATTCCTCCTTCTATTGGTCACTAATTGATCCCACCAAATAATAGCATAATCAGTGAACTCAATTACTGCCAACTTCACTTTCTTCTCCTCTGAATAGTTATGACAATCAAAGATCAACTCTATCTTCTTCTCCCATTCTAAATAAGCTTCAGGGTCAGTTCTACCTTGGAAAGATGGTATTTTCATTTTGATGTTCTTAAGGTTTGTATCCACTCCATCACGACCCCGTGAGTTTCCCCTAAATCCTCTTTCACGCCTGACTCCTCTATGCCTACCCATCCCAACTTCAGATATTAGGTCATCCTCATCCTCGCCATCTCCTACATCTTCATACTCATGTTCTCTTCTAGGTTCACGTCTCCTCCTATCTCTCCCATCATGCAAATTTTTAATTACTTCATCTTGTTGATCCATCCTATCTCTCACTTCCCCTAAAATCATGTTCAACCGTTCAAACTGTTGTTGCATGGCCTGCAAAACAAAGGAGTTTTCTGCCATCCCCTTTGGTGATGAGTCACTTTTATGAGATATCGTACGTGCTTGACAAAAATAAATATTAGTGAAAAAGACCTCACACTCTCCCTTACGTGTTTACACTCGAATAAGGGCACTCCACTCCTGTTTCACTCTTAATTGGCTTTTTTTTTTCTTTGATAATGGTCTCACACTCTCTTGCCTTTTACCTCAAGAGATTCCCCACTCAAGTTCTTTAAGAACTAATTGAACTTCAAGTAAGATAATACAACCTTGTTTTATCCCAACTAGTAATTATCCAATAAACAAAACCAAGAGACAGACGGAAGGAAAAGAAAACAACAAGAGAATCAAGGGACATATAGGAATGGAAGGGTAACTATAAGGTAAGATACTGACTATAATGATGTATGCAGCCCCTTTGAATATAAGACTCAATAAAAATTTGGATTTTTTTTTCTTTTTTTTTTTCACTGATTCAATCGCAAACTGCTATATTCAATTGTAATAATCAAACAATTGAATTCAAACACATAGAAATTGTCAAGGAAATAGAAGAGAATCAAAGAAATAACACTCCAAGCAATTGACAAACTTACAAATGTAAGAAACCCCAGAAATTCCCAACTCTATAGATGGTGCAAATTTTGGCAGCCCTCAAACAAGCAATTTAGCCACCCAATGTTGATGAACATGAAACCAAAAAGATAGAGTAATCTGGCAGCCCTAGGAAACGAATTTCTGCACTTTTTTTTTGCAACCTTAGAACAATGAAGCCCTAGAAATAAAGATGCAATAAATAAAAGATAGAATTACACCTAATTGGAAACCTTGCTCTGAATACCAAATGATGTGAACCCCAATCGATTTTCTTTGAGACCCAACAACAATACTAGAAAAACAACCCCAAAAAAGCCAAACTCAAATCTATGGATGGAGAATTTAGACCCGATGAGAACCCGTTCCAAGAACTTAGATTATATTAAAATCTAGACCCGTTGAAGAATCCGTCTCAAGAACCCAAATTACAAAGGAGGAACGCCACAAAGGTTTTGATTTACCTTTGATAAGTTCAAAAGTTCAAGAAGAACAAGAGGAGATAACTTAAACTTTCAAAGAAATTCCATATATTCTGCCTCTCAAATGAGGCTATAAGTTGTTTAAATAGACAACCCCCAAGTTGTTTAAATAGACAACCCCCAAAAATCCTAATGAAAGCGCTCAGGTACTGTAGCGTGAACGGTGTCGTATGCCGCGCTACAGTAACTTCTAAACCCTAGTTAAATAATAAGTTTCCAAATAAACCCTTGGCCAAAATACAAGGCCTTCCCAAAGAAAACCCTAGTCCATTAGAAATAAGACATATGTGGGCCAAGTATCCTCAACCCACTTCTTCTAAACTATTAATAAAAGCCTTTAAACAAATTGAGAGTCTTAACAACAATAGGCCCTATCTCTAAGTCATGTCTTCCGTAGCTTGTATCAAATGGATCAAAACCGGTTCTTCTTCCTTCAAGCCCATCTTGAGTATTGGGCCCTTCCTAGCTTCTTCCCAAGTGGATTGTACCAATCCTTGCATTGCTTCCTTGATCTTCTTGGCTCTTGATCTTGTAATTTGCCCATCTGGAACTTGCAAAGGATCTTTAAGGATAGCTCCACCTTGGTTCCCATCATAATGTTGCAATTCAACCACATTGGCTATGTCTCTATTCAAACCACTCAAAAATCTAGCCATGGTAGCCTCCCGGTCCTCCTCTACATTAGCCCGAATAATAGCCACTTCCATCTCCTTATGGTAATCCTCCACACTCCTAGACCCCTGTGTAAGTTTTTGGAGCTTTTGATAAAGGTCCCTATAGTAGTGATTAGGTACAAATCTCCGCCTCATGAGAGCTTTCAACTCTCCCCATGTCTCTACAGGCCTCTCATGATTCCTCCTCCTAGTGGTCACTAATTGATCCCACCAAATAATAGCATAATCAGTGAATTCAATTACTGCCAACTTCACTTTCTTCTCCTCAGAGTAGTTATGACAATCAAATACCAACTCTATTTTTTTCTCCCACTCTAGATAAACCTCTGGGTCAGTTCTACCTTGAAAAGATGGTATTTTCATTTTGATGCTCTCCAAGTCTCTATCGACACCATCCCGAGCCCCTAGGTTCCCCTCAAATCCTCTTTCACGCCTAACTCCTCTACGTCTACCCAACCCAATTTCAGATGTTAGGTCTTCCTCATCCTCATCATCTCCTTCATTCTCATATGTATTTTCAACCCTAGGCTCACGTCGCCTCCGATTTCTCCCACCTTGCAAATTTCTAATCTCTGCTTGTTGTTGATTCATCCTATCCTCCATTTCCCTGAATAGCATGTTCATCCTCTCAAACTGTTGTTGCATGGCTTGCAACACAAATGAGTTATCTGCTATCCCCTTGGGTGATGAGCCACTATGGTGAGACATTGTAATGTGCTGCAAAAAAAATGTTAGCGGAAAAAGAAAGGACCTCACACGCTCCCTTACGTGTTTACACTCGAATAATGGCACTCCACTCGTGTATCACACTCTTAATTGGCTTTTTCCGATAATGATCTCACACTCTCTTGCCTTTTACCTCGAGTTTTCCCAACCAAGTTCTTTCAAAACTAATTGAACTCAATCAAGACAAAGTAACCATGTTTAATCCCAACTAGCAATTAGATCCAAGAAACAAGAACAAGAGAAATACGGAAGGAAAGAAACGACACGAGAATCACGGAAATTATATGAATGGAAGAGTAATTATGAAATAAGATACCAACTAGAAAGATGTATTCAGCCCCTTTTAAGATAAAGGCTCAATCTATAAAAATCAAAATTCAGATTTTTTTTTTCAATTTTTTTTTCTTTTCTTTTATTTTCCTTTCCTTTCTTTTCTTTTCCTTTCTTTTCTTTTCTCAACAATTCAACCACGAACAGAAATATTTAATTGTGATAAGCAACCAATTGAATTCAAACACATAAAAATTGACAAGGAATAGAAGGGAATCAATGAAACCCTAGAAATTTCAAACCCTATAGATGGTGCAAATTTTGGCAGCCCTAAAAAAATGAATTTATGTTTTTTTTTTTGCAAATTCTAGAACATTGAAGCCCTAGAATTTATGATACAATAAATAAAAGATAGAATTAGACCTTATTAGAAACCTTGCTCTGAATACCAAATGATGTGAACCCCAATCGACTCGCTTTGAGACCCAACAACAATATTGGAAAAACAACCCAGGAAAGCCAAACTCAAGTTTATGGATGGAGAATTTAGTCCCGTTGGGAACTCGTTTCAAGAAGTTAGATTATATTAAAAATCTAGACCCGTTGAAATCCCGTCTCAAGAACCCAAATTACAAGGAGGAACGCCACAAAGTTTGTGATTTACCTTTGATAAGTTCAAGAGTTCAATTAAGAACAAGAGGAGAAAACTCACTCACAATTAAAATTCAGAATAATAGTCTAAGCCTTGGAGTGGCTGGTTACATCCTTTAAATACCCTCCTCAAAACATGATAAAACCCTAGACTAGAATTTGAGACCCTACTCTAAAAAATGCCCTTCAGTGAACAGTAGCTGCGCGGTACTGTAGCATGAACAGTGTGTGCTACAATACTTCGAAACCCTAGTTCAAATAAAATAGTATTTTTCCAAAAAAACCCCTTGGCCAAAATACAAGGCCTTCCCAAAACTCTAGTTCATAAGAAATAAGACGTGGGCTAAGCATCCTCAAGCCCACTTATTCTAAACTAATAATAAAAACCCTTTTAAACAAATTGAAATCCTTAATATCTAAAGGCCCTATCTCTAAGTCAAGTCTTCCACAGCTTGGATCAGGTGGATCAAAGCTGGTTCTTCTTCTTTCAAGCCCATCTTGAGTGTTGGGCTCTTGCTAGCTTCTGCCCAAGTGGCTTGTACTAATCCTTGCATTGCTTCATTGATCTTCGTGGTTCTTGATCTTTAAGAGCAGGCCCACCTTGGTTCCCATCATAATATTAGGTCATAATTTATGTTGCATTCTTTCATTGCTTGTATCACGTGGATGAGAACTGGATCTCCATCTCTCAGCCCATCTTGAATTTAGGGCTCTTGCTAGACTTGTCCAAAGTGAATTGTACAAATTCTTGCATTACTTCCATAATGATATGAATTCACGGAATTGGAATCCCTTGAACCCATAATCAATTGAAAACTCAACCCAAAAAAGCCAAAATCAAGCCAATTTATGGAAGAATCTAGGCCCGTTAAGGAACTCATTTCAAGAACCTAGATTATACTAAAATCTAAAACTGTTGAAGAACATGTCTCAAGAACAGATTACAGAGGAGGAATGTCACAAAGGTTGTGATTTACTTTTTTGATAAATTCAAAAATTTAATGAAGAACAAGAGGAGATAAACTCAACTCACAATGAATAAAATTAATCAAATTGCATAAATTTTCATAAACTTGTTAAAATGAGGCTACAAAGAATATTTAAAACAAAATCTAATTAAAACCCTAGCCAAAATAAACCCTCATCTTCGAAAAATACCCCTGAGTGAATAGTACCGTGGCTACAGTGCCGCGGCTACAATACGGCTACAGTAACTAAGCCTATTAAAATCTTAATTCAAAAAAATAAAATATATGTGGGCCAAGTATCCTCAACCCCAATTATTCTAGGCTAATTCATATAACTAATAAACTAAGCCATTTTAATAAAATAAACAAGTTCAAGACCTTCAATCGCAAAACATAATAATAGGCTATAATTTATGTTGCACTCTTCCATTGCTTGTATCACGTAGATGAGAAATGAATCTCCTTCTCTCAAGCCCATCTTGAATATTGGGCTCTTGCTAGACTCATCCCAAGTGGATTGCACAAATCCTTGTATTGCTTCCTTGCTCTTCTTAGCTCTCAATCTTGTGATTGCATCATTTGAAACTTGCAAGGGATCTTTAAAACTCAGTATACCTTGGAGCCCATCACTGTTTGCAGTGTTAAATTGATGATTGGCAAATTGGCTTCAATCACTTCTGAATGGATCCACTGTATTTGTAGTCCTTGGTAGGTAGGCACGGTGAGGACAGGAGAAAAACAAGAACAAGAAAAAATATTTCAAGAATAAATCAAACTAGTAAGCATTATGTGTCTTACTTTGAGATTCTTTTTCTTCACAAACTCCATTTGACACTTACTCTTCCTCCCAAAATAATATGGTAGAAACTGAGATTGCAATTGACACCTTCTAAATTCTAATTAGTTTACTAATCAAAAAGTTATTTATATTATAGTAACAAAAGAAGGGAACATCGAGATAGTTTCTTATTGTTCCTGAGTAAATGGGTTCATACCTAAAAAACTGTAAATAATAACTTTCCTTATCTTTTTGTGGCCTTAATACCATTAGCTATAACTTACATAGATGGGCAATGCAAGTGCTTAGATGTGCTCTCTTCATTTAGAGAAACAATATATAATTATTCCAATAGCTTTATGTGAAATATATTGGCCTATTGATATGAAGATGAGCTTACCTATAGGGATCCCTTTATGTGAACTTTGTAAATCATTACCAAAGCATTCAAAAGTGTATCCGAATGTAGGTTTCACATATATATTTGATGCTACAAGTTTTCATGTGCTCGTAACTCTATATGCCACTTAAGTCTGCATTTTGTTTGGTCTGATTAATTATCATGATCGAGATATAATTTGTATATGTTTCTCATGCATCCTATTTTGGTTTGCTTTGGTTTTATTTTTCCATTTATTTGCAACGTTGGAGAACTTAATCTTGACCCTTAGTTTGCCTTGGGTTTATCTTTCCATTTATTTACGTGGGTAAGCCCAAACATAATGGCAGTTCATGTGGAAAGTATACAATCCCATGCCAATGGCTCATGACATTACAGTGTTTTGTACTATTGTTTTTACATTTTTTTCTTCTATTACCTAGTTCTCTATGATGGTGTTAACTTTTGATAAGTCATAAAAATATTAAAATTGTATTATCTATGCACATGCTATATGATTTCCATCTCATATCAACCATTTGACATATAAACATGCATATTCTTTTAATGAGTCTGCTCTTGTTCTTTATAAATTCTATATGTAATAAAGGTATAATTCATTTTCCTATCCATGGTGATTAAGTTGAATTATTGTATATTTTATATATCTAGAACTAATATATTTTAATTAGTTCATGACATTATTATTGGTTTTAGATGGAAAAATGGTTATAGGCATAAATCTGTGTTGTGTTTCAAATTTATTAATATCATGGTTTATTCTTAATTTTATAACATGTGATTTTAATTTGACAATATTTCCTCACATGCACAATATATTTTTAAAATATTATTCTTCATTTTTTTTTGGGTTTCTATTTCTTTTCTTTTTCTTTTCCATGCAAGACATGCAACACTTGTTGACTAAGGGTTTTTTTTTTTTTTTTTGACGGGCAAATAGAATAAGCAGATTGAGTGGAAAGATGAAGTAGTGGGAAACACATGGGACCTGTTGGTTGATTTCTTTTGTGCATTACATGACAAATTCTTTTTCTCCAAACAGATGCAATTCTTGGCTTCATGTGGGAGAGGGAGCAATTGTCTTCAACACACAGCAAGACACGGTTCTTTTTGGTGCTGCTTTCTTTCCTTGCTTTTGAATAGAGACCAATTGAGGCACATAGCACACAATCTTATAGACGGAAGCAACCCAGAAAATAAAGAAAATACACAGCAGTCGGTTGCACATGGGGCTACATACGGAAACGCACAACAGTTTCTCCCAGGTGTTGACCATTGCATAGAGGCACGGGTTGAGCATTTTCAGGCCTGGAAAAAGATAGAAACCGTGAGAACCCAGACTTTGTTGAGTCCCCATTTTTATTATTTTATTTATAGAAGTCTTTTAATTTTTCAGAATAAGAGATAAAAATGCTAAGCCCCATAGTGTATTATTTATATATTTTTGGACCCTAAGGACTCTAAGTTTAGAAAGCCATAAGGGATGAAAGAAGAAAAGAAGCCCAACAAGGCCAATGTGGAATTCGGCCAGCTAGGGTTAGCATTAGGGTTGGAAGAAATGTTTTCTAATGCTAGAGGTAGGCGCCACATGGCAAGGAGTGACTTTTTGGTCTTTTCTAGCAACAAACCTAGGGAGAAGGCAAGGTAAGACACTTGTCTAACATGCACGAGGTTCTAGAAGATTTGAGTAGAGGATAATGTCACTCAAGCTAGGGCTTACACACCCACATGCAAAGGCCATTTCAGATGGTGACGCTTGTCAAGCATGTGTAGAGAAAGAGGGAAACCTTTGGGGTTCCAAGGAGATCTTACTTGAGAAGAGAAAAAGTCATGTTCTAGAACAATATTGGAATAGCAAGAGAGGAGAGAGGGGGGCGATGGCATGCATGAGGAAGGCCAAGGGATATTTGTCTTGGGAAGGCCAAGGATCACCTAGGGAGATCTAGGGTTTTTTGTCAAGGCAAGCAACACAGACACTTTGCCAGATGGTAACCATGCACATGGTAGAGGAGTTCCAAGAAGGATTTGAATTTGTGATTTTACTTTTGAACCACCAAGTGCATTGAATCTAGACAAGAGAAGAAGGGAAAAATTGGAAGGAGATGCAAGAGAGGGTTTTGGATTTGGAGGCTACACGCCACCCATTGAAGAAGGCATTTGGATTTAACATGTCAACCTAGGGAAGAGATAAGGACCTTTTGTCTTTGATGCCAAGTGGCATCCATGCAAGGGCCTTTGTCATTTCAAAAGAGGGTGGAAGCTCTATATAAGGGCATGACCAAATAGGGGGAAGATCTTTTGCTCAAAGTTTCATTCTTGTTCTAAGGGTTTTCGGCACTCACAATTTCTCTCCAGGTCTTTGCACTTTCTCACCACTTTCTTGCCAACCAAACACCATTATTTCTCTCCAACCATTTCAAGAATCACAAGGATTTCTCATACACCATTCGGCTAGAGGAAGAACTCAAAGAGGTAAGAACTATTCCATCATTTCGTGCACACACACACATGGCCAAGAGGGAAGAACCACACTAAGTTTTGGTTTTAGGGTTTTCCCACATATATACACACTCTCACTTTAGAAACTAGGGTTTCATTTCAAGAGAAGGAAGAACCCGAAAGTGTTCTTTGTTTAAAACTTTTGAATACATGGTAAAGAGGGATTGATGGGCATGGCCACTACTTAGAGGAAAGGCTAGGGTTTCTTGCCCTCAAGAGTTTCAAACTCTAGGGTTCTATTGGAAAAGCATTTTTTCGAAAAACCCTAGATGCACACACATGTCCACCCTTACTTCAAGACTAGGGTTTCTCTAGTGGTTTCTAATATGTCTTGCATGTATTTTTCAAATTTTGTTAAAGTTTATTGTGATAATCTGCTCTTTCTTTCTGCTTTAATTATGAGCCTCGTTCGACGTGCCATACTTCAATGGCGTGTTTTAAAAGACATCCAGTAGATTTTAAAGTAAGATAAATATTTTAAAGCTTACAAGTATTTTAAATATTCTGGAAATATTTATATGTGATATTTTCAGTAGTATTAGACTAAACTTGTTTTTAAAGTAACGCAATTATAATCTTTTGATGAGCTCTAAAAATATTATAATTGTGAAAAATTATTTAAATAAAATATTTTAAGTCATTTAAAAATATTACGAGATTTAACTTTACGTTGGCAATTCTAAATTAATTTAAATGGTTTTATTCTCTTTGGGTAATTAACGAGACTTCATCATTTTAAATAAATTTCTATATTCAATAAAACACTTGTGTGTTTTCAAATTAGTTTTAAACTTACCGTTAGATCGTTTTGAAGATCCCAAAACGAAGGACTTGAATTAAATATCCAAGCCCCTTTCTTTTTCTCCTCACTTTTCTCTTTTCCTCTCTCCCAGCCCGATACACGGCTCCCTCACCTCCATCGTTCGGCTCCTCCTCCTAGCCAGCGCCACCACGAGCTATCGTACTCCACCTCCACCATCGATAGCTTCCCCTCCCACCGGTGAGTTCAACCACATCGGTGGTGAGACCCACAACAACTCCCTCCTCCTCCCACAGCAGTGATACGAACTCCACCAACAATTGTGATGAAACCCGAAACAATGATGGCTTGGAACCCCAAGATCGTGAAGATAAAATTTGTTGAGCCTTGACCCGTCACCTAAATAGATGAAACCAAGACTACGAAGGATTGAAAACGCCACACCAAGAAAACCTAAGAATCTCTCAAGGTGAAATTCAAGGTGATAAGTTTGATTGCTTGAACGCCACAAGATTAACTTGATAAGTTCAAAGAGTTCTTTTTAAGAACCAAGAGGGACACAAGACCTCTCAAAGAAAGTAATTTTCTGAATCATCAAAAGCCCCTTTTAGATTCGAAATACCCCTCTATATGCTTGGAATAACCCTTCAAGAATAGGCAAAAGTCATAATTACAGCTTTAAAGACAACACAAATATTAACCTAAATAAGTCCCCACGTTTTTTAGGACTCTTGGACTTTTAAAAGCACCTAAAAATACCTAAATCACAACATTAAATGTAAATTAACATGCCCAACCAAGACCAACTCTATTCTCCTATTTAATATCCTTGAAACTCAACAAATTCATGCTCTTTAATGGTCTGACCATGCTGGTTACGAATTTGCATGCTAATTAATTTCTTCAATTGCTTTGATGACATGGACTAGGCCTTGATTATTATTTGAGCCCACCTTGTTCTTTTTGGAATCAGCCCAATTATCTTGGATTAGCCCATTTAATGCTTTCTTGAAACGTTTGGCTCTAAGTCTTGTAATTGGGCCACTAGGAAGTGACAAAGGGTCATGTGCAAATTCAGCTCCATTTCCACGTGTATGATCAGCATGTTCAGCTCCTTGGTTTGCATCATTCTCCCCCTCTTGAGAAGGATTTGTCCTCAAATCATCACCTACATCAAAAGGAGACAAATTAGCAACATTAAAGCTTGCACTGACACCATACTCACCTGGTAAGTCAAGCTTGTAGGCATTATCATTGATGCGTTCCACTACTTGAAATGGTCCATCACCCCGAGGTAGAAGTTTTGAACGCCTTTTCTCCAGAAAACGGTCCTTCCTTAAATGCAACCAAACCCAATCTCCTGGTTCAAACACTACCTTCTTTCGTCCCTTGTTGGCTTGATGAACATATTGTCTAGTCCTCCCTTCAATGTTCAACCTTGCCTTTTCATGAATCATCTTTACAAATTCTGCTTTCTTTTTACCATCTAAGTTCACATGTTCACTCAAAGGTAAAGAAATTAAATCCAAAGGCGACAATGGGTTAAAGCCATAAACAATTTCAAATGGTGAAAACTTAGATGTAGAATGTATACTTCTATTGTAAGAAAATTCAACATGTGGCAAACAATCTTCCCATGTTTTCAAGTTCTTTTTAATGATAGCACGCAACAAAGAAGACAAAGTTCTATTCACTACTTCAGTTTGACCATCCGTTTATGGATGACATGTAGTAGAAAACAACAACTTGGTTCCTAGCTTTCCCCACAAAGTCTTCCAAAAGTAACTCAAAAACTTCGCATCCCTATCAGAAACAATGGTCCTAGGCATACCATGTAACCTAACAATTTCTTTGAAAAACAAATCAGCAATGTGCGATGCATCATCAGTTTTGTCACATGCAATGAAGTGTGCCATCTTGAAAAATCTATCTACCACCACAAAAACTGAATCTCTCCCCCTCTTAGTCCTAGGCAAACCTAAAACAAAATCCATAGAAATATCAGTCCAAGGTTCACTAGGTATCGGTAAAGGGATGTACAAACCATGGGGTTTCAACTTAGACTTAGCCTGTTTACACGGGATACACTTCTCACAGATTCTTTCCACATCACGTTTCATATGAGGCCAAAAAAAATGTTCATGTAAAATTCCTAAAGTCTTAGCTACACCAAAATGTCCCATTAAACCACCACCATGAGCTTCTCTCACAAGCAATTCACGCAAAGAATTCATAGGCACACACAGTTTATTTTCCCGAAACAAAAATCCATCATGCCTATAAAACTTACCAAACGCCACTTTTTCACATGCTTTAAACACATCACCAAAATCAGAATCTTGTGCATACAAATCCATAATGTATTCAAAGCCAAGCAGTTTTGTATATAAAATGGAAAGTAAAGCATACCTTCGGGACAATGCATCAGCCACCACATTTTCCTTACCTTGCTTGTATCTGATCACATAAGGAAATGTTTCAATGAATTCCACCCACTTGGCATGATGTTTGTTCAACCTTTGCTGTCCTTTGAAATGCTTCAAAGATTCATGATCTGTGTGAATCACAAATTCCTTTGGCCATAGATAATGTTGCGAATTTTCCAAAGCCCTTACCAAGGCATACATCTCCTTATCATAAGTGGGGAAATTTAGGGCTGCCCCACTCAACTTTTCACTGAAATAAGCAACTGGACGGCCTTCTTGCATCAAAACAACTCCAATTCCTATTCCTGAAGCATCACACTCAATTTCAAAAGTTTTAGCAAAGTTAGGTAAAACAAGTAAATGTGCATTAGTTAACTTCTCTTTGATCAGATTAAATGCCTTTTCTTGTTCTTTCCCCCACTTAAACGGCACATTTTTCTTGATGACTTCAGTAAGAGGGGCGGCTAAGCTACTAAAATCATGCACAAACCGTCTATAGAAGCTAGCTAAGCCGTGGAATCTCCTCATTTGGCTGATTGTTGTAGGCGTTGGCCACTCTTGGATTGCCTTCACCTTTTCCTCATCCACTTCAATTCCTCTCTTACTAACAACAAAACCAAGAAACACAAGCTTATCCGTGCAAAATATGCACTTCTTGAGGTTAGCAAACAACCTTTCTTTCCTTAGAATTTCCAAAACAGATTTCAAATGCATTACATGTTCTTCCAAGTTTTTGCTATAAATTAGGATATCATCAAAATACACAACTACAAATCTGCCAATAAATGCATGCAAAACATGGTTCAACAAACGCATAAATGTGCTCGGAGCATTAGTCAAACCGAAAGGCATCACTAACCACTCATACAAACCATATTTAGTCTTAAAAGCAGTTCTCCATTCATCACTTTCCTTCATCCTAATCTGATGATATCCACTCTTAAGATCAATTTTTGTAAAGACACAAGAACCATGCAATTCATCCAGCATATCATTTAATCTAGGAATGGGATGACGATACTTTACCGTTATGTTGTTGATGGCTCGATAGTCAACACACATCCTCCATGTTCCATCCTTCTTAGGAACTAATAGCACCGGAATCGCACAAGGACTCATGCTTTCACGCACATACCTCTTCTCCAATAATTCACCTACTTGCCTCTGAAGTTCCTTGGTCTCCTCGGGATTACTCCTATAAGCAGGTCGGTTTGGAATTGATGCACCAAGTATAACATCAATTTGATGTTCAATTCCTCGGATTGGAGGTAAACCAGAAGGTACCTCTTCAGGAAGAACATCTTCAAACTCCTGCAAAAGAGAAACAATATCGCTCAGCAAAGTACCGACGAGATCATTAATACATAAAAGAGCCTCCTTGTACATGAGTACAATAAGGGGCTGGTGTGAAAATAATGCTCTCTTGACCTCACTTTTTTTCGCAATGCAATTGAATTTTTCCTCTCTTGCTCTCAATATGGCCGAAATCCTCTCACTTTCTTTTTCAATCTGATCAATGTTTTTCTCTCCTTTTTTTGTAAACTCCTTTTTTTCAATTTCGGCCTTCCTTTCTTTTTCTTTTTTCTTTTTCATTTGATCTCTGTAACTTTAATTGGTCCTCCCTGGCCTGTTTTGGAGTTAATGGCACAAGAGTAATAGGTTGCCTTTTAAGAGTGAAAGAATACTTATTTGTGAATCCATCATGCGTAACCCTCAAATCATACTGCTATGGTCTTCCAAACAATAAATGACATGCATGTATAGGAACTACATCACAAAGCACCTCATCCTCATATTTTGCCAATGGATAATGCTACCAACACTTGTCTTGTCACCTTGATTTCGCCACATCCATTCAGCCACTGAAGCCGGTAAGGTTGAGAATGTTTCAAGGTAGTTAAAGCCAATTTTTCCACCAAATAAGTGCTGGCTACGTTTGTGCAACTTTGTTATTTACAAAGCACCGAGTATGAAACAAATTCTCCCTTTGATTAATTTCTTCCTCCTTAACTTGCACATTAAGAACTCACCTTGATACCACAGCATTTTGCTCATCATCGGCATCCTCCAAAGATGGCATGTCATCTTCCTCATTCTTCGACTCAAGCTCTCCTTGAGCATTTATCACCATCACTCTTTTGTTTACACACTGGCTGGCTATGTGTCCCCGCCCTTGACATTTAAAACACTTAATATCACGTGTTTTAGAACTCGAAGCCTCGATGTTTCCTAAAGTAGTGGTGGTCTTTAAGTTGGCATTCTTAGATGGTTCTAATTTTGGCTTATTTTGTAGCTGCTCGTCCCTTTTTGGAGTTGTCTTCCATGGGCTGGTGGTAGCCAAAGGTTGTCCCCTCCTAGCTAATCCCTTTTCGTTTGAATTGTTCTTCCACCTTTATGGCTTGATGCACCATATCTGTCAACTCAACATAGTGCTGCATCTCGACTATATCCGCAATCTCACGATTTAAACCGTGCAAAAACCTAGCCATGGTGGCTTCCCGATCCTCTTCTACATTAGCCCGGATCATAACTAACTCCATCTCCTTGTGATACTCATCCACACTCTTGGAACCTTGAGTTAACCTCTGCAACTTTTGATACAATTCCCTATAATAGTGGCTGGGTACAAAACGCTTCCTCATAAGCATTTTCATTTGCTCCCAAGTATCCACAGGTGGCTCTCTATTCCGCCTCCTATTAATCAGTAATTGATCCCACCAAACAATGGTATAATCAGTAAATTCAATTGCAGCCAACTTAACCTTCTTTATCTCCGAGTAGTTGTGACAATCAAACACCATCTCCATTTTAGTTTCCCACTCCAAATAAGTTTCAGGATCATTTTTCCCTTGAAAAGATGGAATTTTAATCTTTATGTTTTCTAAATCATTATCCATCCTAGGCCTACCCATCCTAGCTTCTCTATTCCTATACCCACGCTCAAACCTGCCTTGCTTCAAATATGGTTCTTCAAACTCCTCCAACTCCGCCTCTTCCTCAACATTCTGCCAGGGAACACGCCCACCTTGCTGCCCTTTGGGGATGTCTTGTTGCTGGCCCCTAGGAGTTCTCGCTTCTACCCTATCCAACTTTGCTTGAATAGGTTCTAATTCAGCCCTCATCATACGCCTCATCTCTCCTAACAACGCTTGCATTTGGAGGTTCGGAACTACAGGTTATCGAAATTCTTCGGTTGTGCCTTCTTCTTGATTATTGGACATGTTTAAAATCTGCAAAACAAAGTTGTCCTCACAAGCACTCCCTCACGTGTTTCACTCAAGGCTTGCACTCGTGTTTTCACTCTAAACGGCTTTTACCCTCTTATGGTCTCACACACTCTTTTGCCTTTTTCCACTCTTTTGTGTCTTCTTTAGTTCTTAATCAAAACTCTAGAAACTAATTCAAAGTATCCCAGCAACAATTCAAAAATGAGAAACAACCAAAACTCATCAAATAGATCAAACACTTGAATAAGGTGAGAAACAAGATTGAAAGGAAGAGATTTTCTTACTGGAATCAGGTACTCTTCTTCTTCTTCTTCTTCTTCTTCTTTTTTTGATGATTTTTTCTTTTTTTGAACTTTTCTTTTCTTTTCTCACTAAATCAATCACAAACAGCAACAATGAATTCGAAAAACACACAACAATTCACAAAACCCTAAGAACAAGTATATATTAGCAGCCCTAGGAAGAAGGAATTTGACAACCCTTGGATAAAATGAATTTCTGCACCCTCTTTTTTTTTTAGCAAGGAATAGGAAATAAAAATGAAAAATAAAAAGATAGTCAAACTTATCTTAGAACCAAAGCTCTGGTACCAAAATGATACGAACTCCACCAACAATTGTGATGAAACTCGAAACAATGATGGCTTGGAACGCCAAGATCGTGAAGACAAGATTTGTTGAGCCTTGACTCATCACCTAAATAGATGAAAACCAAGACTACGAATGATTGAAAACGCCACACCAAGAAAACCTAAGAATCTCTCAAGGATTCAAGGTGATAAGTTTGATTGCTTGAACGCCACAAGATTAACTTGATAAGTTCAAAGAATTCTTTTTAAGAACCAAGAGGAACACAAGACCTCTCAAAGAAAGTAATTTTCTGAATCATCAAAAGCCCCTTTTAGATTCGAAATACCCCTCTATATGCTTGGAACAACCCTCCAAGAATAGGCAAAAGTCATAATTACAGCTTTAAAGACAACACAAATATTAACCTAAACAAGTCCCCACGTCTTTTAGGACTCCTGGACTTTTAAAAAGCACCTAAAAATAGCTAAATCACAACATTAAATGTAAATTAACATGCCCAACCAAGACCAAGTCCATTCTCCTAGGAAGTGACACTTGTAAATTCCTAGGAAGTGACAAAGGGTCATGTGCAAATTCAGCTCCATTTCCATGTGTATGATCAGCATGTTCAGCTCCTTGGTTTGCATCAGGCAGCTCAACGAAATGGGTTTCAAACCCATTTCCTCCTCCTAACACTACCGTACAAGGCCAAAATGGCTAACGAACACCACCAACGGCTTCACCACCTCATGGGCTTCTTCTCCATAGTCTCCTTTCACCGTGACTCTCTTTCACCGATGGGTCACTATACCCACATACACTCGGTTGCACCACCGTGCACCACTATGCACGGCTACCCAAGCCACCTTACCACCACCATGACCTTCCCCAACCATTTTCATCTTCAACCGAGCTACACAAAGCTCTCACTCTCCCCTACTATCTCACAGCTTATCCTCCACTTCAAGGCTCGATCAGCTGCCGTGAGCCACCACAACTCCACTCCACCTCCCTCAAGCTCTTCCATGCCTAGCCATGATGTCCAGCCCATCCCCACCTCCCTCACGCACTCTCTTACCTTCGGATGCGCTGTTCATGATGTGATGCCACTGTGCTTCGCCACCTCAGACCACCACAAGGACACCTTGAGCCTTTCCAAGACCACGCCTAGCCAGTCACAAGCCCAAACTACCACTTTAAGTGGTGGATAGCCACCGTACTACTCCTCCAACATCTTGATCATGACGGACATTGAGCGACGCATAGGCTATCTCGTTGATGGTATAATCTTCTATTCCTCATTATTATGATATATATTAGTTAGTTGATAGGTTGTGGACTGTACGTGTTACTAATTGTGGAGTTCTCTATATAGTTGTGAAGTGAAGTGTGGCTGTGTAACGAAGTGTTGGGCATAATTGTGTAGTGTTGTGGACTATGCTATGAGTATGGACATGAGGTGTATGCCGTAGTTGTGATACGGCGTGGTGTGTGAAGGGAGTACATGTGGGGTGTACTCCATGTAGTGTAGTGATGCACCGTGTGATGTGCACTATAGTAATGTGTATAGTAGAGTGAAGAGAGTACACGTGGCGTGTGACGCCCCCAGATTTTATTTGGGATTAGATGGATATCCGAAGCGTCGTGACATGCAACACAAGGTTACCTGCCCCCGTTCATGACATATAAAATGTAATGTTCATAACATGCATCTAGCATTATGCAATACTATGCACCAAACTTATAGTATCCCAAATAGTTAAATCGTAAGCCAAGCATACTTAACAAAATAAACATCTACAATTTCAATACAAGTCTCAGAAGACTGTAATCTCAAAAACATGGGAGGCCAGACTCCATATTTACATTATCAAAATACACTACTGAGGAAGTTCATCGAGTAACTCGACTAACGAGGCCAGAATAATGTCCAAAAACTAACTATGGAAGCTGTAAGCTCCGCGTCGTGTTAGTAAATTAGCAGGAAACTCCCACACAGGTTAATAATGCATGCATGGCAGTAAAATCATGAATGCATAATTAAAGTCGTAAGTAAGCATAACATAATTTGACATATAGCATGACATAACTGACATAACCTGAACTTAAACGTGAACTTGACTTAACATGACATGAACTTGAGCTTAAAACATAGCATAGACTAGCAACATAACATGAATGTGAACTTGAAACATTACATGGACTTGAAACATAGCGTGAACGTGAACATGCATAACATAAATATGAACTTGAACTTAACATAAACCTAAGCATAATATGACATAAACGTGAACTTGAGACATAATGTGGACGTGAATATAACATAACCTGAACGTGAACTTGAAAATAACATGTACGTGAGCATAACATGACAAAAATATGAACTTGAAACATAACGTGAACATGAACATAACATAATATGAAGGTGAGCTTGAACATATCATAAACGTGAACATAACATGATATGAACATGAACTTGAAACTTAACGTGAACATGAACATAACATGTACATGAGCATAACATAACATAACATGAACTTGATCTGAAACTTATTCTTATCTCATGGAGTCATCATGATTGCTTTTTCCTAACTTCTTGACATAAACTTGGACTTGAATTTTGACAATCAAAATGATTTCGCCAGTTGTTTTGTCAAGAATAGTGAACAATCAGAATGATTCCGCCCAACATATTCCATTAGAGATACTCTGACAATCAGAATGATTCCATCACGAGTATTTTAAAACATGTACCCTAGCAATCAGAATGATTACACTAGGAGTATCTAGTAATACTCTGACAATCAGAATGATTCCATCCGAGTATTTTAAATAAGATACCCTAACAATCATAATGATTACGCTAGGAGTATCTGCATAACTGAACATGACGGCATTCTGACAATCAAAATGATTTCGCCAAAAGTACCTCATGTGAATTACAAGTGGAGATGCTCGGACAATCATAATGATTACATCACAAGTATGCTAGACATAACTGACTTAAACGTAACTTGAAAGACATGACTTACTTGAGATGGAAACACTTCATAACATGACCGAACATGTAACAGGTATCATACTTGACATGACATACTTGCAACAGTGAATATTACATGATATGGCATACATGTAACATATGGCATACCTAATTTGGCATACTTATAACATACAGTAATACATGACAGAATAGATTGTGTAACAGATAAATATTCATGACAGAATAAATCATACATAACAAATAAACATGTAATAACGTGGCATGGCATGACATATATGATAACATACATACATAAATTATAGTTTCCTTACCTATCATACATACACAGTAAACTGATAGTAAGTTAGAAGCTAACTTACCTTGATCGTCGTATTCTACAAGAATAAAGCGCGAAACATGAGGAATTGTATAAGAGGGTAGTCTAAAAGTTAAAAATTTAATTACCGAAAATTAAAAATGTGTAAAAGAGACAACTTAGAGAAAAATTATCATTTTACCCTCTACATGTGGAAAAATGACCATTTTACCCATAACTTAAGGATTTCACATCTTAACTCCAAACAAAATTTCCAAAATTTACATTCCTCATATAAATTTTGTCCTAAACTCAAATATCAACTCAGAAAAATTTAAAACAAATCACAACTATGAAAAACACACTATGGCCGAAACATCAATAGGCCACTTCTCTTGATTTTTGTTGCGATATTTAGTATTAGTTTCAAGGGCAGTGAATGTTCTACCATGTGGGGGAGGAAACGTCTTCAAAAAGCTTTGCCAAGGTGGCCAAATTCATGGGTCTTGGTGGGCCTCAACTAAGTGGGCATTTGGGGTTTAAAGGGGGTTTGGTTAGGGTTTCAGATGCTATCAAGCTCAAATCCAATTTTTCTTGGCCCAATCAAATTTCCAAGGTTTAAAAGGTTGGATAATGATGTCATAACAAGTATTTGAGAAATTAATAGCATGTGGAAGTGATTTAATCAAGTGATTAAACACAATGCTAGAAATTGGATCAAAAAGAGTTTGAAGGCCAATTTAGGGTTTGGGGAAACCATTTAGGGTTTCAGTTTCAACCAAGCTTTTGGGTTTCAATTGGATTCCAACCATTTAGGGTTTCACTAGGGTTGAAACCCTTTTTGATCTGTCTTAATTTGGTTGATTAGATGAAAAACGTTTTGCTTTGGTGGCATGATCTTACACCTTGATTTCCTTCACAAATCCATATAATGGTTCCTCTTTATGCCAAGTGTCTAATACTATTCACTATGTGTGGCTAAGATCTTGTCAAGTGTCCAAATAAAACTTCTCTAACCTAATTTGATCATTCCACACTGTGATTTTGAAAACACTGCACTCATTACGCTTATCGAGGTTACTATTCACTCCAAAAAAATGCGTAATAAACTTAGTACTGAAAAATCCTAAATATTCATATTAACCTACAATAAAAACCGTTTACTAAAACTCAACCCCGAAGTGCCCCTAAAAATAAATTCACAGTTTCGAACAGCCGTTTCGTCCAAAATTATAAAAATTGGTTATTGTGCCATAAAATCCTAAATATTCAATTGAGTCTAGTGGCGTAGACCATAATGTATTCTGACACTTCTAACTATCTCAAACAATTAAAATCGTAATTTTGTCACCATAGTGAGTGATAATACTGACTATGTTGACAGACTAAACCTGTGCGATTGATCGATTCGTGAAAACTTATTGGGTTTTCAAGAGATTCCTAAAGTCTATAGAAATTCCACCATTGAATTTCTAGCGGGCTGTTACATGGCATGTGCTCTGTGTTGTATGGCAATGCACCGTAATGCATGTCGCATATAAAAGGGTGGTTGCATAGTTAAGGAGCGTATAGTGTACTGTGTAGCGTCGAGAACTATGTAGTACCCGAAGTAGCTATGACATGGCCTATAGTCCAAGGCAACGAGTGTCACCTTGTGGTTGACTTATGGTTGAGAGTATGGGTGAAGTGGTGGAAAAGTATCAGAGATTGCGGGCGTCATGACCTGACTCGGGATTAGTCTCAAGCTACGTGACATGACAGAGGTCCATTTGTGGATTAAGTTCTCTCCTATCAAGTGTTGAGATGAACTTGTATAGGGCCTAGAAGTAGCAAAAGTCTTATCGACCGGGTCTAAGCAAGTTGGTGTCGGAGTATGGAGCTTGTTTATACAAGCGGGTGTTCATTGAAATTATAAGTTGGTCTTAGGTGTTAAAAGGGATAAATTACATGTGCATCTGGGATGTGTGTGCCGGATAGGTTAACCATACATAATGGGTAATTTATCCTCAGCATGGTTACTTGGTGTTTTAACCTCAAAGTTGGCTTTAAGCCGTGTGGCTTGTATGGATGGGAATAAGGATTGAGTATGGGCTAGGATACATGAAGGTAGTAATGGGTAAGTTGTCTAGGGTTGGAACGCGTGACTCTGTTAGTTGGAATCATGCGTCGACATGTGGTTAATAGAAGAATAAGACGGAGGTGTTAGTGTCTTAACCCTAAGGTAAATTACGGAGTTTCACTTTAAGGAATAGGACCCCGAAGGCTTTAATATAGTAAATGGCACGTAAGAGCCCATGGGTGGATGGAGAGTGTTCCAAGTGAGGCATAGTTCTATTTCTAGTATAGTTGCTTATGCATTAGATAGAGAATGACGTAAGGTTATATATGCATGTAGATTGCCATCTGATATGCATATGAATGGACTACATGGAATGAGTATTGCATGAAGTCCAGGTGAGTATTGCGTTCATACTCTTCTAGAGTGTTCTTAAATAAATGAAAAGGAAAATGAAAGCTTTTTCTTTAAAATGAAAACGACACGTTTTCTCTACGACACATGTTTATGAAAAAAGAAAGCCAAATATAAGTTTTCAAGTATAAGTATGTAACGGCCCTCCTTGGCAGCTCATTTTCACACACCCAAAGTATGTAAGTGTATGCATGTGGGTGGATGTTATATGCGGTATGTATTGTATGTATGTTCACGAAAGGAAACGAACCGAAGCTTAAAAAGATGCACGAACCGACGTTTTTAAAAGATGCAAATGAAAGAAAGCCGCTTTTAAAATGACTTTTATGAAAAGAAAGAAAACTATTTTTCTTAAAATGACTTTATGAATGAAATGAAATGTAAGAACTGTAAGAACTGAAATGAATGAGTGGACTGTAAAGGAATGAAAGGACTGAACTGAAAGAAAGGACTAAATGAATGGATGTTTAATGTATGGAGATACGTAACGGCCACATGAATGGAAAAGGAAAAGGTACCAAAGGACTGGACTGGGCAAATTGCAATGTCGGGTAAGTAGTACTGGTAGTGCACCCAACACCCTGACAGAATGGATTCCCAACCCGTGGTCACAGGTGGAATCAGGTTCAAAAGACTGCTAACCCAGCACACGGGGCGCAATAGTGTGCAACGACCAATGAAATCGATAAGAAAAGAATGTGTGCATGTTAAGAAAGAATGCATGTATGTAAGAAAATGTATATGCATGAACAGACTCTTTAAGAAATGAAGGCAGCGAGGCATGGGGAACTGTTTTAAAAAAGAAAACGTTTTTAAAGAAAAACCCCACCTCGCAACCTTTTTAAAACAAACTGCATGTTTATGCACAATAAGTATAATATGTATGTATGGAATGATGAATGCATGATTGAAAACCTATATTATTATATTTTAACTATATGAAGTAATGCTTTCGACTCATCGACTCATTTTAATTTTTATATGTACCCTCCTAGGGACAAGATGAGCATGACGTGTCAAGACAGGCACAGCCCAAGGGAAGGAGCATGAAAGCCTAGGCATGTTATTTTATACGAGAAACTTAATTTAAGAAAATAAGTTTTATTTATAAACATGGAGTCTTTTGTATCCTGGCATGAAAGAAAAGAAAATTTCAAAAGGACGTAATTCCCGTCTATTTTTATTAAAATCATTTTGTAAAGGACTGACCATCAGGACGAGCGTTACATTTATACAATTGGATTTTTGTAAGTAAACTTCCAACTTACTTTGGATAACTCATGTATATATCTTGTGAACTCTAGTTTGATATTTCATTGGTTGTATCTTACTATATTGTGAAGTGTATATTCAGTTTTGATATAAAAAATGAAATGTCATGTTTGGATGATAGTTGTTGATGTGTATTTTGAATATGCCATGATTAGGGTTTCGGCTTTAACATATATATATGCTATGTATGCTCGTTTTGACCTATGAACTTGTGAAGGCATGTGAATATGAAATGAGATGATGAAAATCCAAGTTTGGAGGACTTGGCTATTTTGACCAAGGCTATATTGAGGGAATCCGAATCTGTTTTGAATTGGAATGAGTGTGATTCAAGTGTGTTTACATGTATTCATCCTATGATTTGCATGTTCTAATATTTTGAAGCCATATTGTGAGATGGACATGGTGATTGGGTATATATATGTTTCGGGTTGCACATATTTGCATGAGTATGATGAAGTGTTATGTCATGCTTCATGCATTAGAGTCTACGTTTTACAAAATGAAGAGTCAAAGTATTTTTATCACGACTCCAAAACGCTAGGATGGGGAAATACCCTAGTGGAACTCCCTGTCCACTTTGGAGTGTTTAAAATCGAGTGGAGACGAAGTATAGTCAATGGGCCTCAAAAGGTTCTTATGAAAGGATACCGGAGTGAGGTTGCACCTAAAACTAGTGGGTGAGTGTTACAATGAAGGTGAAATAAGCGAACTGTCGTAAAAGATAATGTTTATATTAGACGTAGTCACCTTGATAAAAGGAATTAATGGTTGATGCGATAACTAGTGGGGAACACATTGTTTAGGGGAGCTGTGAGGTATCCATCCATGTGAATCATGAAATAAACAAGGCATGTGAGCTCTATGATATGTTATGCCAAGCATAAGACCCTTAGCTCAAATGAAATGAATATGTGTTAAGTCTAAAAGATGAAAGGAATGTCTTATGAAAAGTTTACGTTGCATGTGTCAAATTTTCTATGTAAAAGTTCATGTCCATGCATTTATTATAAGCGGCAATTGTTTGTAGTTTGCTTATACATCTGCATGTATTATCTCTATTGTGTGTTGACTATTTACTTGTTGAGATTTCTTAAAATCTCACTATGGTAGTTTTGACTACCATTCCCTCAACCGGAATGGAGGCTAATTCTTTTGAGCCTTCGATTCCCGAGCTTTTGGAGTCCGTCAATAAGACCCTTACTAAAGCACTACAACTTATTGACAAATTTAAACAACTTATGAACCTAAGCAAGGACAAGTTCCTTGAGAAGAGAATTAAGCCGGAAAGGCTCTAATCTTTTGGTGATAGTATTTTGAGGATATTTTGGGGAAACAATATTTTGATGGTCTATTGCTTTGGGGAAATGTTTTCAAACAATGTTTTCAAATCATGATCAAGTTCTCATGATTAGAGAAAGGATGAAAACTGCACAAAGCCGACAGAAGAGTTACGCTGATAATCAAAGGAGGAGTATAGAATTCGAAGTTGGAGATTGGGTTTATGTAAAGGTATCCCCTATGAGAGGAGTAAGCCATTTTGGAGTGAAGGGAAAATTAAGTCCAAGATACGTGGGACCCTATGAAATAGTGGATGTGATGACCCGCTTTTATGTGTTTTTTTTTTTTCACTGAAGGGATATTTTAATTTAATTAAATATTTTATAGTGCTTTTATTTTAAATTATCGAGTTTTAAATAGATTTTATTGGCTGTTGAATTTAAATTGTGATTTAATTTATTTTGGCTTGTTTTTGGTTTTAAAAATTTAAATAATTGGTTTTTACTAGTTATTTATTTTATTTTAGCTTATTGATGTGTTTAAAATATTTTATTGGTGTTTATTTATTTATTTGATGTAGTGTTAATTTATTTTAATCGTTTTATGTTTTTACGGGACATGAACACAAGGTTACCTGCCCCCGTCATGACATATAAATGAATGTTCTAACATGCATCTAGCATTATGCAATACTATGCACCAAACTTATAATATCCCAAATATTAAATCTAACCAAGCATACTTAACAAAATAAACATCTACATTACATACGTCTCAGAAGACTGTAATCTCAAAAACATGGGAGGCCAGACTCCATATTTACATTATCAAAATACACTACTGAGGAAGTTCATCGAGTAACTCGACTAACGAGGCCAGAATAATGTCCAAAAACTAACTATGGAAGCTGAAAACTCTGCATCGCATCTGCGGCGTCTAGTCAACATCCTCCAGCCTATCGGTATTTGCTCCTTGTTCTGAACCTGACACATCGCCTACCATTCGGGGAAAAATGGTAGTTGGGACTACCATGGTGAGATTTGATTACAAATCTCAGCAAGTTAACAGAAAACTTTCACACAGGTTAATGATGTATGCATAGAAATAAAGGTATGAATGCACCATCAAAATTGAAAGTAAACATAACATAACTTGACATAACATGGCATAAAATAATAAGCATAATGTGACATGACATAACATGGCATGAGTTGACATAATTGAACTGAAACAGAAGCTTAGCTTGACGTGACATGAACTTAAATCATAGCATGGATGTGAACTTGAAACATAACATGTACTTGAACTTTAAGTTTTAACATGAACGTACACATAACGTAACGTGAAATATGACTTGAACATGAAATACATGAACTTGGAATCTTATTTAATTGTCTTGATTAATAACGTGACCATATGGGTGCTACACGGGTCCCCTAGAGCCGTGTGTCCCTGCCGATTACCGCATCACAACACAGGTATCTAGACCAGCTGTGAGTGCGTTAATACGTACTCCACAGTTGTTGTGGCCCCACGTATTCTACGTGTCACAATTGCTGTGTCTCACGTAGTGTATGCTCCACAGTTGTTGTGGCCCCATACTTCATGCTCCACAGTTGTTGTGGCCCCATGAATACACGTAACATAAAATATGGCACCATCGGCGTTAGTGCCTGGCGCGCTCCGGTGACCAGTTACTTAGGCCCCATTCGCAACCTGTTGACTATACTTCGTCTCCACTCGATTTTAAACACTCCAAAGTGGACAGGGAGTTCCACTAGGGTATTTCCCCATCCTAGCGTTTTGGAGTCGTGATTGACATGAATAACTTAACTTGAACATTAACTTGAACATGATCTGAAACTTAANACACTTCAGATGTCCGTCCGATCCCAAACGGAAATCTGAGGGCGTCACAATGGGTACCCAGTACTAACACTTGTATATTGTCTATGTTTGTGTTTTTTAATCTTTATGCATATATATAGATGTCCCTCGTTCCATATTACACACATTATAAGGGCACATTTCTTTAGGCTTATCTAAATCATGTTTGTAACAACCCGCCAAAAAATCAGTAGATGAATTTCTGTAGACTTTTGGAATGTCATGAAAACTAAGGTTTGACGAATTAAGCAATCACATAGGTCTTAGTCTGTTAGCTTAGTCAATTTCATACCCACTTGGGTGACAAAAATACAATTTTATTTATTTGAGATACTTAGGAGTATACGATTGAGAAATTGTTTGCACCATTAGTCTCAAATAAATATTTAAGATTTTATAGTGCAATAAAAAGATTTTCATTTTCCGGATGATTGCTGTTCGAAAATGCATTCTGATTTATTTGAGGCGCTTAGGTGTCAAAGTTCATGAAACAAATTGTGATGACCCGCTTTTGCATGTATTTTCACTGAAGGAGTGGTTTTAATTTAATTAATATTATAGTGCTTTTATTTTAAATTATCGGATTTTAATTGAATTTTATTTGCTGTGAGTTTAAAATTTCTGTTTAATTTATTTTAGCTCGTTTTTGGATTTAATATCGTTTTCGGCGGATCAGTTTCTGGATCCCGGAAGTGAAGTTTGGACTTCATTTCTTTTTCCCTTCTTTTCTTTTTCTCTTTTTTCTTTTTCCTCTTTTCCTTCTTTCTTTCTTTTCTTCTTCTTTTTCCTTCCTCCTTCCCCGCGTCCGCGTCGCACGAAACCTCTCTCCCTTCTCTTTTTCCTTTCCGCGCAGCCCACTTTTGCCGGCCGTATCTCCGCCTTCCAGTGGAGGTGTCATACACCACCCCCACCATTCTCTTCCCCTCCCACCAGACTACATCCCCACCAATTGTCTGAGCCATCGGACCCACCGTTAGCCGCCACGATCCCCTCAAAGTCGCAGCCCCAACCCTGTTTTTCCCTCTGTCGCCGCTACCTTCAACCGTCCAGAACCGCCGCTCGCCAGTGGCACAACCTGTGACACCCACCCAGAAATCTTCCCCTCCCTCCGGCGCACCACCCCCCCAAAGATCTCCCCCAACCGTGCCGCCGTTTGGCCGGAAAAGCGCATCTAAGCTGCACGGTTTTTCACCGTTTCCGGCGCCGTCGCATCACCTCCGGCCCCCATCTCTTCACCACTTCTTCCCCTACCTCTTGCCGACCTAACCCACCCATTTCCGGCCTAGATCCGTCGCCGGAGCAGCTCCCACGAGCTCAACTCTGATTTGGCCGTTTTTGCCCTCCACCGCCGTTTCCACCGCCACCCACAGCCAAAACTCACTTCCACTAGCTTCATAAACATCCCTAGACCATTCCCTATCAATTTGGTGTCTTGGTTTGTCCCCGTTCAAAAGTGGGTATTTTGCGACCCACGGGAACAGTGCATTTGCACTGTTACGTTGCTTTCGCATCGCCGTTCGCTTCGCGCCGAACCTTCTAAAAATCCTATATAGCGCTGTAAGTATTTTCCAAACTCTACTTTTAGATTTAAATGTATTTTACTCTTTCAATAAATTATTTGGTTGGTTCGCTGATTCCGGACTGAGTCCGAGGAGTTCGGGGGTCGGATGGATGGAGGACGGAGTTGCTTGATTTGTTGTGCTATGGTTGAATTTATTTGTCGAGCATTGAAATTGGCATTTACATGATGCATGCACTTGTATTTTATTTTATTGGATAAAATCATGTTTTATTGGCGTAAATGGTTTTTGGGAGTGTGCGTATCACGAGCCCAAGCCGGGATGGGTTATTATCTCGGTGGAGCTCCTCTGGTCACTCGGGAGTGGATAATACTGAGTGACATCCCCTGGGTTGTCGCCGGGCGACGACCGGATCGCACGATACGGTAACGCTGTCGTGTCGACTCCGTGGTTCCTAGAGTGGCGGGGACTAGAGGATGGCCTGGCCAGTTACACGCTGGGCTCGAGTCTGGGCATCACTCGTGTAGGTGTCATACGCGTAGTCGTTACCTGTGGTGTGGCACAGAGCCAGAGTGTGCGGATGATCCCTAGGGGAGATCATGGTGCATGCATAATCAGATTGGTTTTTATGGTTTTCGGATACGGGCCATTTTCTGGGAAAATGGCGAGGATGTGTTGAGGAGACTTGTGATCCATTTTCTGGGAAAATGGTGGTTTGGGCCATTATCTGGGATAATGGCGATGCTTGGTTTTAAACGATATGTTTTGGGCCGTTATCGAGGATAATGGCGAGATTTTGTTTAAAGAATATGTTTTTGGGACAAATGGGTTTTTGGCATGCGTGGAAAATATGGTTTATGAGTTTTGTGCATTGTCATTTATTCATGCATATTGTTTGAGTTTAATATGCTTTTATCTAGTGGTGTTTGGATTTTACTTACCTGCGGCACCATTTTTGGTACCGTAGATTTTGGTGCAGAGTTCGAGGAGGAGGAGGAGGCTGAGCCCGAGGATGCGGCTCTGCCGGAGATCTGAGTTGAAGTTAATGTATTGGTTTTGGGTTTTGAAACAATATTTGTGACTTGTAATATTTTATTATGTATCTTTGAACCGCTTTGTATTTTATTTAAGAAGAATTCTGGTACTTAGTTTTATGTCTTTGTTATCCGCTGCGTATTTCTTCGTGCACATGTGTCGCTTGCACACACACTTGGCACTCGTCGATAGGGTGGTGACCCGAGTTGTCACCATCCGAACGTCTCAATTTCCCCGTGTTTGTACGTGGGGATTTGGGGCCGTCACAGGTGGTATCAGAGCGGTCCGGTCTGGGTAAAACCACATGTCCCGTAGGTGTAGTACCAGAATGTTTTTAAAGTTGTGTTTTATAATTTATTTTAAGTAAAGTTGCTTTTGGCGTGTTTTATTTGTTTTGAATTTATTTGAGCTTGTTTGCTTGTATTTATTTAATTAGTTATGTTATTGCATGCTGGTTTCTTTTTGTTTCTTGTTATGTGGCTTGGTTTTGGTTTTATGTTATTGGTTTTATTCGTTTTCTTAAGGGGGTCAAAGGTTGTGGTGGCAGGAAAAATGGTGAGACCAAGGAAATCTACTCAAGGGGCACAAGACGATACACAGAGAGATGATTCCATTGCCCAAGCTATACGGCAAATGACGAAATTTATGCAACAAAATTTTAGGCCTCAACAAGGAGGGCCTTGCCCACAACAAGGAGGGCCTTGCCCACAACCTGGAGGTCCTTGGCCACAGCAAGGAGGGCCTTGGCAACAAGGAGAGCCATGGCTACTACCGGGAGGGCCTAGTGGAGGAGTGTAAGTTGAGTGCACCTATGAGCGCTTTCTGGCGCATAGAACTCCACACTTCACTGGAGACGAGGATCCACTTCAAGCTGGAAAGTGGATCAAAGACTTGGAAAGGACTTTTGAGGTATGTGGTTGCACTGAGGCGCAACAAGTACTCTACGCCAGCTATCTGTTGCAAGGCACTGCTTTTGATTGGTGGGATACAAAGAGAGTAATGTTGGAGTCAGAATTGGGGTCTTTTTCCACTGTGACCTGGCAGCGCTTTAAGAAAGAATTTAATGATCGTTTCTTTCCCGCTTCTGTAAGGCGGCAAAAAGCAAGAGAGTTCTCACACTTGGTCTAAGGGAGCATGACCATGGAACAGTACGCCCGAAGATTTGTAGAACTTGGGAAATTTGCTCCCCACCTCATCGCCACAGAGGAAATGCAAGCTGAGCGTTTCCAGGAGGGTCTACGCCCTGATATACGCCGTATGGTAGTCAGCCACCGGATATCCACTTTTCAGGATTTAGTGGATGTGGCCACTCTCGTGGAGCGAGAGAATAATTTGAGTATGGGTTCCCCTCCAGGACATAAAAGGCGGAGTTATACTGGAGAGGGAAGTAGCTCTGGATCGCCTCAGAAAATTGTTTAGCGGTCTGGAACTCGACCACAAGCTGCCTCAAGAGTGCGTATAGGAGGTCGGATGCCTGTTTGCGGAAGGTGTATAGAGCCCATGTGGGTGAGTGCACTTTGGGTGGAGCTCGATGCTATAATTGTGGCCAGCAGGGACACTTTGCCCGTGAGTGTCCTAATACAGTTCAAGGAAGCCGTGGAGTGCGACGTGGTGGAAGAACTAATCAGAGGCAAGTAGCGCAGGCCCGAGTATATGCTGTTACCCCCGGAGAGGTGGATGATGAGGCACCAGTGACCCACGATGCTGGAGTGATTACAGGTATGATTCTAAATTAATTTCTGGATTTAATATTTGGTGTGGCTTTGGTTTTTCTTCATTTTTGGATTTCATGGGTATATGTGATTGGTTCAGGAAGAGTCCGATTGTATGATTTTTATGCGTGCACATTGTTTGATTCGGGTGCATCTCAATCATTTGTGTCATCTACATTCGCACGGATATGTAATTTGGTTACGGGACCCCTACCAAAATCTTTAGTGGTGAGTCTTCCAAATGGTGAAATGATTTGTTGTTCTAAGGTTGCGTTGGGTTGTCCCTTGGATTTTGGTGGAAGGACACTTGATGCCGACTTGGTTGTATTCAAGTTGTTGGGATTTGATATTATTCTCGGCATGGATTGGTTATATCGATATTGTGCAAGTATTAATTGCAGGAGTTGTGTAATCAGTTTTCAACTCCCAGATGGTGACTATCTAGAATTTATGGGAAGTAAATTAAAAGAAAAGCCGATGGTCATATCGGCAATTCAAGCGAAGAGAGATATTGCCTGTGGAGCGAATGCCTTTTTGGTTCAAGTGGTGTCTACGCCAATTGGGAAAAAGTCCTTAGCAGATATTCCAGTTGTAGAAGAATTTCCTGATGTGTTTGTAGATGTTTTTCCGGGGTTACCTCTAGTCCGTGAGTTGGAGTTCGCTATTGATTTGGAACCTGGAGCGGCTCCTGTCCATAAAGCCCCTTACCGTATGGCACCAGCTGAGTTGAAAGTGTTGAAAGTCCAGTTGCAAGAGTTGGTAGACAAGGGGTTTATCCAGCCAAGTACTTCGCCATGGGGTGCACCAGTTTTATTTGTTAAAAAGAAAGATGGCACTCTTAGAATGTGTATTGATTATCGAGAGCTTAATAAAGTAACCATCAAGAATAAGTACCCTCTCCCAAGAATCGACGATTTATTTGATCAGCTTCAAGGAGCGGCTATCTTCTCGAAGATCGACTTGAGATTAGGATATTATCAGTTGCGAATAAGAGATAGAGATATCTCCAAGACTGCTTTCAGATCAAGATATGAGCATTATGAGTTTAAAGTGATGCCTTTTGGGTTGGCAAATGCCCCCGCAGCTTTTATGGATTTGATGAATCGGGTTTTTCGACCTTACTTGGATTCTTTTGTGGTGGTCTTCATTGATGATATTTTAATTTATTCCCAGGATATTGACGAGCATGCTTATCACCTTCGCTTAGTGCTTGGGAAGTTACAAGAGCATCTGCTGTATGCGAAGCTTAGCAAATGTGAATTTTGGCTGGAAGAAGTCAGATTTCTCGGACATGTAATTTCCCGGGACGGTGTGGTAGTTGATCCCAGTAAGGTGGAAGCTATTTTATCATGGCAGCGTCCTTCGACTGTGCGCGAGATTCAAAGTTTCTTGGGACTTGCTGGATACTATAGAAGATTTGTGGAGGGATTTTCCCGATTATCCGGACCTCTCACTGCTTTGACTAGAAAGAATGCAGAGTTTGTTTGGTCAGACAAGTGCGAGAGGAGTTTCCAGGAATTGAAGAACAGATTGACAACTGCGCCAGTATTAGCACTTCCAGAACCACATAAGCCGTTTGTAGTTTTTAGTGATGCATCTAAATTTGGTTTGGGATGTGTTCTCATGCAAGAAGGACGAGTTGTGGCTTATGCGTCTCGTCAACTGAAAGACCACGAGAAGAATTACCCGACACATGATTTAGAATTGGCTGCAATAGTATTTGCTCTTAAGATTTGGCGACACTATTTATATGGGGCTGTTTGCGAAGTCTACACCGATCACAAGAGTCTAAAGCATTTATTTTCTCAGAAGAATCTCAACATGAGACAAAGGCGATGGTTAGAGCTAATAAGTGATTATCAGTGTGAGATTAAATACCATCCAGGAAAAGCAAATGTAGTTGCTGATGCCTTGAGCCGGAAGTCACACTTAGAGGATGAGGCTGAATCTTCTGGAAT
This sequence comes from Carya cathayensis, assembly GCA_011037825.1. Lineage (NCBI taxonomy): Eukaryota > Viridiplantae > Streptophyta > Magnoliopsida > Fagales > Juglandaceae > Carya > Carya cathayensis. The sequence goes on from QGSO01000371.1 coordinate 601,424, forward strand.
GGATTCGATACTTTGCGGGATGAGAAGGCTCCTCATTGGAAGTTCGCACCAGGAGGAAGTGATATCTTCAATTCTTGACATTCAAGTAGTTGATTTTGAAGAATTGAAGACTCTACAAAGAAAAGATCCGAAGCTTTTGGACATTAGAAAAAGAGTCAGAAAATCTAGAGGGCCATTGCACTACAGTTTGGATAAAGATGGGATTCTTCGATTCCGAGATCGTAGAGTAATTCCTAAGGACTTAAAATTTAAGGAGTGAATTATGACAGAGGCTCACGCGGCTCCCTATTCCGTTCATCCTGGTAGCACAAAAATGTATCGGGGCTTAAGGAAAAATTATTGGTGGGAAGGAATGAAGAGGGATATTGCCTTGTATATTGAGAGATGTGACACTTGCCGTCAAGTCAAGGCCGAGCATCAAAAACCAGCAGGTTTGCTTCAGCCTCTCCCTATTCCTGAATGGAAATGGGATGACATCACTATGGATTTTGTAGTGGGCTTGCCGAGGACTCCCAGTGGAAAGAACTCAGTTTGGGTGATTGTTGATCGATTGACTAAGTGTGCTCATTTCTTACCGGTCAATAATGCGGATTCTCTGGGAAAATTGACTCGCATGTATGTAAAAGAAATAGTTAGATTACATGGGTACCCAAGAGCATAGTGTCGAATCGAGATCCAAGGTTCACCTCCCATTTTTGGAAGAGCTTGCAGGCGGCTTTAGGTACTAAATTAAAGTTTAGTACTGCTTATCAACCCCAGACAGACGGCCAATCAGAGCGCACGATTCAAACTCTTGAAGATATGTTGAGAGCGTGTGCCATAGAATTTCAAGGAAGTTGGGAGAATCAGGTGCCACTCATAGAATTCGCTTATAATAACAGCTTCCATGCATCCATCCAAATGGCTCCTTATGAAGCTCTGTATGGTAGAAAATGTAGATCACCCTTATGTTGGGATGAAGTCGGGGAGAAGAAAATAATTGGACCCGAGATAATTCAGGAAATGCAAAATCAGATTCAGATTATAAGCGATAACATGGCTGCAGCGCAAAGTCGTCAAAAGAGTTACGCGGATACCAGGAGGAGAGAATTGTCTTTCGAAGAAGGCGATTGGGTTTATCTCAAGGTCTCTCCCATGAAAGGAGTTAAGCGTTTTGGGAAGAAGAGGAAGCTGGATCCAAGATATGTTGGACCTTTTCAGATTTTGGAGAAGGTAGGGTCCGTCGCTTACAGAGTTGCATTGCCAGAATATTTTGGGGATATACACAATGTCTTCCATGTATCATCTTTGAAGAAGAGTTTTGGAC
>QGSO01000371.1:605047-960534 GCA_011037825.1 Carya cathayensis
TAAAAAAAATAAAATATTATATATGTGAGGAAGTATTGTCCAATTAAATCATAGTTATAAAATTAAGCATAAACATGATATTAATCAATTAAAAATCACAACTCGAATTTATGCTTATTAACTATTTTTCCATCTAAAACCAATAAATAATGTCACGAAGCAATTGAAATACATTGGTTTTAAATAGCTAAAATATGCAATATTTCAGCTCAATCACACCCCCCAACTAGCTTTTTGCTAACCCTTGAGCAAAATAGTGAAAATTAATTGAGATGAATATTGCATAAAGCTCGAAATTCAAACGAAAACAATCAAGCATAATTCTGAATTCTCACAAAAATTGATTCGTGACTATTCAACACCAGGAGTTGTATTCACAAGAAAAATCTCAACAATTGTTCACATAGAATTGGGGCAAATGTTTTAGAACTCAGATATGTGTGTGTGGCTAAACCTCTGTGTGTTCCTCATTAATAAGCATGATTTATCAAAGGATTTTTCAACCTTAAGATTAATCATTATTGATTCTGACTACCTCAAAGCCTAAGGAACTAGCAGTTTTCACGCCAGCTCTGTTTTCAAAAGTTGAACACTCAACCCCCAAAGTCTTGGGTAACTGTTTCTAGCCCTTTTTACTTAGGAAAGTTTGGTTATGGACTGATTTTTCTTCGTTTTCTTTAGAGAAGCAAGGGAGTCGGCAGCTGTAGTGATTATTTGCGTTCAAGCATTTATTTTTCGTTCAGTTCTATAGTTTTACTTCTCATCTTTAGTTTTTATTCTTTTCGGTTGTAGCGTTGAGCATTTCTTTTTCCTTTCTCTTGTTCGTTTTCATCGTTTGGAGTTTGCAAGTTTTTTTTTTTTTTTTCTCGTACTTCTTTCTTTTCCGTTCAGCATTTGGAGAATTGGAGTGTTAGTTCCTTTTTCTTTAGTTTTGAGAACCAGGTCGGCAGTTTTCTTTATTTTTCCTCATGCCATTCCACACCAAACGGAGTTACGTTTTTTTTTTTTTTTCATTTCCAAGTTTCCAGTGGGGGCTCGTTTATTTTTTATTTTTTATTTTTCGTTCCTGTTAGTTTAGACACAGGCGGCAGCTTTCTTTATTTTTCTTTTCGGTTACGAGCCATTGAGTAGGCAATTTTATTTTTTATTTTATTTTTTTATTTTTACAGAACCATTTGGCAGTTTCCGCTTCTATTATTTTCATTCTAGTTTTCTTTGGTTCCAGACCTTGTTAATTACGGCAAGTTATTTTATTTTTTTTACGTTGTTGTTCTTATTTGGTTCATGTTTCATTTTTACGTTGGAGACAATTTTTCTTCATTCGTACTGTTCTTCTTCTCTATTTACATTTCCTTGTTCAGTTCAGTATTTCTTTTCTTTCGGATATTTTTCTCTTTTATTTTCTTTGGAGTAGAGCATCTTTATTTATTTTTTATCTCTTCTTTCACTTTTATGTTCTCGTGCCATTTTTGTATTTTATTTTGATAATGTTTAATTAATTTTCATAACTTTGTGTCGAATTTTTAATTTGGGGTTTTTCAATATTTAGTGCATGCTTGTTATCTACTTTCTAATCTAGTTTAAATTCTTAATTTAGTTTTATTAATTTCTGAATTTGATCTATTAGTTATTTACTTTCCAATCCGACAAACAAATCTAAAAACATGAATCTAGTCCATGACTAGTAAAATTTCCATCCATTGCACATACCATTTATTTATTTATTTTTTTCTTTGTGAAGTTTTTCACACTTTTTCAACGAGTTTAATTTTTGAGTAACTTTCCCCGAGGAGACGATCTAGGAATTTATTCCTTATTATTACACGACATCCTTCTGCACTTGGGATAGCATTAGTGCTACTCATTTTTGAGTGAGTTAGGTACTTAGTTTTATGTATTTGCTATCCGCTGCGTATTTCTTCGTGCACATGTGTCGCTTGCACACACTTGGCACTCGTCGATAGGGTGGTGACCCGTGTTGTCACCATCCGGACGTCTCAATTTCCCCGTGTTTGTACGTGGGGATTTGGGGCCGTCACACAAATTGCACTTCTAGTTTGTAAGATTATTTAAGATTTTATGGTGTAAATGTTTTTCACCATTTTTGGAGTGAATAGTAACTCCTGTCTTAGCACTTAGTCTAGTCATTTTCAAATCATTATGTGGATTGTCTAAATTAGTCTAGAGAAGTTTTATTTGGATACATGGAAAGATCTTAGTCATACTTGGTTAATAGTATAGGATACTTGGTACAAAGAGGGACCATAAGATGGAAATGTGAAGGAAATGAAGGAAAAATCAAGCATTGTGATCATGCCATTTAAGCCAAACACTATTCCATCCAACTATTCATTTTTGTGCCAAACCAAAGGGATCTTCAACCCTCTTGAAATCCCAAATATTTGACATCCAATTGAAACTCCAAAATCTTGATGAAAAATGAAACCATAAAAGGTTTGCCCAAACCCCAAATGGTTACCCCAAACCTTAAGTGTTGTCCAATTTTAACTTAGTGTATAAATCACTTGATTAAATTGCTTCACATGCTATTAACCATTCAAAATCATGTAATTACCCCCTTATTTACTCTTTTGTACTTTGGTAATCACATTGGTTCAAGAAAATTTAGATTTGGGCTTGAATCCAATCGAAACCCCAAAGTAAAGCCTATGAAACCTCAAAATTGAGCCCATTGGTAAGGCCCACCAAAATCCAAAACCAAGGGAGGCTTCTTGAGGAAGTCTCTTTCCCCCTACCAAGGCCTAGATAAGGGTTAACACCACCACTCATAGCCCTCAACAGTCCTTTGATGGAAGACATAAGAGCTACACGATCATAGCCATTCACTCAATCAGAAAATTTCTGTTGCCAACAGCAGCTATGCAGCCCTTTGTTCTCCCCCCCCCCCCCCCCTTTATTTGGCTGAAAACCTCCCATCCAGAAGTACTCAGTCACCTATGTCAACCTACATCTTGTATAAGTTGTCCCTTGCCTCCCTCACTTCAGAATTTGCATTCACAGTCCTTTTTCTAGAGAGAACCTTAGAGAGAGTCTTCAGGCAGTTTTCCTGGCAATTATTATTTGATTTGTTAGAAGCCTTCTTAAGTAGATCCTCACGAAACTACCTTCATATATGTTTTTCCTCTTTGAGTCTAGTTTCAATTGGTATATTTTTTGTACTTTTTAAAAACATAGAAAGGTCATATCGGGTGATAGTCTGGTTATTGTGTGAATCTTTAATTTTTTTGATGAAGTTTTTGATAAGATCTTGGTCCGATTGTTTTATGGTTTAGAGTTAACATGTTAACATGTAAGTTATATTTATATTTTTTGCATGTTAAGCTTGTGCTTGGCCACACAAAATTTTTATCTCAAACACAAAATTTTCATCTCATCATTACAACTTCCCCAAATCTCCATATAAAATATAATAAACTATTCAAATTTTACTTAACTTTTTCAAATCCCAAAACAATAATAATTTTAAAATATAATTATTTTAATATTTCATCTTAAAACACAAAATTCTCATTTGATAATTCTCAGTGGCCAAGCACAACCTACGAGTTTCTACTAGGATTTTTGCATGATTTTAGGAAGTTGGAAACTGGAGGTGTAAAAATAATTTCTATTTTGAGAAAGTTTTGATCTTTTGTTATGGAAGCATGATCCTATGGTCTTGATCTTCATATATGTTGATCTTAGGACTTTCATCTATATGCTATGAAGTTATTTTTGGAGATTAATGGTTTTGATCTTGGTGAAATGAAGTTTTATACATGCTAAGGTTTGGTTATGACATAAACTTGAAGTTATGACATAAACTTGAAGCTCATGGTTGGCTTTGTGTTTTGAAGTAATTTTTGTCATGTGATCTTAGGTTTAATGCTTAGATCATGTTTAGAATTTGAATATGAGGTATATGATATTATTTCTTGAGGCTTTAATTTATGAGAAATTTGGATCTAGTGGTTTGATCTAAAATCAAAGCATGTGGTACTTGGTTTTGAAGTTAGTATGTAAGTCAATTGTGTTGCTTGATGTTTTGTAATTTTCGTCGTCTTTGACTTGTTTGTTAAAGCATGCTATTTCTCATAATTGAATTATAAATATGTTAAGAGCATGTTTATGAACTTTTGGAGTTCTTGGAGTTGATTTAAAACGGTGTTAGACATAGAATATCAAGAATTGTTCTATTTAGTCAAAACTTAATGTTTCGGCCTGTTTTGATATAAGGAGTTTATGATTTTTATGGAATGTTAATTTTTATGTCTTAGTATGATTTTAGAACCTCAGATATGATTTTTGAATGCTGTTACAATCGGGTTAACACACAACAATGGTGAAAACTGAGAGCTATTTGTTAGAATAGTGCAAACCAAGCCTCCTCTTCAAGATTTTCAACTTAGTGAGTAATCTTCCTCCGTATATTTTCTTAATACATGTCGGAAGGTTGTGTTAGTGTTCTAGTAGAAGGTTTCTCTAAAAAAAAAAAAGTTGATTTATGGTATATTTGATGGCCATGGGTTTCGGATGACAAAAAGGCGTTTGGTGTTGTTAGACGAGTTTAAGCTTGACAAAAGGTTGGATTTTTTTTATTTTTTTTTATTTTTTATTTTTCCATGGTGTATATAGATCTTGTATAAGCTTGAAATAATGTTGCTGGTTGGATGAAGTTATTGTACGAAATTTGAGATATTAGGGTTTATAATGCCATTTAGAGTCAATAATATATGTCCTGGTTAGTATCTTGATGATTAAAGATGGATTTAAGATCAACCTTCTAATGATTTGATTTTTATAGATAACATGATACTTGAGGACTTAGAATAAGCGTGGAAATGATTTGCTTGGTTTTGATCTATGAAGAAATAGATGTAAGAATTTTACAAGTTCAAAACTGTCAAAATGCATGTCGGTTTATGTGAAGTCGATATCCTTGGATGTGATCTTGATCATAACCATGTTTAGAAATACTTGATGCTTTGATGTTCTAAGGGTCAAAAGTGCAAAGGAAGCAAGATACCTTAAATAAAGTCTCGGTTCTTAAGGTTTGATGACCAAACATGTTTTGGATGGTGATCTCTCTTAGATTTGGTCGTATGTCGAGTGAATCAAAAGGATGAGCACACTTTGGAGTTTTGTCCTAGAGCTAGATTGAATGCTTAACTTCGGGTAAGGTGATTTCAAGTATGACATTTGGCCTAGTGCAATGAATGATTTTAGGTTTCTTCTAATGATGTATTTTCAAAGGTAAGATGATTGAGGAAACATATTTGGAGGTCAAAAATGGGTCTAGGATGGATATTAAATGAAGTTGTTAATCTTGGAGAAATTTAGTATTTGAAGGTGATGTTGAAGGTTTAGAACATAATTGTGACGCCCCCAAATCCCCACGCACGCACACGGGGAAATCGAGATGTCCAGATGGTGACAACACGGGTCACCATCCTATCGACGAGTGCCAAGTGTGTGTAAGCAACAAAGGTGCACGAAGCGACATGCAGCGGATAGCAAAGTCATAACTGAGTACTAGAATTTTTCTTAGTTTAATACAAAGCTGTTTAAAACATACATAATAAAATATTATGAACTACAAATATTATTCAAAGCCAAATACAAAACATTAACTTCAACTCAATACTCCGGCGGAGCCGCATCCTCGGGCTCAGCCTCCTCCTCCTCGATCTCTGCATCAAAATCTACGGTACCAAAAATGGTACCGCAGGTAAGTAAAATCCAAATACCACTAGATAAAAATATATTAAAACTCAAACAATATGTATGAGAGAATGCCAATGCACAAAACCCATAAAATCATATTTTTCCACGCACGCCAAAAATCCCATTTGGCCCAAAAACATAACCTTTCCAAATATCATGCCAAAAGTCTCATTTGGCCCATATCCAACTCAATCAATTAACCAATTAATCCGTATGCACCATGACCTCCCCTAGGGGTCATCCGCACACCCTGGCTCTTGTGCTACACCTAGGGTAACGACTACGCGTATGATACCTAAACGAGCGATGCCCAGTTCCGTGCCCGGCGCGTTCGTAGCTAAGCATCCTCTAGCCCCCACTCTCGTCATCGCCCAGCGACAACTCAGGGGACGTCACTCAGTATATTACGCTCCCGAGTGACCAGAGGAGCTCCATCGAGATAATACCCCATCCCGGCTTGGGGTCATGGTACACACGCACCCGAAAATCCATTTACGCCAATAAAACAGGATTTTTTTCTCAATTTAAATAAAATGCACGTGCATGCACCATGTAAATGCAATCTCAATGCACAACACAACCAACCAACCATAAATCAACAAACCAAGCAACTTCGTCCTCAATCCATCCGACCCCCGACTCCTCGGACTCAGTCCGGAATCAACCAACCATCAGATAAATATATATTGTATGAGAAAAATACATTTAAATTTAAAAGTAGAGTTTGGAAAATACTTACAGCGCTATACGGTATTTTTCGAAAGCTCGCGGTGTTGCAAACGGCGGAGAAAAAGCAACGTAACAGTGTATTTTACACTGTGGCCGTGGGTAATAAATTACCCACTTTCGAACGGGGACAAACCAAGGCATGAAATTGATAGGGAAAGGTCTTGAGATGTTTATGAAGCTAAGGGAAACGAGTTTTGGCCGTGGGTGGTTGTGGAAATGGCGGTCGAAGGCCAAAAAGGGGCTGAACGGACTTGAGCTCGTGGGAGCTGCTCCGGCAATGGATCGGGGCTGAAATTAGGTGGGTTAGGTCGACAAGAGGTAGTGGAAGAAGCTATGAAGAGATGGTGGCCGGAGGTGGTGCGACGGCGCCGGAATCGGTGAAAATCCGTGTGGCTTGGAGGAGCTTGTGGTGGCTAACGGTGGCTTGGATGGAGGTGAAACTTGGTGGGGATGTTCACCGGTGAGAGGGGAAGAAAACTGGGTGGGTGGTGTAGGCCACACTGCCGGCGAGCGGCGATTCTGGGCTGCGAAAGCAACCGGCGACAGGGGAGAAAAACAGAGCAGGTGCCGTGACTTCCAACCGTGCGTGGCGGCTAACGGCTGGTCCAATGGCTCTGAAAATTGGTGGGGATGATCTCTGGTGAGAGGGGAAGAGAATGGTGGGGGTGGTACACTACACGGCAGCCAGACGGCGGAGAACCGGGCGGTTGAAGGGACGGCGACGGTAAGGAGAAAAGGAAGAAGAGCTGCGCGGGGAGAGAGAAAACCGGGAAGGAAAGAAGAAGAAAAAGAAAGAAAGGAAAGAAAAGAAGAAAAAGAAAAAGGAAAAGGGAAAAAGAAAAAAAAGAGAAAAGAAAAGAAATGAGGGCCAATCCTCACTCCGAAAACCAAAAACAGATCCGCTGAAAACGATTTTAAAAACCGTAAAACGATTAAAATAAATTAAACACAACATCAAATAAATTAAAAACCAATTAAGAAACATTAATTTAAAATAAATAAACCAATATATTAATTAAATTAAAACAACCCTTCAGTGAAAACACACGTAAAATTGGGTCATCACAATAATGTTCAATGGTTTAGATCCAAGGGGGGTTAAAATGAAACTTTTCCTATATCAGTTTAGAGTTTTACAAGTTTATGTTTCAATTAAGGATCTCTCCAATGTTAGTGATTACGCCCAAAGAATAACGCGGTAGTTGTAGCACAACTTTGGAGTGTCGATTCCATAGAGAGACAAATTAAAAAAATAGCAGAAGGAACAAAGAAACTAAAGAAAAATAGTAAATGATTAATGGAGAACAAAGATGAATTTTAAATGCAAATTAAAGTGAAGCAAAGTTACTAATGGAAGAAATAATCAAATTGACGAATAGTAGAGCGTTAGGAATCCCTTGCACAAATCTGGTATTTTAATTATTCTTAATTCATTGAATAACTCAATTGGAAACTCAATTCCTGAAACTCTCAATCGGAAGGTATAGATTTATAAACCAAATATAACCATTTGAAAAATTATTCACCACTTTTAAAATACGTAAATTATTATCCCTATTAAGAAAATCCAACAACGACAATATACTTAGGGAGCGATATTGTAGCAAAGAATTAAATCAATATAGATAAATAATTGAGCCGAACATAATCAAATAATTAATCCATTCAATAGAAAAAGCATGGCTGAATTCATAAACATAATAAATTCTATGATTACTCGAAGAAGAAAACAACAACAATGAATTGAGAATGATAAAACAAAAGAGTTTTAGTAATTGAAAATCAAATACATAAATTAAAAATAAATTAAAAATACCAGCTAATATGCAAGTTCATCCCTAATCCTACTTGAGAATTTAGTTACCCATAAATATAATGAACAACAAAAATCTACAGAGAAAGATAAAGCAAACGGAAGCCATGGAAGTGATTTTCTCATCTCTTCAAATCTACCTCTTGTGCCTCTCATCCTATTCTATTTCGTGCTAATGATATGCTTATATAGGGTAGGAAAGAAACCCTAATGTCTTCATAATTTTCGCACAAAAAAATCACCTAAATTTTAGGACTCATCTTGGAAGCCACGTACATGCTTTAGGAGTTCGAATTTGGAAATTATTATTAGAGACAAATTTATATCCATTTAAGACAGCTTTCTAATGCATTAAGAATCACATCAATCTGATATGTGAGTAAAACGTTACGATCAAAATACTAAAATATATCCAGACTGTCTCCTAGCTAATTTCGGATTTGGACTTCTTGCAGTTTCCTTTTGTGATTCTTTTTTTTTTATCCAAATTGCTCTCAAACCCCATGAAAGTCCTCCTTTGAATTTGACTGGGCTTTGACTTGCTCTTTTATAAACTCTGAAATTAAATATAAAAAAACTGTTTAGGAGTATCCCAACGTAAATAGAAACTCAATTCAAGAATATACATTAATTCCTATGATTTCTATTCATATTTTAGTATTTTAATCCAATAATAGGATATTTAGAGTGTACTTTCGTACACTCATTAGTTAGTACGCTTCTATTTCAGCCCATGAAGATTATACTTTGTGTAAGCAAGGAAAAGTTTGTAAGTAGACCCTTAACCTACCTCAGTTAATATTTGTATATGATTGTGTAAACTTGAAGGATACCAAGGTGGACTAAAGTTTTGCTTGGCCACTGAGAATTTTCAGATGAGAATTTTGTGTTTTAAGATAAAATATTAAAATATTATATTTTAATATTATTATTTTTTTGGGATTTGAAAAAGTTAAGAAAAAGTTGAATAGTTTATTATACTTTATATAGGAATTTGAGAAAGTTGTAATGATGAGATCAGAATTTTGTGTTTGAGATAAGAATTTTATGTGGCCAAACAGTACCTAAGTGTTAAAAATATTTCGTAAGTTTCAGATGGGCCAATTTACAAGGTCAAGAGCTAAGAAGATTAAAGAAGCTATGCAAGGATTGGTACAATCTACTTGGGACGAGTCTACCAAGAGCCTGACATTCAAGATGGGTTTGAAAGAATGAGATACAGTTTTGATTCATTTGATACAAGCTATGGAAGATGACAACATGACTTAGGATTTATTATTTGGGCTTATTATTATGTTTATTATTTTGATACTTTGGATTTGTTGAATATTTGGGCTTGAGTATCTTTGGCCCACGTATGTCTTATGTTTTATTAACTAGGCTTTTAAGGGAAACTTTTAATGTATACACTTAGAGGGGGCGCTAGCCATGTAGGGGATTTTGGGGTGAATTTTGGTCTAGGGCTTTATTAGAGGTGGGGTACCCATCCTAGGGTATTTTGGGGGAAAGGTTCTTAAATTTCAGTTTAGGGTTTTATCATGTTTTGGGAAGGGTATTTAAAGCATGTAGCCACCCACTCCAAAGGGTTAGACATTTGATGATTATTTCATTGTGAGTTGAGTTTATCCCATCTTGTTCTTGAATGAACTTTTAAACTTATCAAAGGTAAATCACAATATTTGTGGCGTTCCTCCTTGTGATCTAGGTTCTTGAGATAGATTTTTCAACTAGTCTAGATTCTCTCTAATCTAAGTTCTTGAAACCAGTTACTCGATGGGTCTAGGTTTTCTATTGGCTTGATTTTGGCTTTTTTGGGTGAGTTTTCAAATTGGTTGTGGGTTCAAAGGATTTCATTCCCATTGGTTCATATCAAAACTTTGCATCTTGGTTACTATTGTATATACTTGTCATTCCATGCTTAAATATATATATATATATGATGTTTCGGTTTGTATAATGATGATTTGCCATGAATAAGTGTATAAAGCATTTCGGTTTTATATGATGTCTTGCTATGATGTTTCGGTTTTATACCATGTGAAAAGATGATTTTTACATGCTTTGTGAACCTTGTAACATGTATATGTGAATATGTGAATATGCTCGGATTAATCATTGTTGTTCCATTCATGATATGTTTTGAGTATTTGCCTACGTAATATGTTATGCATATGAAAGTTCTAATGTTATCAAGTCATGTACTGAAATGTGCTATGCTAGTTCTCATGCATACATGGTGTCTCACATGTCACATGTTCTATGAAAATGTTATCTTAAGTCCCATGTCACATGCATTTGGGTAAATGATGTTTTCAAAAGAGAAGTCAGTACATGTTTTATCACAACCCCAAATGTTAGGATGGGGGAATGTCCTAGTGGAACTTCTTGTCTATTTTGGAGTGTTTTAAGTCGAGTGGAGATCCTTGAGTCGACGAAGTAAAGTCGACGGGCCTTGAATGGTTCCTGATGTGAACCCCAATCGATTTGTTTTGAGACCCAACAACAATATTGGAAAAACAACCCCAAGAAAGCCAAACTCAGATATATGGATGGAGAATTTAGACCCGATGAGAACCCGTTCCAAGAACCTAGATTATATCAAAATCTAGACCCATTGAAGAATCCGTCTCAAGAACCCAAATTACAAAAGAGGAACGCCACAAAGGTTTTGATTTACCTTTGATAAGTTCAAATGTTCAAGAAGAACAAGAGGAGATAACTCAAACTCTCACAGAAATGCCATATATTCTGCCTCTCAAGTGAGGCTATAAGTTGTTTAAATAGACAACTCCCAAAAACCCTAATGAAAGCGCTCGGGTACTGTAGCGTGAACAGTGTCGTACGCCGCGCTACAGTAACTTCTAAACCCTAGTGAAATAATAAGTTTCCAAATAAACCCTTGGCCAAAATACAAGGCCTTCCCAAAGAAAACCCTAGTCCATTAGAAATAAGACATATGGGCCAAGCATCCTCAGGCCCAATTATTCTAGATTAATTCCTATGACTAATAAAATAAGTCATTTTAATGAAATAAATAAGTCCATGGCCTTCAATAATAATAGGCCCAAGTCGTGTCTTCCATAGCTTAGATCAAGTGGATCAAAACTGGTTCTCCTTCTTTCAAGCCCATCATGAGTGTTGGGCTCTTGCTAGCTTCATCCCAATTGGATTGCACCAATTCTTGCATTGCTCCCTTGATCTTCATGGCTCTTAATCTTGTAATTGATCCTTAAGACTTGGTCCTCCTTGGGGCCCATCATTCCCCCTCTCCTCAAAAGGATTCGACCTCGAATCTCCACCTGGATCAAACGGAAAAAGATCAATAATATTGAAAATACCAAACACATGATACTTACCTGGAAGATCCACTAGATATGAAGTATCATTAATTTTATCAAGAATTTGGAAATGTCCATCCAAGCTATTTCTGTCATCAACAGGTAAATGCATTAAATCAAAATGTATAAGTGGATTAAAACCAAAAGCACCTTTAAAAGATGAATGAGAAATAGTAGTATGCGTGGTCTTCTTATATGCAAACTCTAATAATGATAAATGATACTCTCGCAGACATTCATGCAACAATTCAATGAAAGGAAAATGATACTCCCACATACGTTCATGAAACACATCTAAAGCCTTCCTTACACCAAAATGACCACTCCAATTATATGCAACCTCAATGAATGGCAAACCATACTCCCAAAAGTATTCCTGCAATATGCCTAAATTCTTCTTTACACCAAAATGAAAACTCAGATTATATGCAACCTCAATGAATGCCAAATAATATTCCCACAAGCGTTCATACAACACGTGATGGGAACCAAGGTGGAGCTATCCTTAAAGATCATTTGCAAGTTCCAGATGGGCCAATTACAAGATCAAGAGCCAAGAAGATCAAGGAAGCAATGCAATGATTGGTGTAATCCACTTGGGAAGAAGTTAGGAAGGGCCCAATACTCAAGATGGGCTTGAAGGAAGAAGAACCGGTTTTGATCCATTTGATACAAGCTATGGAAGACATGACTTAGAGATAGGGCCTATTATTGTTAAGACTCTCAATTTGTTTTAAGGCTTTTATTAATAGTTTAGAAGAAGTGGGCTTGAGGATGGTTGGCCCACGTATGTCTTATTTCTAATGGACTAGGGTTTTCTTTGGGAAGGCCTTGTATTTTGGCCAAGGGTTTATTTGGAAACTTATTATTTAACTAGGGTTTAGAAGTTACTGTAGCGCGGCGTACGACACTGTAGCTACAGTACCCGGCGCTTTCATTAGGGTTTTTGGGGGTTGTCTATTTAAACAACTTATAGCCTCATTTGAGAGGCAGAATAGATGAAATTTCTTTGAGAGTTTGAGTTATCTCCTCTTGTTCTTCTTGAACTTTTGAACTTATCAAAGGTAAATCAAAACCTTTGTGGCGTTCCTCCTTTGTAATTTGGGTTCTTGAGACGGATTCTTCAATGGGTCTAGATTTTGATATAATCTAGGTTCTTGGAACGGGTTCTCATCGGGTCTAAATTCTCCATCCATAAATCTGAGTTTGGCTTTCTTGGAGTTGTTTTCCAATATTGTTGTTGGGTCTCAAAGCAAATTGATTGGGGTTCACATCAACACGTCAATGAATGGCAAATGATACTGCCACAAACGTTCATGCAACACGTCAATAAATGCCAAATGATACGCCCAAAGGTGTTCATGTAACACATAAAAAATCTTCAGCACACCTAGATTACCCAACAAACTACTTCCATATCTATCACACACAAGCAACTCACACATAAAACTAGCAGGCACACAAAGTTTATTCTCTCCAAACAAATACCAATCTAGTCTATAGCACTTACCAAACGATGTTTTCTCACGTACTCCATCCACACTAGCAAAGTCATCATCATTAGCATGCAATTTCTTGTCATATTCAAATCTCAATAACTTTGCATTTAAAATAATGATACGATCATACCTTCTTGCTAATGCACAAGCCACAAAAGTTTCCTTACCATGTGTGTACTTGATTACATGAGGAAAAATCTCAATACATTCCTCCCACTTGGCATGCATTCTAGTCAACTTACCTTGTCCTTTCAAGTGTATCAAGGACTCATGTTTTTCAAAGAAAGGTTGGCCAGGGATTGTCGCACTTGGCACAAGATCAATGTATTGCTCTATCTTTCTAATAGGTGGCAATCCACTAAACACACCACTAGGAATTATGACCTTATATCCCTGCAACAAAGAAACAACAATACTAGGCAAAGGTACGTCAAGTTCGTTAGTATGAAAACTTGCCTTAGCGAAAGAACTCACTTTTCTTTTTGTTTTCCTCTCATTTTCTGCTCTATCTCTTCTCTTTTCACTCTTTCTTTTCCTTTCACTCTCTTTATTCTTTTCACTTTCTTTTTCCTTTTCAATCTCTATTTTCTTTTCACTCTCTGTTTTTTCTTCACTCTCTCCCTCTCTTGAGGTTTTGGCCTCACTATTTTTTTCTTCCTCAATTTCATTTCCACTCTTTCTTTTTCGCCCAACTTCAGTTTCACTCTCTCTTTTTTTAGCAATCTCAGTTTCTCCCTTTCTTTGTTGAACAACCTCAGTTTCACTCTTTCTTTTCTGATCAATCTCACTTTCTCTCATTCCATTTTGATCAACCTCACTTTTCAACTTCAGTTGGTCCTCATGGACCTGTGTTGGAGTTAAAGGAGCAAGTTTGATTATTTTTCCATCCTTTACAAAGCTATATATGTTCTTGACGCCATCATGGATCACCCATCTATCATACTGCCATGGCCTCCCCAACAAAATATGACCACAATGCATAGGCACTACATCACAAAGGACCTCATCCTTGTACTTCCCAATTGAAAAAGAAACTAACACTTGCTTATTTACCCTAACCTCCCCACAATCATTCAACCACTGCAACTTGTATGGTCTAGGGTGTTTCAAGGTAGGTAAATTCAGTTTCTCAACTAAAGTAGTGCTAGCCACATTAATACAACTTCCTCCATCAATGATCATACTACATACCTTGTTGTTGATGTGGCATCTAGTATGAAAAATGTTATCTCTTTGCTGCTCTATATCATCCATCTTAAATTCTGTATTGGGAGCACGCCTAACAACAAGAGACTCGCCATACTCTTCATTCTTATTGTACCCATTCTTAATACTAGGCTCACGTCTCCTCCTATCTCTCCCACTTTGCAAATCTCTAATCAATGCACCTTATTGTTCCATCTTATCGCTCACTTCTCCCAATTTCAAATTTAACCTTTCAAAATTTTTTGCATGGAATGCAACACAAAGAATGAGTTATCTACCATCTCCTTTGGTGATGAGTCATTTTTATGAGACATCATATGCTCTGCACAAAAAAGAATGTTAGTGGAAAAAAAAGACCTCACACGCTCCCTTACGTGTTTACACTCGAATAATGGCACTCCACTCGTGTTTCACTCTTAATTGGCTCTTTTTTCAGGATAATGATCTCACACTCTCTTGCCTTTTACCCCAGGAGTTTTCCGACTCAAGTTCTTTTAAGAACTAATTGAACTCAATCAAGATAATACAATCTTGTTTTCTCCCAACTAGTAATTAGGTCCAAGAAACAAGAACAAGAGAAAAACATGGAAGGAATAAAATGACACGAGACTCAATGAATTTATACACTGGAAAGAGTAATTACGAAATAAGGTACCAACTAGAATGACGTATTCAGCCCCTTTAAAGATAAGGAATTAATCAATCAATGACAAAGCACTCAATTTTATATGGCAAAGTATTTGAAACAACTACCCAAAATCCATCTGTCTTCTTTTCTCTTTTTTTTTTTTTTCGAATTTTCTTTTCTTTTCTTTTCTTTTCCTTTCCTCAACAATTCAACCACAAACAGAAATATTCAATTGTGATAATCAAACAATTGAATTCAAACACATAAAAATTGACAAGGAAATAGAAGAGAATCAATGAAACGGCACTCCAAGCAATTGACAAACTTAGAGATGCAAGAAACCCTAGAAATTCCCAACTCTATATAGATGGTGCAAATTTTGGCAGCTCTCAAACAAACAATTTAGCCACTCAATGTTGACGAACATGAAACAAAAATGATAGAGTAATCTCGCAGCCCTAGGAAAAATCGAATTTCTTCACTTTTGTTTTTTTTTTTTTGCAACCTTAGAACAATGAAGCCCTAGAAATAAAGATGCAATAAATAAAAGATAGAATTACACCTGATTGGAAACCTTGCTCTGATACCAAATGATGTGAACCCCAATCGATTTGTTTTGAGACCCAACAACAATATTGGAAAAACAACCCCAAGAAAGCCAAACTCAGATATATGGATGGAGAATTTAGACCCGATGAGAACCCGTTCCAAGAACCTAGATTATATCAAAATCTAGACCCATTGAAGAATCCGTCTCAAGAACCCAAATTACAAAAGAGGAACGCCACAAAGGTTTTGATTTACCTTTGATAAGTTCAAATGTTCAAGAAGAACAAGAGGAGATAACTCAAACTCTCACAGAAATGCCATATATTCTGCCTCTCAAGTGAGGCTATAAGTTGTTTAAATAGACAACTCCCAAAAACCCTAATGAAAGCGCTCGGGTACTGTAGCGTGAACAGTGTCGTACGCCGCGCTACAGTAACTTCTAAACCCTAGTGAAATAATAAGTTTCCAAATAAACCCTTGGCCAAAATACAAGGCCTTCCCAAAGAAAACCCTAGTCCATTAGAAATAAGACATATGTGAGCCAAGCATCCTCAAGCCCAATTATTCTAAATTAATTCCTATGACTAATAAAATAAGCCATTTTAATGAAATAAATAAGTCCATGGCCTTCAATAATAATAGGCCCAAGTCGTGTCTTCCATAGCTTAGATCAAGTGGATCAAAACTGGTTCTCCTTCTTTCAAGCCCATCATGAGTGTTGGGCTCTTGCTAGCTTCATCCCAATTGGATTGCACCAATTCTTGCATTGCTCCCTTGATCTTCATGGCTCTTAATCTTGTAATTGATCCTTAAGACTTGGTCCTCCTTGGGGCCCATCAGTTCCTATGGAAGGATACCAGAGTGAGGTTATACCTAAAGCTAGTGGGTGCTATACGGTGAAGGCGAAATAAGTGAACTGCTATAAAGAATATGTTTATGTTTATGATGTAGTCACCTCGATCGATGTAGTCACCTCAATCAAGTGGATCATTGAGTTAATGAGGAAACTAGCAGGAAATACATGGTACTTAGGGGAGCCGTGCTATATCCAAACATGTGAATTATATGATATGAATAATGCATTTGAGCTTTATGATATGATATGATTTAATATGACATGCCAATGATAAGATATGACAGGCTATGACACTATATGACGTGGTATGACATGCCATGATATGATATGACATGGTACGACATGCCATGATATGATACGATACATATCATGATATGATATGACATGATACGACATGATGTGATATGACAAGAACTAGAACCCAAGCTCAAATGATATAAACATGTGTTAGGAGTTTAAAAGATGAAAAGTTGTTTTATGGAAAGGTTAAGTTGCATAAGTCAAGTTTTATGTCAAGTACATGTCCATGCATTCATCTCATGATTGACCATTTTTGTAAGCTTATGTTAACTGTTTACTTGTTAAAATTTTTCAAAATCACATTATGGTAGTTTCCACAACCATTCCCCACTTGGAATGGTAGAAGTTGTGACATGATCCGAAATAGCGATCTAGGATGATGATGAAGGCTGAGGATGTGCTCAACTCGAAGAAAGAACGGATTTAGTCATGACCTACTCGGAGATAGAGGAGATTAGAAAGATGCCGTAACTGCATTTGTTACCTGTAATTTCCATATCTTGGGCCAAATTTCTAAGCTCCTTATAATACTTGAAGCTTGTCCCTTGGATCTTGATATCAATTCCCATTGAAGATGGTAAGCACTCTTTAGAGAGAACTTACCATCTGAAGTTCATCTACAAGCTAATCTGTTAGGACTATCACATATGCTAATGGGAATTCTTATGATATTGTCAATCTTAGTATCTGAAAAGACCTTCTTCAATAAAGCCAGGTTCCATTGTTTAGTGTAAGGGTCAATAAGGTCCTTAACCCTTGCATTATGCTCTAAGCCCCTCATAGGTGATTGAATCTTAAAAGAAGTTGGGATAGGCAGCCATTTATCATACCAGATTTTAACAGACTCACCATTCCCAATCTTCCATAAGAGGCCTTCAGACAATAAGTTTTTGGCAACCGCCATAAAACTCTTCCAAATAAAAGAAGCATTGTTACCAACCTTAGCTTTTAGAAACTCATTATGTGGAAAGTACTTAGCCTTTAGAACTTTTGAAGCCAATGAATTGGGTTGCTGCAATAGTCTCCATCCTTGCTTTGCCAGTAATGTTTGATTGAAATTCTCAAAATCTTGAAATCCCAAACCACCAATTTGCTTTCCTTTTCCTAATTGCTGCTAACTTAACCAATGAATTTTAGATATGTCATTTGCTTGCCCCCACCAGAATTTTTGCATAACTCCATTGATTTCTCTCATAAACACTTTAGGAATTTTGAAAACCCCATGCTATAAGTTGGAATGGCTTGAATAACTGATTTGATGAGAATTTCCTTCCCTTTTTGAGATAGAAACTTCACTTTCCAGTTGCTTAGCTTGCTGTTGATTTTGTCCAGAACTGAATTGAAAGCTTTAGACCTGTTTCTACCTATATAAGAGGGTAAACCCAGATACTTTTCATATGACTGAGAAGCTCTGGCTCTTGCTGCTGCCAAAATGAGATCCTTCACTTATGGTCTAGTGTTTTTACTGAAAAATATTGAAGTTTTCTCCATGTTTAGCCTTTGACTTGAAGCATATTCGTAGGACTGGAGAAGATAAACAAGTCTGCTCCTTTCAAGAGGGTTAGCTTTGTAGAAGAGTAGACTATCATTTGCAAAAAATAGGTGGTTAATGTGAAAAGAACCATTGCAACTGGAATTCCTGAAATGATTCTTTTTTCCTCATCATTTTTCAAAATGGAACTAAGTACTTTAGAACATAGAATAAAGAGATAAAGGGATAGAGGATCCCCTTGTCTAATTCCTCTTAAGGGTTTCAAACTGTTCTGAGGAACCCCATTTATTAAAACGGAATAAGTCATAATACTAACACATTGCATAATAATGTCAGTCATCCACCTCCTAGAGAATCCCATCTTCTCCTATCATAACTTTTGCTCATATCTAACTTAAGAGCCATAAATCCTTCTTTTCTCCTAATCATTCAAGTTTGCATAGAATGTAAAACTTTAGAGGCAACAATAACATTTTCTGAAATAAGTCTACACATTGAATGAAAGCACTCTGAGTTGGAGATATCAAATTTGGAAGAATGTGCTTTAGTCTATTGGCCAAAACCTTGGCAACAATTTTATAGAAAATATTGCAAAGGCTTATTGGTCTATATTATGAAACAAGCTTAAGCTTAGCCTTCTTTGGGATTAGAGTTATAAAAGCTTCATTAATATCAGCCATACCACAATTCAAGTTCAAAATGGCCTTAACTGCTATGACCACATCACTGCCAATAACCTTCCAATGGTTCTGGTAGAATGCTGCTAGAAATCCATCTGGCCCTAGTGATCCCAAAGAATTCATCTCCATTATAGCTGCTGTCATTTCCTCAGTAGAATAATCCTTAGTCAAATGCTTGTTCATATCTTCAATGACTGATCTCTCAAGAAAATCAAGACTATATGAGATCCCAGTAGGCTGAGAAGTGGTGAACAAATCTCGATAAAACTGCTGAAACTGTCTACTGATATCTTCATGACTTTTAGCCCTTGACCCATCATTGGAAAGGACTGAATGGATTGTATTAGATTGCTTCCATTGATATGCACATGAGTGAAAATATCTAGTACTTTTGTCCCCATCTCTCAACCACTTCATTATTGCTCTTTGTCTCTATTTTAGGTCTTCATCTTTTAGATAACCATCCACTTCCTTTTGTAGTCTTCTTATTGTTTCATTGAAGCTACCTTGATTAACACCTTGCATCTCATCTCCTCTCTCTTCTGATTCATTATCTTCCTTCTGTTACCAAGTGTAGCTTTGCTCCACCTTATCAAATGTTCTTTTCATGTTAAAAAATTATAGTCTATTATTATAAGAAACTGTTGATCTCCAGGCTACTTTAATTATATCTAAGCAGTCCTCTTGTGACGCCCCCAAATTCCGCTTGGGATTGAACGGACATTTGAAGCGTCGAGACATGCAACACAAGGTTACCTGCCCCCGTTCATGACATATAAGATGCAATGTTCTTAACATGCATCTAGCATTATGCAATATTCGCAGCGGATAATTTTTTTCTTTAGCAATACTATGCACCAAACTAAAAATATCCCAAATACTTGAAACATATTTCATACATAAAGGCATACTAAAAAGCCGTGATCACCACACTAGTCTAAAATGGTTGTGATCAAAAGAATACTTGAGATACAACTCCAAAAGTACAAGCATTAACCTAAGTTAAATACTATACCATCATCAACATCGCACCGTAGCCTAGATGACCGTATTCAGATGGTCAGATTCCAATTCTTCTTTGGGTCCTGTAACAAGATCTACCATTCGGGGGGAATGGTAGTTGGGACTACCACAGTGAGATTTGATTACAAATCTCAGTAAGTTAACATAAAACTCACACACAGGTTAAAGATGCATGCATGGCAGTAAAAGCATAAATGCATAAGTAAAGTCGTACATAAGCATAGCATAACTTGACATATAACATGACATAACCAGAACTTAAACGTGAACTGAACTTGACTTAACATGACATGAACTTGAGTTTAAAACATAACATGGACTTGAAATGTAGCATGAACGTAAACATGCATAACATAAATATGAACTTGAAAATAACATAAACTTGAACATATCATGACATAAACGTGAACTTGAGACATACTGTAAACGTGAACTTAACATGATGTGAACATGAACTTGGAACATAACTTGATCATGAACATAACATGTACGTGTACATAACAAAACATGAACTTGATCTGAAACTTGACTTATCATGCACTTGATCTGAAACTTGACTTAATACGTACTCCACAGTTGTTGTGGCCCCACGTATTCTACGTGTCACAATTGCTGTGTCTCACGTAGTGTATGCTCCACAGTTGTTGTGGCCCCATACTTCATGCTCCACAGTTGTTGTGGCCCCATGAATACACGTAACATAAAATATAATACGTACTCCACAGTTGTTGTGGCCCCACGTATACACGTAACATAAAATATAATACGTACTCCACAGTTGTTGTGGCCCCACGTATACACGTAACATAAAATATAATACGTACTCCACAGTTGTTGTGGCCCCACGTATACACGTAACATAAAATATAATACGTACTCCACAGTTGTTGTGGCCCCACGTATACACGTAACATAAAATATAATACGTACTCCACAGTTGTTGTGGCCCCACGTATACACGTAACATAAAATATAATACGTACTCCACAGTTGTTGTGGCCCCACGTATACACGTAACATAAAATATAATACGTACTCCACAGTTGTTGTGGCCCCACGTATACACGTAACATAAAATATAATACGTACTCCACAGTTGTTGTGGCCCCACGTATACACGTAACATAAAATATAATACGTACTCCACAGTTGTTGTGGCCCCACGTATACACGTAACATAAAAAATAATACGTACTCCACAGTTGTTGTGGCCCCACGTATACACGTAACATAAAAATATAATACGTACTCCACAGTTGTTGTGGCCCCACGTATATACGTAACATTAAATATAATACGTACTCCACAGTTGTTGTGGCCCCACGTATTCACGTAACATAAAATATAATACGTACTCCACAGTTGTTGTGGCCCCACGTATTATACGTAACATAACATGTCTTATCTTTCTTAATGCATGAGATATTAATTAATATCATATACTTTTCTAACATGGCGTATACTTGTAAATGGCACAATATGATTTAATCATAACATTTCATGGCATACTTAACATGGCATACTTATAACATACATCATTGTATGACAGAAAAGATTATGTAACAGATAATTATTCATGAGAGATTAAATCATACGTAGCAGATAAACATGTAATGACATAGCATGACATGGCATATACGATAACATACATACATAAATTGTAGTTCTCTTACCCATCACACATACACAATAAACTGATAGTAAGTTAGAGGCTAACTTACCTCGATCGTCGCGTTCTATGAGAATAGAGCGCGAGACACGAGGAACTGCACAACAGCTGGAAGAGGAACACTCAAGTCCTTAAGATTTTCACTTCTGAACTCAATTGCCATATTGTAAGCACTTGCAACACCACGGCCAACTTGAGGTTTCACTATACTCGGAAGAGATAAATTGACTTCAGAAAGCCTTTGCACTAAAACAAGTTCATTAAAATTATCAATAACAACCAAACAAACAACTCATTTCTCAATCCATATACTCTTAGCCATAGTCAACCACAAGATGACACCAGTCATCCCGGACTATAATCCATATCATCACTGCTTCGGGACACTGTCATACAGTTTCCCAACATTACACCATACGCTCCACACTTCTCTGCTACGCCATCCAACCCTTCGTGACACGCCATCCGGTGTATCACGACTTAGTACAGAGTACACTCACGTGAACTCTCTTCCATTCACACTACAAAACCCATCACTGCGATACACGTCTCACGGTGCATCGCTACGCGACACGGAGTACGCGCTACGCGTACTTCCTTCGCTACAACACTCATCAACACGATGCACATCACACGATGCATCGCCATACCACACGGAGTACACTACATGCGTACTCCCTTCCTTCTACGACCCACATCACTACAGCGCACGTCGCGCGGCGCGTCGCTGCATTACACAGAATACGCTACACGCGTATTCTCTTCACACAACCCGCCGTATCACATCTACGGCATCCATCTCACGCCTATACTTCACAGCACAGTCCACAAAACTACAAAATCAAGCCTAACACTTCACAACCACACTTCGTTTCACAACTACGCAGCGAACTCCACAAACACTAACTACACAGTCTACAGCCAACCAAATCAACTATGTTAAACATAAATAACTAAAGATAGAGGGTTATACCATCGACGGGATAACCCGTGCGTCGCTCGCTGCTCGTCACGAACATGCGTCGGAGGAGCATACGTGGCGGTACGGTGTCTGTCCACCACATAAAGTGGTAGTTTGGGCTTGAGAAAGGCTAGGCGTGGTCTTGGAAGACTCACGGTCGCCTTGTGATGGTCAAAGGTGGCGGAGCACGGCGGCATCACGCCGTGAACAGTAACTCCGAACGGTGAGCGGAGGAGACGCGAGGTAGCGAAAAGCCATAGAACTTCATGGAAAGCTAGGGAAAGGTAGAGGAACATGTGGTGGAGCTGTGGTGGCGAGGTGGTGGTCGGACGGTGGCTAACGGCGGCAGATCGGCCGTTTGAAACCATTTTTGGCCTTGGAGAGTGCGGGAGAGTGTGAGCTCTACGAAGCTCCGTTGGCCATGAAATTTCTTGGAGAGGTTCATGAGGATGAGAGGAACAAGATGGTGGTGGTGAAACACCACGGGTGGCCGTGTACGGCGGCGCACGGTGGTGCAACCGAACGGGTGTTTTGAGAAACCCATATGAGAAAAAGTGAGAGTTTGGGAAAAAGAAAGACATGGGGAGGAAGCCCTTGATGTGGTGAATCCAATGGTGGTGCTTGGTGGCTGATTTGGCCGTGTATGGTGGTCCAAAATGGTGAAAAGCCTTAAAAACCCATTTGTTTGGAGGCGAGAGTGGCGGCTAACCGTGGCTCGGATGGAGGTGAAACTTGGAGGGGATGTTCACCGGTGAGAGGGGAAGAAATCTGGGTGGGTGGTGTAGTCCACGCCGCCGGCGAGCGGCGGTTCTGGGCGGAGAAAGAAATCGGCAACAGGGGAGAAAACAGGGCAGGGGCAGCAACTTCCGGGGGCTCTCGGCGACTAACGGCTGGTCCGATGGCTCTGAAAATTGGTGTGTATGAACTATGGTGAAAGGGGAAGAGAATGGCGGGGGTGGTGTACGACACCTCCACCGGACGGCGGAGAAACGGGCGGTCAAAGGGGCGGCGACGGTAATGAGACAAGAAGGAAGAGCACGGGAAGAGAGAGAGAATTGGTGGCCGGCGTTGCACACCTCCGGTGCAGATGTGTTCGCCGGTGAGGGAGGGACATGCCGGAGGTGGAGGTGAGGCACGGCGGCCGGAGGTGGCGCCGGTAGGAAGCTAGAACCGATCAGCTATGGTGGAAGGGTGTAAGTCGACCATGGAGAGAAGGAGAGGAAAGAGAAAAAAAAAAAAGAAAAAAGGAAAAATGAAGGAAAAAGGGTAGGAGCCTAGGTAATAAACTTCAATCCTACGTTTTGGGATCCTCAAATAATTCAACGGTGAATTAAAACACTGATTAAAAACGCGTAAATGTTTTATTTTAAATAAAACACTTTAAATAAAACACCACGATGAATTAAGGTAGAATATTATTTTATAAACTAAAATTTATAAAATAATATTTCCTCATCATTATATAAAATGATAAAGTACCGTTAATTAATCGAAGATGATAAAACCAATTAATTTAAATAAGGGTTTTCAACGTAAAATTAAACATCTTAATATCTTAAAACAACTAAAATATTTAATCTAAGTAATTATCCACAATTATAATATTTTCAGAGCTCATTAAATTATTATAATTGTGCTACTTTAAAAACAAGCTTATCTAATACTTTGAAATTCGATGGATAAGATCCGGGAAAACGCCATCGAGGTACAACGCTTAGGATAAAACTGTTCATAATTTTACAGCTGTCGGTGAAGAACAAATTACGTGATTTACGGAAAAGATAATCTATACGCGTGATTCCAGATGAGGGTAAAGACGAGAGAGACGTGATTGCTGTCGGGAAAGAATCCAAAACTGATTATTTTAGCGGGCTGTTACACCTCTTGTCTTGACCAATTAGCTTCATATCTGAATATTCTTCTTTCTCTATTAGCAACATTCTCATCATTGAAGCAAGAAACAAATACAGGATTATGATCAGAGTTTAGAACAGGCAGAACATGAACATTCAAATTCTTCCACAACAGATTCCATTCACTATTCCCAACAGCCCTATCCAATCTTTCTTTAGTAAAATCCCTCCCCTCTCTATTATTACACCAAGTAAATCTTGAGCCTCTGAAACCCAAGTCACTCAGTGCACAGTCCTCCAAGACTTCTCAAAATAATTCCATCTGAGAAAAAGGTCTAGTTGCAACTCCTACTTTCTCATCTTGATTTAGAATTTCGTTGAAATCCCTTATACAAAGCCATGTCATAAACACTGGAGGTTTGAGGATTCTTATTAAATTCCAGCTTTCAACTCTCTTTGCTACAACTGGATTCCCATAGAAACCAGTTAATAGCCACTTATGGTTTGAACATAATTTTGTAAAGATTATTGAGATATGGTTCTAGAGTAATTATGAAAATCAGCATTCAATTCAGTTCTCCATAACATAGCAATTCCACCTCCTCTACCTAAACAATCCACCACAAAACTGTGTTCAAAACCCAGTTTATTTTGAATGATCTCCATTTTATTTCTCCTACATTTGGTCTCTATAAGGAAAACCACTTTGGGACACTTTTCTTTCAAAAATAGGTGAAGCTCATGAATTGTCCGAGGGTTCCTAAGCCCTCGACAGTTCCAATTTAAAAGATTCATTGATATTGGCAGGGCTGCTTAGTAGCCACTGCCAGTTCATTCAGGTTAGTCAGTTCAGAGTCAACTTGGTTGTTTTGTTTCTTAATTCCCTTTTCCCCACCGTCTCCGTACTTCTTTTCTTTGAACCACTATTGATTGACATGGGCATTGATAAAATCATATTGTCATTTTCATTATTCACATTACTACTTCTAGCCCTCCTTTTCCAGTTGGAAGAATTCTTCTATTTATTATTAACTGATTTTGAGCTTAAGGAAAAAGCCTGGGAACAAACTTGAATATTTCTCCCAATAGGTTCATCTAAGAGACCCTCTTGCACTCGATTGTTACTGTTACAAATATCACCTAAATCTCTACATAAACTTCTCCACCCTTATCCTGTCAAGGTCCTGTCACTAATTCAAAATATTGGTCTGTCTGTTTTAGAAGATCAACTCTTTTTCTGGCACCTTTCATTTCGGCTTCAAATGCTTGATCATTATCTTGAATAACCATATCAGAATAATTCTCCTTGTTAGCCAGATATTCCTTTTGAGATAAGGTAGACGTTAATAACCTTTCCTCATTAGGAGACTTTCCAATTCTAGGCTCAACCAAATCCTGACTACCTAAAGTTAAGGGGTTAGTTCGAACTACCCCCGAAACTTAAGTAGCCAAAAAATTCTTTCCTTGCTTATCCCTGCTAGACACCTCCACCTCGAAGCTTCCCTATAATGTCTTGCCAGAGCTTGCTTCTGGTTTAACACCCTTATGTGATCTATGGTATCCTGTTGTTTTGGGCAAAGGATTCGCACATAACCAAGGACCACACTGACTCTGCAAACTGTCTATATATTTCTTCTGGTTTCCTTGTTTTGAACACTTTTAATCTGCATGCATTATTGCTCCACAATGAAAACAAAAGTTTGGAAGTCTTTCATATTTAAAAGAAATCCAAAATCTTTTATCTCCAATGCTTAAGAATCTACCTTTTGCGAGAGGTTTTGAAATATCAACTAGAACTTGCACTCTAAGAAACTTTCCCCAACCAGACCCACCATTATCCGTATCCACCATCAAGATTTTTCCAATTGTGCCTCCCAAATTCTCACCTGTGCGCTTGTTCATGCCTGCAAAAGGCATATCATAGAACTAGGTCCATGAAAGTTCAAAAGGAGAATGAATATCTTTAGGAGCAATCACACCATCACACTCAGGAAGGCTGATCAAGAACTTGTCAAAAGTCCATGGATGTCCCATTAAAATCTTGTGTTTATGTTCCTCCCCTTTAAATTCAATCAAAAAAGGGTTCCATCCCACTTCTTTGAAACCCATGCATCCCTCTGCCTGCCAGAGTTTGTTCATTGTAGATTTGAATGCACCTTTATTCACCTTCATGTTTGATACAATGAATGCCACTAAACATCTTCTATTCTTCTCAAATGATAACTCTATGTCCTCCTTTAAGAACATCAATCACTTGTTTTTCTTCATCAGTCAATCTCAACCCTTCACACATATGAGAAATCTCACTTTCCATTCCCACACTCTCCAAGCTACTGCCTAAGAGACCAACCTCTACGTTCCCAAGGAACTAGAGAGAAAACCTCACCTCCACCAGAAGAGGACCTCAACTCTTCGAAAAATTCCAATATTGCTAATTAGTTTGTAAGAGTAATACTATATATAGTTATGGATTGTGCAAGTTTCATATAATTGCTTTGAAAAAGAGTGTGATTCATTATTAAAAAATAATTTTATTTCATATAAAATACTTATATTCTTACAACTGCAACTATCATTTCTCCATAAATAATATATGATATAAAGATTTTTAAATACCGAGCCGAGTGAGTTGCTGTTACCCAAACTATCCACTACACTTCGAGCTTTCTATACCTGATCGCCGAATCAACCGCTCCAACCTTCTCAAATCAGCTATTTCTGGTTCCACTTTACTTTCCGATCCAGCTCCTTGCACACTCCTTTCACTTTAATGCCCTCATTGGGTCAGGATCCGAACCCGCACTGGAATTCACTCAAACGATACCCGAACAGACCCGAAGAAATCCTGACCGCCGGGCTACCGTCCGATCCACTGCTTAAATCCGGCTCCTTTTGACGCCACCGCCTCCGGACGTCAGGGGACTGCTGAGACCCCACCCATGCGCCGATCGTCAGACGGCGCGTCGCCTTCCATGGCCTCCGAGAAGTCTAACGGTGCAGAGACGCCGCTTCCAGAGAACACGGCGTCTCCAGCTGGAGCCCAGCAGCGTCGTGTCTCGGCCGCGCCGCTGCCGGATTGGTTGCCGCCTGGTTGGTTAGTCGAAGATAGAGTTCGGAGCTCGGGTGCCTCAGCTGGAGTGATAGATAGGGTAAATTAAATTTCATCTCTTAAATTACCATTCTAAAACCATAGAATTCAATATTTATCCTAGAACTGTGTAATGTCCGCTAATGACAGTGGGGCTGCTTAGAAAACTGACCGAGAAAATGAAATATTGAAAGAAATGTTTATTATAAGCTTTACTATCCGATAAATGAAAGTTTTTTGGTCACCGAGCCAGATAGTCGTATCAAGCTCGCTTAGAGTTGCTCTTTCCTGCTTCTTTATACGGATTTTAAGTTCTTGAGTTGGAAATGTTTCATGAATTAAGTTTATTGTATCGTATCATTGGTGCTGTATTCGAATATCTGTCTCTCTCACATCAACTAAAAAAGCCTCAAATTCCACCACTTTTATGGTATATTTTGTACTCTGTCTAACCGATAGCATTTTATCTCGTTTCTTGCGTGTTTGACGCTTGTTGTCTATTGGCCTGCTCGTCCTTGCAACTCCTTTAGCTTTTATCAGTTCGTTTATGCTTACTGATTTATCTGTTGGGATCTTTCCTGGTTGACTTATTCAAGTTATAGGTTTATTGAGTTGGATTCATGATTTATGATTTATGCCAAGCGTCTGCTTGTCTCGTTGAAATTTGGCCTATCACAGAGCTTCTCCATGTTAAAGAAAGAAAATAAAGAAATATCTTCTCAGTATGCTGTAGAGATGAGCTGGAAAGCTTTGGGGTTTGTTATTCCATTTATATTGATAAGGTCTTTGAAAAGGGACAATGATGATGAAGCTTGCAGATGGATAATCTTCTCGCTTAGAGACTCAGTCATGTTACTGACTAGTTGATTTTTCTTTCTTTCCGTCCATGCTGTATTTGTTCTTTCAATATTTTAAAGAATAATATATTTCTTTTTTCATCCTGGGTAATGTGGTAATGCCTGTATTGTGAAGGGACTTAATTGAAGAAACTAGAAAAACTTTCATGTCCACTCTTACTTGTGTCATGAATTACGAAGCAGGTAGACTATTTTTGTGCTCATTACTGAGAGATCACTTTCTTGAGTAGCTGGTAATAATGAGCAAACAAGAAAATTGCGATCTCTTTTTCACTGCCTGCAGTTTACTAGGTATTCTTTCATTTTGTCTTTTCCCCCGGGGGGTGGAGTGTAGGTCATTTTGTTTTCAATTGCAGAAACTCTTGGTGTCATTTCCGTGATTGGATATGGTTGGAAGTGGAGCTTGATAACTTCTTCCGGTTTTTCTTGCCACAACTACCTCAAATTCTCAAAGCATGTTGGAAGCAGTCTGTTTCTTGAATCTAATACTGATACATCTGCCCTTTTACTCTCCACCACAAAGGACTTTCATGTGATTAGAGATGATAATTGTTTGTTGAGTTGGTAATAAGGAAAGTTATTGTTTTAATTGCTTTTGGTTGAGTTTTTGAGCTCGCTTTTCTAGGCACCTGAATTGTGTTTTTCTGTTGGTAATATGAATACCAGTTAGTACAATGGAGCTACAATGAACTAAGTTGCTGTTAGCGATAGGTTGTTCTTAATTGTCACAAATGTAGACTCTTTCTGCCGTCATAATGAATAGATTACTTTCTAGAGTGCCTATTTAGAACTTCAAGTTCCCAATACCTCAAATATTTTTTTTCACTGCTTCAGCTAAGTAGTCTTTTATTTTTATTTTTTTGTGTGTGGCGTGGGGATAGGATATATCATTGGTTTTCTAGGAAATTGCAGAAACTCTAGGTATGATTTAAATGATCTGATATGCCTTCCATATTACTCCCACTGAAGGTGATATTAGTGACCTTCAGAGGTAAACAATTTTTTGTTGCATGTGTTTAGAAGTGGAACTTGGTTAATTTTTTCTTGCTTTTCTAGGCACAGCTACTTTCATTAAAATGTTACAAGAATTTTGGAGACGGTAAGTTACTTGAATCTATCTAATGCTGACACACCTGTCCTTTACTCTCCACTCCTAAGGGCTTTCATGTGATTAGTGATAATTAGAGCTAATACCACCCTATGTAGGCTTGTAGCTGCCCTCTCCGCACCGAGTCCCACCTGGTGGGGTGGCTTTATAGCCCTTCCGCCCCTGGCCCGCCCGCCCTTCCCCTTTGACCTGGTGGACTGCTTTTTCACCCATTAGTGCATAAGTCTGCCAAAAAGCATCAAAGCTCAAAATGTAAATAAAAAATTAAAATCACATATTCACTTGAACAGAGACCAAGTGTGGGTCTCTAGTCATGAGATACCCACGGCTATCAGTCTCTTTTTGACCATGGGGCCATGGATCTCCTTGCTCATGAGAGCAATGTGAAGAAGAAAAGGAGAGAAGGAGAAGGAAATAAGAACATTAAGAAGAAGAAGAAGAAGAAGAAGAAGAGGAGAGGAGAGGAGAGTAGAGCGGCACAAATGGTGTTTAGTTTAGGGTTTCTCAATGATATGACATATTATAGGGCGGGTGGGTATATACCAGGTTGGATAAAATCAACCCGCAACCCGCCTTCCCTATAATATTATTTAACAAAATTCGCATGGCCTATTTCTGCCCATTTTCCTTGCGGGCTGGGCAGATATACAGGTGGGCTGAGTAATGGGTGCCTGTTACCCCTGCTCCCCCAAACGATGATAATATTTTTTTGTGCTGGAAAGAGAAAAGATTCCAATATCCCTTTGTTTTTGGTAAGCAAACTCTAGACTCTCATATTGATTTTAAATGCTTTTGGTATAGTTTTTGAGGTCTCTCTTCTAGGAAGCTGAAGTGTGTTTCCTTGTTGTAACGAGAGAGTTTGGGCATCAGATATAATATAATTATACTGTCATTATTTTCTTCTGTAACATGAAAATGAAAAGGTTGAATCTGAAGTGAGTTTCTTCTGTTTTTCACATCTAGAATGAATTGTTTGCTGCAAGTGTAGGGTCTACTCTAGTTTTTATAAATCAACATTTCACAGTTCTGGTTGCTTTGATGACTCCAAGCACTCTAATTTTTCTATCCTATAAATTGGCTATCAAATTCTATAGGCATCTAAATATGGCCAAAATTAACTGTGTTTCATGCAGTATTTTTTTGAGCCAGTTTCTGGCCGTCGATTTCGGTCAAAAAATGAGGTTCTATACTTTCTAGAAACGGGAACCAAACGGAAAAAAGGAAAATTAGTGGAGAACTCTGATGCTGATACCATGGTGAGTCAAAAGCAAACTGTTATTTGATAATTTTGATTGATGATGTTGGAAATTATTCCGTTTCACTCTTGTAGTGTCCTCTTCTCACTGACATGCATTTTTAAATTTCTTTTTCCATCTATCGAGGGCTCTGAAGGCCAGAAAGAAAAGAAGTCTGCCACGAAGGCAAAGAGTTCTGCATTAAAATTTGATTATTTGAATGTGCCTGAGAAGGTCCAATGGGTTCTCACAGATTCCTCCCAGGGATCCTGGGCTCCTTACATTGGTGAGGAAAAGTTACCTGAATCTACCATGCAAGAATGGGCTGCTGCATTCACGGCTGCCACCTCCAAACACTACAGTAAGAGAAAGGTTTGAAGGTAGCAAAAGTCCCTGCTGTTGTGTCATTAAGATTGTGATCCTCCACTGACCAATACAGGTCCGTTTTTGCTTTTCTTAGTTTTAGCTCCTCTAGGTCTTTGTTAATTTTTAGAGAATTTTGATTTTAAGTCTTTCAATTAATTGCCATTTGGCATTTCTTGCTCTATATGGTTGATTGTTCGGACTTCTGATATTTGCCTGTTTTTTATTGTATTTTATTTTGTAAGTACTTTTGATATTTGGTTCTTATCCGGTTTTCTTTGTCCCTTTCGTAACTATGTAAAATTGGGATGAATTCCTGTTCAGCTCAGTTACATTAACGTTGTAGGAACTCAAGATGAAATGGTTGGTACGTTGGTCATATGAATATGATACATAATTTGTAATCAGAATTGTCTCATGCTCGCATGTGGTGGAGACCTGGAGTTAGTTGTGTTTGATCATGCTTTGTATAGGTTGTTGATCTTTACAGTTTGTTTTGAAGTTTACGAATTTTGCATCTGTGCATTTGTTGTTTATATTTTGTTGATCTGTGGCCGATAGGGTCTGCAGATCAACAAAATTCAGAGCGCCACTTTTCTACGTCCATCCTAATTAAAAGATTTGAACAATTATAGGTTGACATCATTAAGCCAAGGTGGCAGCAGGGTGTGAGCTGAATTTGAGTAAAACAAAGGGCAATATGATTTAGAGCAAGATGTACGGATACATTTGCATGCATGAATGCATCCTTAATAACAATCTTAATATACTGAACCCAAAAAAAAAATGTCTTTTAATATTTCTCTTAGACAAAGGTAGCACACGGTATATATGTTGGGATTTCTGTTCAAACGTAGCAATGTCAATACTTGTACAGAATCTCATACATTTGAGCCATAAACAATTTAACTGCTCTTTTGAAGGTAGTGAAATGACCATAATCGTGTTGATGCCATTTCCGGATCCGATGGCCAATAATATGTCTTATGAACCATAGGCGTTGGTGTTGATGTTGGTAATGGGTGCCCATGACTTGCTAAAATAAATAAAAAATAGAGAAATACTGTAGTCATAAAGAGATTATACAAAAATCAATTTACAAATTGATATTGTTTGATGCAGTCTGTCAGATTGTAAAGTTGCTGTAACGTTTATGTACTCTGACTGATGAGTTTCAACACAAAGCCCCATGTGACTTGGGGAAGAAATTCTACTCTGAATGAGTTTCAACACAAAGCTCGGAAATCCTATTTGCTCTCTGCCACAGGGAGAAGGTGAAGAAGATGAAGTTAGAGAAGAAGTAATCAGTCTTGAGGTCTCTGTAGTCCCGGATCTTCCTTTTTCCTCTTGGCTTTTCTCATTTTGACTATTGATAATTGTTTTTCTCTCGTCCTATTAACACTTTATCAAAGTCTTTACAATGGGGCCAAGGTCAGATTTTGTTCCCAGCAACTAACAAGTGCATTATATTCTTGAAATTTATATTTTACACCACAAGTTAGTATCCCTTTAGAAATGTCTGTCCAAAAACTAGTAAGTTGCTCTCGTCAATGAAAACAAACACGATACATAGGCAATCGACTTCAAATATAATGGATTCAATCCCCAGGAAAGAGGCCTGCCAACTGATTTTTCACGGCCAGTACTTAAATCTCGCCCAACCAATCTTAACCGACCTAGGTAGACCGTGTTTTTTTGTTTTTTAATTAATTAATTATTTAAGCAAGCTTGCATATTATAAAAGAAAGTATTTCAAGATATTACGGAGGGTCTTTCTCACTATCAATATACAGAATACTAGTACGGACGATATCTAATAGAATTCTATCAAACATATAGTTTGTAGTGGTCCATTACGTCATTGAGTGTGCAAATCGATTTTAAGATCTATTGATTTTTTTGAAGCTCCAATCTTTGTGAGATCTCAATGAGCTTGCAATGTCTTTTGAGATCGTGGTAATTTGCCAAACTACATCCTCTCCATAGATGGAAGAGATGACCAACTGGGAGTCTCCCTCTAAATGGATGGATAATTAAAATGTTCCGCCATTTTGAGAGCTAACTTTGCTGCTAAGGCTTTTGCAATCATCAGAGTAGTAGTGAGATTTTCCTCAGTCCTTATTTCAATAATCTCCGCTTTGGAATTCCTGCTTACTATTGAGACTATAGAGGCAGAGTTTCTGACAGCTTCATCAAAAGAGATACAGATTTGGTTTTGGAGTGGTTTCTGTCATAATTTCTCAATTGAAACATTTTGCTTTTCTTGCCAAGCATGTATATTTTCTTGATATGAGTAGTTTAGCTGTTGTGATGCTCTGTGTAGAGAAAGAGTCGTATTGTTATGAATTAAATCATTCCGAAGCCACCAAATGAAATTAATAATCAGGATTGCAAAAAGTCTAAAGGGTTGTTCATCTTGTGAATTGAGACCAAGTTTTTGTTTGGGATTTAAGATGAAAGGGAACCAATCCTTCATAGAGTTTATTACCAAGAAATAGAGGTTTAGAGGTCACTTACTATGACTCCACAGTATTCTAGAAATGAGACATTCAATAAAGAGATATAAAAGTGTTTCTTCATTCCCATCACAAAGAGGACAATTTGTAGATGGGATGTTAGGGATAAATCTTTTTAATCTCTCTAGTTAGAAGTATATCCTAAAGGATTTTCTATAAAATGAGCTTATGACGATCATGGATTCTAAAATTCCACCTCTCTTTCCAACGGATATTTGGGGTAGCAGTTCAGATAGTGTTTGCCAGATTGGATGCAAGATGATAGGCTGATATGACAAAGAACCTCCCATTTTGAGTTTTTGTCCAGATGAGACTGTCTGGTCTCTGTATTGTTATGGGGAAATGATTTCTTTGAATTTCTAAGACGCTTCTTTGTTGGAAAATGGATTGTAATTTTTGAAGATCCCAAGAGCTATTTGCCATATTAATCAGATCTGAGACCTTAAGATTTGGCGAAAGATTGGCTAGAGGGTCTAAAGGGAGAGGTTTGAAGTTTTCCAAAGTTGGAACCCAGGGGTCAAACCAAACTCTCACCAATAGGCCATTTGTAATTTTGTAACAGATACCTTTTTCCAGCAAGGGTCTTGTTTTCCAAATTCCTTTCCTGAGACTTGAGTCAGTGATCTTAGAGGCTACATTTGCAAAGGCATTCTGTTTCAGGTTTTTATTTGAAAGGAGCTTGTGCCATATACCCACATTTGGTTGACTCATCATATCCTAAAGATAATTAAGTCGTTTGCAAAAGGAAGGTGAGAAATAGGTGGGGTATCTCTACTAATTTTAATACCTTCCAATTGTCTGGAATTTTTAGATCGAGCCAACAGACTTGAGAGAACCTCCGTACATAGAATGAAGAGGAATGGCGAGATAGGATCACTTTGTCGAGGGCCCCTATGAGCTTTGAAAAAACCTCTTGGGGATCCATTAATAAGAATAGAGAAAGAAGCCGTTGTAATGCATTCCTTGATGAGATTTATTCAGGTTGAGTTGAATCCAAGTGTTTCATGAAAGCAAAAAGAAAGATAAAATTGAAAGCTTTTTCCAAATCAAACTTTAAGGCCACTTGACCGTTCTTCCCATTGTGATTCTTGAGATGATGGAACATCTCATGGGCAATTATGAAATTTTTTTTGATGTTTCAACCTGGCACAAAAAGCATTTTGAAATGGAAAGATGATGCTTGGAAGAGTTCTCTTTAAACAGTTTGTCAAGATCTTTGTGATGATTTTGTAGGCAACATTTGTCACGCTAATTGGATAGTAATGATGAGGGGAACTTGGGCTTGCTATTTTAGGAATGGGGGTGATGTGGGTATGGCTCATTTGTTTCAGAAGCTTTCCATTTCTAAAAAATTTTGTACAGTTGCGAACACATCCCTCTTGATAATATGCCTATAATGCTTATAAAAAAGAGCATTCATTCTGTCCGGACCTAGAGCTTTGTGGTTCGGGATTTGCTTAAGAGCTCCATAAATTTCGATTTTCAAGGGCAAAGCAGTAAGGAAGTCATTTTCATCCATTGAAATATGGTTTTCAAAAAGATTTTCTAGATTTTTTGGGAAAGTTGGTTCAGTGGATGTGTATATGGATTTAAAATATTCTATGAAATTTGATTCAATCACTTCTTGATCCATTGTCCAATTACATGGACTTAGCTTGACGGAGTCTATTCCATTTCTTCTTTGGCGTATTGTTGTTGACAAATGATAGAACTTTGTATTCAAATCTATTGTAGCGAGCCAATTTATTCTTGACTTTTGCCTCCAAAGGAATTCTTCATGCTTTTGCTGTTCTTGAAGTTTGTGGTGAAGGAAGTTCTCTCTATGTAAACTCCAAAGGTTTGGCATGGTACTCTGTAGCTGGCTAAGCTCCATCTCAATTTGCTGAATATTTGACTGAATTCTCCCGAAGTAAGTTTTATTCCAAAGCTTGAGTGCTCTTTTTGTTTCCTTGATCTTGCTACAAATGGTAAAAGTGGGATTTCCGTTGAAATGTTAGCTCCATACATCTTGGAATATAACATTGTTGAGATGTTCTCGAGTCCAGAATTAATTTTCCAAGTTGCTCTTAGTGGCCGTATAGAAATTAATTTTCCAACATCGATAGCATAGCGATGTAACTCTATTTGTACCAAGGTTTTGGTTGCATAAACAAGAAGATTTATAACATATGGATCCTAAATTAGGGGTTAGAATTATTATTTTAGTAAATATTTTAACAGATCAATTTTAAAATAGTGATTTTAATTGGTTAGGTTTCTTTCCCTATTAACACCCTGTATATTCTTCTGTTTGTTTCCTAGTTTGAATAAGTTTCCTAATCAATAACCGACACTAACCTCAAAACCCCTCCCATAAAATCCTCTTTCTTCCTCTTCATCAAACCCACGGAATTCCTCCATCAATCAGCGGCATCTTTGCTGCAAGAAACCTTCCTCATGTAAATTCTAATTTTCTTCAACACAGTAGAGCCCTATAGCCCTCCTCTTAGAAAACCTCCTCTTAGAAAATTGAGGTCCTCTCCTCGCTAGATACCACCACAGAAGACGTCGTTGCCATTGTCGACCACAAAGAACATCGGAGCACCACCCATGCTGCCCAGAAACCGTCAGACAACCAAACTCCGTCGAATCCCCACTATATTGAAGGAGCCTCTGTAATAGCCCGCTAGAAATTCAATGGTAGAATTTCTATAGACTTGAGGAACTTTGTGAAAACTCTGTAAATTTTCACAAATCGGCTAATCGCAAAGGTTTTAGCCTGTCAACATAGTCAATATTATCACCCGCTATGGTGCTAGAAATGCGATTTTAATTGTTTGAGATAGTTAGAGGTGTCAGATTACGTTATAGTTTACACCACTAGACTCAGTTAAATATTTAGATTTTTATGGCCCAATAACTCATTTTCATAATTTCGGACGAAACAACAATTCGAAACTGTGAATTTATTTATAGGGGCACTTTGGGGTTGAGTTTTGATAAACGGTTTTCACTGTAGGTTAATATGAATATTTAGGATTTTTCAGTACTAAGTTTATTATGCGTTTTTTTTGGAGTGAATAGTAACCTCGATAAGCGTACTAAGTGCAGTGTTTTCAAAATCACAGTGTGGAATGTCCAAATTAGGTTAGAGAAGTTTTATTTGGACACTTGGCAAGATTTTAGCCACACATAATGAATAGTATTAGATACTTGGTATAAAGAGGAACCATTAGATGGATTTGTGAAGGAAATCAAGGTGTAAGATCATGCCACCTAAGCAAAACCTTTTTCATCTGATCAACCAAATTGAGCCCGATCAAAGAGGGTTTCAACCCTAGTGAAACCCTAAATGGTTGGAATCCAATTGAAACCCCAAAAGTTTGGCTGAAACCAAAACCCTAAACGGTTTCCCCAAACCCTAAATTGGCCTTAAAACCCTTTTCGATCCAATTTCTAGCATTGTGTTTAATCACTTGATTAAATCACTTTCACATGCTATTAATTTCTCAAATATTTGTTATGACATCATTATCCAACCTTTTAAACATTGGAAATTTGTTTGGGTCAAGAAAAATTAGATTTGGGCTTGATAATATCTCAAACCCTAACCAAACCCCCTTTAAACCCCAAATTGAAGCCCACTTGGTTGAGACCTACCAAGGCCCACGAATTTGGGCACCTTGGCAAGGCTTCTTGGAGAAGTTTTCTCCCCCACATGGCAGACCATTCACTGCCTTTGGCTGCACTCAATAGTGCCTTGATGAGATGGAGAAACCCACCCCATCAACCTCCATACCTCACAGCTTCTGCAGGCTTCTCCCTTCACTATTCTCCACTTTATGTCACATATCTACCTCCAATCAATGGTCATTTAGGTCCATATCTTCCCCCTACAGAAATCTTGAGTCGTGCAAATCACACTTACTTCCCTTTCATCACTTCTTCACTCCGTTCTTAGAGAGAAAGCTCTTTATTTCTATGTGTTCTTGCTTGGAGATTTTCAACCCTTTGTAAGTATTTTCACACGATGACTGTGATGACCCGCTTTTATGTGTATTTTCACTTAAGGAAATATTTTAATTTAATTAAATATTTTATAGTGCTTTTATTTTTATTTATCGAGTTTTAAATGGATTTTTGTTGGCTGTTGGATTTAAATTGTGATTTAATTTATTTTGGCTTGTTTTTGGTTTTAAAAATTTAAATAGTTGGTTTTTACTAGTTATTTATTTTATTTTAGCTTGTTGATGTGTT
This sequence comes from Carya cathayensis, assembly GCA_011037825.1. Taxonomy (NCBI): domain Eukaryota; kingdom Viridiplantae; phylum Streptophyta; class Magnoliopsida; order Fagales; family Juglandaceae; genus Carya; species Carya cathayensis. Next base: position 642,771 of record QGSO01000371.1, read on the forward strand.
TAAAATATTTTATTGGTGTTTATTCATTTATTTGATGTAGTGTTAATTTATTTTAATCGTTTTATGTTTTTATACCGTTTTCGGCTGATCAGTCTTCGGACTTCCGACGTGAGGACTGGACCTCATTAATTTCCTTCATCTTTTCTTTTCCTCTTCTTTTTCTTTTTTCCTTTTTTCTTTTTTCTTTTTCCTTTTTTTCCCTCTCCCGTTCGGCTCTCTCTCTCTCTCCCCGCGTCCCTCTCTTTCTCTCTCTCTCCTCACCCACGCCGGAAAGCCTTCCCGCCCAGGCCCGCCGTTCGCCGGCGTCGTGCCCGACGCCACCCCTGCCGGTCGACTCCCCTCCGGCCGGTGATCATCCCCTCCGACTCCCAGCCCCAACCGGCCGGCCGTTTGGCCGGAAAAAGCCCAACAAGCCGCACGGCTTGAGGCCCGATCCGCCGCCGTCGCTCCACCTCCGGCCACCACCTCTTCACCACTTCTTCCCCTACTCCTTGCCGACCTAACCCACCCATCCCCGGCCTCAAACGGTCACCGGAGCGGCTCCCACGAGCTCAACTCCGATTTGCCCTTTTTCCGCCCCTACCGGCGTTTTCGCCGCCACCCACGGCCAAAACTCACTTCCACTAGCTTCATAAACATCTCTAGACCATTCCCTATCAATTTGGTGTCTTGGTTTGTCCCCGGTCAAAAGTGGGTATTTTGCGACCCACGGGAACAGTGCATTTGCACTGTTACGTTGCTTTCGCATCGCCGTTCGCTTCGCGCCGAACCTTCTAAAAATCCTATATAGCGCTGTAAGTATTTTCCAAACGCTACTTTTAGATTTAAATGTATTTTACTCTTTCAATAAATTATTTGGTTGGTTCGCTGATTCCGGACTGAGTCCGAGGAGTTCGGGGGTCGGATGGATGGAGGACGGAGTTGCTTGATTTGTTGTGCTATGGTTGAATTTATTTGTCGAGCATTGAAATTGGCATTTACATGATGCATGCACTTGTATTTTATTTTATTGGAAAAATCATGTTTTATTGGCGTAAATGATTTTTGGGAGTGTGCGTATCACGAGCCCAAGCCGGGATGGGTTATTATCTCGGTGGAGCTCCTCTGGTCACTCGGGAGTGGATAATACTGAGTGACATCCCCTGGGTTGTCGCCGGGCGACGACCGGATCGCACGATACGGTAACGCTGTCGTGTCGACTCCGTGGTCCTTTTAGTGGCGGGGACTAGAGGATGGCCTGGCCAGGTACGCGCGAGTTGGAGGCGCGAGTCTGGGCATCGCTCGTGTAGGTGTCACACGCGTAGACGTTACCTGCGGTGTGGCACAGAGCCAGAGTGTGCGGATGATCCCTAGGGGAGATCATGGTGCATGCATAATTGGTTGGTTTTCATGGTTTTCGGATATGGGCCATTTTCTGGGAAAATGGCGATGGTCTTGTGATCCATTTTCGGGGAAAATGGTGGTTTGGGCCATTATCTGGGATAATGGCGAGGCTTGGTTTTAAAGGTTATGTTTTTAAGCCAGTTGGGTTTTTGGCGTGCGTGGAAAATATGATTTATGAGTTTTGGAGCATTGACATTCATTCATACTTGTTGTTTGAGTTTAATATGCTTTTATCTAGTGGTGTTTGGATTTTACTTACCTGCGGCACCATTTTTGGTACCGTAGATTTTGATGCAGCGTTCGAGGAGGAGGAGGAGGCTGAGCCCGAGGATACGGCTCCGCCGGAGTTCTGATTTGAAGTTATGCTTTGTACTTAGTTTTAAAACAATATTTATATCATGTAATATTTTATTATGTGCCTTTGAACCGTTTGTATTTTATTTAAAAAAAAAATTCTGGTACTTAGTATTTGACTTTGCTATCCGCTGCGTATCTTCTTGTGCACATTTGTCGCTTGCACACACTTGGCACTCTTCGATAGGGTGGTGACCCGTGATGTCACCATCCGGGCGCCTCGAATTCCCCGTTTTCCGTACGTGGGGATTTTGGGGGCGCCACAGGTGGTATCAGAGCGGTTTGGCTCTGGGTAAAACCACATGTCCCATAGGAGAGGTACCAGAATGTTTTTTTTTAGTTGTGTTTTAAAATTTATTTTAAGTAATATTGCTTTTTGACGTGGTTTAGTTGTTTTGAATTTATTTGAGCTTGTTTGGTTGTTTTATTTAATTAGTTATGTTATTGCTGCTGATTTGTTTTTGTTTTCTTGTTATGTGGATTGGTTTTGGTTTGGTTTTATGTTATTGGTTTTATTTTTTTTTTTTAAAAGGGGGTCAAAGGTTGTGGTGGCAGGTAAAATGGTGAGACCGAGGAAATCTACACAAGGGCCACGGGATGATACACAGAGAGATGACTCCATTGCCCAAGCTATACGGCAAATGACAGAATTTATGCAGCAAAATTTTAGGCCTCAGCAAGGAGTGCCTAGCCCACAACCTGGAGGTCCTTGGCCGCAACAAGGAGGACCTTGGCAGCAAGGAGGGGCTTGGCAACAAGGAGGGCCTTGGCAACAAGGAGGGCCATGGCTGCTACCAGGAGGGTCCAGTGGAGGAGTGCAAGCGGGGTGCACGTATGAGCGCTTTCTGGCGCATAGGACTCCCCACTTCACTGGAGACGAGGATCCACTACAAGCTGGAAAGTGGATCAAGGACTTGGAGAGGACTTTTGAGGTATGTGGTTGCACCGAGGCGCAACAAGTTCTCTACGCCAGCTATCTGTTACAAGGCACTGCTTTTGATTGGTGGGATACCAAAAGAATAATGCTGGAGTCAGAATTGGGGTCTTTTGCCGCGGTGACTTGGCAGCGCTTCAAGAAGGAATTTAATAACCGCTTCTTTCCCGCTTCTGTAAGGCGGCAAAAAGCAAGAGAGTTCTCACACTTGGTCCAAGGGAGCATGACCGTGGAACAGTACTCCCGAAGGTTTGTAGAACTTGGGAAATTTGCTCCCCACCTCATCGCCACAGAGGAGATGCAAGCTGAGCGTTTCCAGGAGGGTCTACGCCCCGATATACGCCGGTTGGTAGTCAGCCACCGGATATCCACCTTTCAGGATTTAGTGGATGTGGCCACCCTCGTGGAGCGGGAGAATAATTTGAGTATGGGTTCCCCTCCGGGACATAAAAGGCGAAGTTTTACTGGAGAAGGAAGTAGCTCTGGATCGCCTCAGAAAATTGTTCAGCGGTCTGGAACTCGACCACAAGCTGCCTCAGGAGTGCGTATAGGAGGTCGGATGCCCGTTTGCATGAGGTGTAATAGAGCTCATACGGGTGAGTGCACTTTGGGTGGAGCTCGATGCTATAATTGTGGCCAGCAGGGACACTTTGCCCGTGAGTGTCCTAATACAGTTCAAGGAAGCCGTGGAGGTCGACGTGGTGGAAGAGCTAATCAGAGACAAGTAGCACAGGCTCGAGTGTATGCTCTTACCCCTGGAGAGGTGGATGATGAGGCACCAGCGACCCACGATGCTGGAGTGATTACAGGTATGGTTCTAAATTAACTAATTTTTGGATTTGATGTTTGGTGTGGTTTGATGTTTGTTTGTTTCGGATTTTGTGGGTGTATGTGTTTGGTTCAGGAAGAGTTCGGTTATATGACTTTTATGCTTGCACATTGTTTGATTCGGGTGCATCTCAATCATTTGTGTCTTCTACGTTCGCTCGGATATGTAATTTGGTTACGGGACCCCTACCAGGATCGTTAGTGGTGAGTCTTCCGAATGGTGAAATGGTTTGTTGTTCTAAAGTTGCGTTGGGTTGTCCCTTGGATTTTGGTGGTAGGACCCTTGATGCCGACTTGGTGGTGTTCAAGTTGTTGGGATTTGATATTATTCTCGGCATGGATTGGTTATATCGGTATTGTGCAAGTATAAATTGCAGAAGTCGGGTAATCAGTTTTCAACTCCCAGATGGTGGTTGTTTAGAGTTTATGGGAAGTAAATTAAAAGAGAAGCCGATGGTTATATCGGCAATTCAAGCGAAGAAAGATATTGCTTGTGGGGCGGATGCCTTTTTGGTTCAAGTGGCGTCTACGCCAATTGGGAACAAGTCCTTGGCAGATTTTCCAGTGGTAGGAGAATTTCCCGATGTGTTCGTAGATGATTTGCCGGGGTTACCTCCAGTCCGCGAGTTGGAGTTCGCTATCGATCTAGAACCCGGGGCGGCTCCTGTGCATAAAGCCCCTTACCGTATGGCACCAGCCGAGTTGAAAGAGTTGAAAGCCCAGTTGCAAGAGTTGGTCGACAAGGGGTTTATCCAGCCAAGTACTTCGCCATGGGGTGCACCAGTTTTATTTGTTAAAAAGAAAGATGGCACTCTTAGAATGTGTATTGATTATCGAGAGCTTAATAAAGTGACAATAAAGAATAAGTACCCTCTTCCAAGAATTGACGACTTATTTGATCAGCTTCAAGGAGCGGCTATCTTCTCGAAGATTGACTTGAGATCGGGATATTATCAGCTGCGAATAAGAGATAGAGATGTCCCCAAGACTGCTTTTAGATCAAGATATGGGCATTACGAGTTCAAAGTGATGCCTTTTGGGTTGGCTAACGCTCCTGCAGCTTTCATGGATCTGATGAACCGGGTTTTTCGACCTTATCTGGATTCTTTCGTAGTGGTTTTTATTGATGATATTTTAGTTTATTCCCAGAATGTTGACGAGCATGCTTATCACCTTCGCTTAGTGCTTGGGAAGTTACGAGAGCACCAGTTGTACGCGAAGCTTAGCAAATGTGAATTTTGGCTGGAAGAAGTCAGATTTCTCGGGCATGTAATTTCCCAGGACGGTGTGGCAGTTGATCCCAGTAAGGTGGAAGCTATTTTATCATGGCAGCGTCCATCGACTGTGCGCGAGATCCGAAGTTTCTTGGGACTTGCTGGATACTATAGAAGATTCGTGGAGGGATTTTCCCGATTATCCGGTCCTCTCACCGCTTTGACTAGAAAGAATGCAGAGTTTGTTTGGTCAGACAAGTGCGAGAGGAGTTTCCAAGAATTGAAGAACAGATTGACAACTGCGCCAGTTTTAGCACTTCCAAAACCGCTTGAGCCGTTTGTTGTTTTTAGTGATGCATCTAAATTTGGTTTGGGGTGTGTTCTCATGCAAGGAGGACGGGTCGTGGCTTATGCGTCTCGTCAACTGAAAGACCACGAGAAGAATTACCCGACACATGATTTGGAATTGGCCGCAATAGTGTTTGCCCTTAAGATTTGGCGACACTTTTTATATGGAGCAGTTTGCGAGATCTACACCGATCACAAGAGTCTGAAGCATTTATTTTCTCAGAAGAATCTCAACATGAGGCAAAGGAGATGGTTAGAGCTAATAAGCGACTATCAGTGCGAGATTAAATACCACCCAGGAAAAGCAAATGTAGTTGCAGATGCCTTGAGCCGGAAGTCACATTTAGAGGATGAAGCTGAATCTTCTGGAGTGGATTCTTTACTTTGCGGGTTGAGAAGGCTCCTTATTGGAAGTTCGCAGCAAGAGGAAGTGATATCTTCAATTCTTGATATTCGGGTAATTGATTTTGAAGAATTGAAGACTCTTCAGAGAAAAGATCCGAAGCTGTTGGACATTAGAAAAAGGGTCAGAAAATCTAGAGGGCCGTTGCACTACAGTTTGGATAAAGATGGGATTCTTCGATTCCGAGATCGTAGAGTAATTCCTAAGGACTCGGAATTTAAGGAGCGAATTATGACGGAGGCTCACGCGGCTCCCTATTCCGTTCATCCGGGTAGCACCAAAATGTATCGGGACTTAAGGAAAAATTATTGGTGGGAAGGAATGAAGAGGGATATTGCCTTGTATATTGAGAGATGTGGCACTTGCCGTCAAGTCAAGGCCGAGCATCAAAGACCAGCAGGTTTGCTCCAGCCTCTACCTGTTCCTGAATGGAAATGGGATGACGTCTCTATGGATTTTGTAGTGGGCTTACCGAGGACTCCCAGTGGAAAGAACTCAGTTTGGGTAATTGTTGATCGACTGACTAAGTGTGCTCATTTCTTACCGGTCAATAATGCGGATTCTCTGGGAAAATTGACCCGCTTGTATGTAAAGGAAATAGTGAGACTACATGGGATACCCAAGAGCATAGTGTCGGACAGAGATCCAAGGTTCACCTCCCATTTTTGGAAGAGTTTGCAGGCGGCTTTAGGTACTAAATTAAAGTTTAGTACTGCTTATCACCCCCAGACAGACGGCCAGTCAGAGCGCACGATTCAAACTCTTGAAGATATGTTGCGAGCGTGTGCTTTAGATTTTCAAGGAAGTTGGGAGAATCACGTGCCACTCATAGAATTCGCGTATAATAACAGCTTCCATGCATCCATCCAAATGGCTCCTTATGAAGCTCTGTATGGTAGAAAATGCAGATCACCCTTATGTTGGGATGAAGTCGGGGAGAAGAAAATAATTGGACCCGAGATAATACAGGATATGCAAAATCAGATTCAGATTATAAGAGATAACATGGCTGCAGCGCAAAGTCGTCAAAAGAGTTACGCGGATACCAGGAGGAGAGAATTGTCTTTCGAACAAGGCGATTGGGTTTATCTTAAGGTCTCTCCCATGAAAGGAGTTAAGCGTTTTGGGAAGAAGAGAAAGCTGGATCCAAGATATGTTGGACCTTTTCAGATTTTGGAGAAGGTAGGGTCCGTCGCTTACAGAGTTGCTTTGCCAGAATATTTTGGGGATATATACAATGTCTTCCATGTATCGTCTTTAAAGAAGAGTTTTGGACAACAAGAGCCACGTTTTGTCGACCCAGAGAATATTCAGTTGCAACCGGACCTTACTTATGAGGTTGTTCCATCGCAGATCATGGATTGGAAGGAGCAACAGTTAAGGTCTAAAACGATATATCTGGTTAAGGTGGCCTGGGGAGATCCGTTAGCTCAAGATTTCTCCTGGGAGCGAGTAGTGGACATGAGGGAGCAGTACCCCTACTTGTTCGAGTGATGACGGTACGTTTTTTTTAATCTTGGTTGCAGTCGGTTTTATGTGGAATTGTATGGCTTGTTTCAAGTTGGTGTTCGGACCTGCAAATTTCGAGGACGAAATTTGTTTTAAGGGGGGGAGGATGTGATGACCCGCTTTTATGTGTATTTTCACTGAAGGGATATTTTAATTTAATTAAATATTTTATAGTGCTTTTATTTTAAATTATCGAGTTTTAAATGGATTTTATTGGCTGTTGGATTTAAATTGTGATTTAATTTATTTTGGCTTGTTTTTGGTTTTAAAAATTTAAATAATTGGTTTTTACTAGTTATTTATTTTATTTTAGCTTATTGATGTGTTTAAAATATTTTATTGGTGTTTATTTATTTATTTGATGTAGTGTTAATTTATTTTAATCGTTTTATGTTTTTACCGTTTTCGGCTGATCAGTTTTTGGACTTCCGACGTGAGGACTGGACCTCATTAATTTCCTTCATCTTTTCTTTTCCTCTTCTTTTTCTTTTTTCCTTTTTTCTTTTTTCTTTTTCCTTTTTTTCCCTCTCCCGTTCGGCTCTCTCTCTCTCTCCCCGCGTCCCTCTCTTTCTCTCTCTCTCCTCACCCACGCCGGAAAGCCTTCCCGCCCAGGCCCGCCGTTCGCCGGCGTCGTGCCCGACGCCACCCCTGCCGGTCGACTCCCCTCCGGCCGGTGATCATCCCCTCCGACTCCCAGCCCCAACCGGCCGGCCGTTTGGCCGGAAAAAGCCCAACAAGCCGCACGGCTTGAGGCCCGATCCGCCGCCGTCGCTCCACCTCCGGCCACCACCTCTTCACCACTTCTTCCCCTACTCCTTGCCGACCTAACCCACCCATCCCCGGCCTCAAACGGTCACCGGAGCGGCTCCCACGAGCTCAACTCCGATTTGCCCTTTTTCCGCCCCTACCGGCGTTTTCGCCGCCACCCACGGCCAAAACTCACTTCCACTAGCTTCATAAACATCTCTAGACCATTCCCTATCAATTTGGTGTCTTGGTTTGTCCCCGGTCAAAAGTGGGTATTTTGCGACCCACGGGAACAGTGCATTTGCACTGTTACGTTGCTTTCGCATCGCCGTTCGCTTCGCGCCGAACCTTCTAAAAATCCTATATAGCGCTGTAAGTATTTTCCAAACGCTACTTTTAGATTTAAATGTATTTTACTCTTTCAATAAATTATTTGGTTGGTTCGCTGATTCCGGACTGAGTCCGAGGAGTTCGGGGGTCGGATGGATGGAGGACGGAGTTGCTTGATTTGTTGTGCTATGGTTGAATTTATTTGTCGAGCATTGAAATTGGCATTTACATGATGCATGCACTTGTATTTTATTTTATTGGAAAAATCATGTTTTATTGGCGTAAATGATTTTTGGGAGTGTGCGTATCACGAGCCCAAGCCGGGATGGGTTATTATCTCGGTGGAGCTCCTCTGGTCACTCGGGAGTGGATAATACTGAGTGACATCCCCTGGGTTGTCGCCGGGCGACGACCGGATCGCACGATACGGTAACGCTGTCGTGTCGACTCCGTGGTCCTTTTAGTGGCGGGGACTAGAGGATGGCCTGGCCAGGTACGCGCGAGTTGGAGGCGCGAGTCTGGGCATCACTCGTGTAGGTGTCACACGCGTAGACGTTACCTGCGGTGTGGCACAGAGCCAGAGTGTGCGGATGATCCCTAGGGGAGATCATGGTGCATGCATAATTGGTTGGTTTTCATGGTTTTCGGATATGGGCCATTTTCTGGGAAAATGGCGATGGTCTTGTGATCCATTTTCGGGGAAAATGGTGGTTTGGGCCATTATCTGGGATAATGGCGAGGCTTGGTTTTAAAGGTTATGTTTTTAAGCCAGATGGGTTTTTGGCGTGCGTGGAAAATATGATTTATGAGTTTTGGAGCATTGACATTCATTCATGCATATTGGTTGAGTTTAATATGCTTTTATCTAGTGGTGTTTGGATTTTACTTACCTGCGGCACCATTTTTGGTACCGTAGATTTTGATGCAGTGTTCGAGGAGGAGGAGGAGGCTGAGCCCGAGGATGCGGCTCCGCCGGAGTTCTGATTTGAAGTTATGCTTTGTACTTAGTTTTAAAAACAATATTTATATCATGTAATATTTTATTCTGTACCTTTGAACCGTTTGTATTTTATTTAAGAAAAAATTCTGAAATGACTTTGCTATCCGCTGCGTAATCTTCTTGTGCACATTTGTCGCTTGCACACACTTGGCACTCGTCGTTAGGATGGTGACCGTGATGTCACCATCCGGGCGCCTCGAATTCCCCGTATCCGTATGTGGGGATTTTGGGGTCGCCACAATGACTCATTCATAAAAGTTGTTCCTCTTTGAGTATAGTTATTGTAGATATATTATTCATATCATTCCATGGTCATTTGGTCGGTCAAAAGTATTTTTAACCATGGAAAGATCATTTTGAGCGTGAAACTAGAGAGTATGTTATGTTTTGGAGTTTTTGAACAAACTAATGGATATATCTTGGTCCGAAAATTTTATGGAGTGTTTTTAGCATGTTTTTAAGAGTGTTCATTGAGGTTTTGTTGCATGAATAAAGCTTTTGATGATAGAGTTTCTTAGATCTAGAAACTTGAAAACTGGAAGTGGAAAAACAGTTTTTGTTTGGAGAAAGTTTGAATATTTCGGGGTTTGATCTTACTCTAAAGGCTTTGATATTTTTATATGATGATCCTAAGTCTCTTATTTTCATGTTAGGATGTTATTTTGAAGATATTTAGTATTAGTTTCAAAGATATGATTTTTCTATGCAAGAGGATTTCGGTTAGGCCTAGGATTTGATGTTTTTGGATTAGATCCATATTTTATTGATTTTTATCCATGTGATTTTAATTTTGATAGTTGGATATTCTTTAGGACACATCTTTAAACCATGTGATGCTTTCTTTCGAAGATCTCACCTTTTTAAGCCATTGATCAAAAGATTTATCAAATTTAGTTGAGGAAAAAGTTTCTGTTTTTGGACTAAGTGTCAAACCAAAAAACTCCAAGTGACATGGTTGATATTAGGATGATGTTATGAATATGTTAAAAGTAAGATTTGATTTTTGGAATTCTTGGAGATGTTTTGATTTAGGGTCAAAGCTTGTGATTAAGTGTTTGGATCTTTTTACGAAAAGTTTGGTGTTGATTATTAGCTTTTTCTAAATGGATATTTTAAGTATGGTTTTAAACTTAGGATTGGAAGATGTTTGTTGGAAAATTTTAGTTTAAGCATGAGTTTTGAAGTTGGAAGGATTTGCAACAAAAATCAAGAGAAATGGCCTATGGATGTTTCGGCCATAGTGTGTTTTTCATAGTTGTGTTGTGTTTTAAATTTTTCTGAGTTGTTATTTGAGTTTAGGACAAAATTTACATGAGGAATGTAAATTTTAGAAATTTTTAGAGTTAAGATGTGAAATCCTTAAGTTAGGGGTAAAATGGTCATTTCCCCACATGTAGAGGGTAAAATGGTAAATTTACCCTAAGTTAGCTTGTTTTTATGTTTCTAATTGTTAGTAATTAAATGTATAACTTTTAGAATACCTTCTTAAGTTCCTCGTGTTTCACGATTTATTCTCGTAGAACGCGTCGATCGAGGTAAGTTAGCTTCTAACTTACTATCAGTTTACTGTATATGTATGATGGGTAAGGGAACTACAATTTTTATGTATGTATGTTATCATATATGTCATGCCATGCCACGTCATTACATGCTTATCTGTTAACAATGCATGATTTATTCTGTCATGAATATTTATCTGTTATACAATCTATTCTGTCATGTATTGTTATATGTTATAAGTATGCCAAGTTAAGTATGATATCTATTATATGTATGTCAAGTCATGTAATATTCACTGTTGCAAGTATGTCATGTTAAATATGTTGTCTATTACATGTTATACCATGTTACGAAATGTTTCTATCTCAAGTAAGTCATGTCTTTTGAGTTATGTTCAAGATAGTTATGTTTAGGATACTCGTGATGTAATCATTATGATTGTCCGAGCATCTCCACTTTAATTCACATGAGGTACTTTTGGCGAAATCATTTTGATTGTCAGAATGCTGTTCAAGTTCAGTTATGCAAATACTCCTAGCGTATTCATTCTGATTGTTAGGGTATTTTATTTAAATACTCATGAAAATCATTCTGATTGTCAGATTATTACTAGGTACTCCTAGTGTAATCATTCTGATTGTTAGGGTATGTGTTTTAAGATACTCGTGATGGAATCATTCTGATTGTCTGAGTATTACTAGGTACTCCTGGTGTAATCATTCTGATTGTTAGGGTACGTGTTTTGTTTTAAAATACTCATGATGGAATCATTCTGATTTTCTGAGTATCTCTGATGGAATATGTTGGGTGGAATCATTCTAATTGTTCACTATTCCTGACAAAACAACTGGCGGAATCATTTTTTATTATCAGAATTCAAGTCCAAGTTCATGTTAAGTAAAGAAGCAAGATTCCAAGTTTATGTTAAGTCAAGTGTTAGATCAAGTGCATGTTAAGTCAAGTTTCAGATCAAGTTCATGTTCATATCATGTTATGTTCACGTTTAAGATATGTTCAAGCTCACGTTCATGTTATGTTATGTTCATGTTCACGTTATGTATCAAGTTCACGATTTTGTCATGTTATGTTCACGTACATGTTATTTTCAAGTTCACGTTCATGTTATGTTATGTTCACGTTCACATTATGTCTTAAGTTCACGTTAATGTCATGTTATGTTCAGGTTTATGTTAAGTTCAAGTTCATATTTATGTTATGCATGTTCACGTTCATGCTATGTTTCAAGTCCATGTTATGTTTCAAGTTCACGTTCATGTTATGTTGTTAGTCCATGTTATGTTTTAAGCTCAAGTTCATGTCATGTTAAGTCAAGTTCAGTTCACGTTTAAGTTCAAGTTATGTCAGTTATGTCATGCTATATGTCAAGTTATGCTATGCTTACTTACAACTTTAATTATGCAGCCATGCTTTTACTGCCATGCATGCATCATTAACCTGTGTGGAGGTTTTATGTTAACTTGCTGAGATTTGTAATCAAATCTCATTGTGGTAGTCCCAACTACCATTCCCTCCCGAATGGTAGATCTTGTTACAAGACCTGAAGGAGAATTGGAATCCGACCAACTGAACACGGTCGACTAGGCTACGGTGCGATGTCGATGATGACATAGTATTTAACTTAAGTTACTATTTGTACTTTTGGAGTTGTATCTCAAGTACTCTTTTGATCACAACCATTTTGGACTAGTGTGGTGATCATGGCTATTTAGTATGCCTTTATGTATGAAGTATGTTTTAACTATTTGAGATATTATAAGTTTGGTGCATAGTATTGCTAAAGACAAAAAAAAATTATCCGCTGCGAATATTACATAATGCTATATGCAAGTTAGGAACATTGCATCTTATATGTCATGAATGAGGGCAGGTAACCTTGTGTTTCCTGTCTCGACGCTTCAGATGTCCGTTCGATCCCTAGCGGAATTTGGGGGCGTCACAGCCTCTAGTTGCTCCACCGTGAACCCCTACCAGCCATCCAAACCCACTGTCGCAATGGTTCTTCTCTCTCTCTTGGTGAGTATCGTACAACCCTCTTTATCCACAAGCATGTTTTTTCTCTTTTTATTTCTTTTGTTTTAGCCTTTCCCAAAAAGCCCATCTATTAATACTGTAATTACATTTATGCCCTTTAATTGTTGTGTAATCTCCCATAAACACCATGAATAATCTTTGATTTTTTTTTTTTAAATAGAAAAAAGAGGATGATACCCCAATTTTATTGATAAGCTTCACTTATATTAGAGGAAAACTATGGTTACAACAAAAAACTTGGGGGTTTACAGATATTCAAGAAAGACCAAAACCAGGCCTAAGAAAAAAAAACCATAGACATGAAACCAAAATTACAAAATGCCAAAAACAACATAAATATCAGAAATATAAAAAACAACCTGCAAGAAAAAACCAGCGCAAGCAGATAGTAAAATAACAATTGTGACGCCCCCAAATCCCCACGCACGGACACGGGGAAATCGAGACGTCCGGATGGTGACAACACGGGTCACCACCCTATCGACGAGTGCCGAGTGTGTGTAAAAGCAACAAATGTGCACGAAGAAACACGCAGTGGATAGCAAAGTCATATAACTAAGTACCAGAATTTTTCTTAATTTAATACAAAGCTGTTCAAAACATACATAATAAAATATTACAAACTACAAATATTGTTTCAAAGCCAACTACAAAGCATAGACTCCAACTCAGTACTCCGGCGGAGCCGCATCCTCGGGCTCAGCCTCCTCCTCTTCCTCGAACTCTGCACCAAAATCTATGGTACCAAAAATAGTGACGCAGGTAAGTAAAATCCAAACACCACTAGATAAAAACATATTAAAACTCAAACAATATGCATGAGGGAATGCCAATGCATAAAACCCATAAACCATATTTTTCCATGCACGCCAAAATTCCATTTTGGCCCAAAACATATCTTTTAAACATAACCTCGCCATTATCCCCGATAATGGCCCAAAAACCAAACCATCAGAGCACTGTAGGCGGGAATCGCAGGCGGGATTCTACCACCGTCCCTACTTACCACCATCCCTACACGTGCACCGTAGGCGGGAATCACAGGTGTGATTCTTCCTCCGTCCCTGCTTACCACCGTCCCTACCCACCACCGTAGGCGGGAATCACAGGCGGGATTCTACCATCGTCCCTGCTTACCACCGTCCCTACTCACCACCGTAGGCGGGCATCACAGGCGGGATTCTACCACCGTCCCTGCTTACCACCGTCCCTACTCAGCACCGTAGGCGAGAATCACAGGCGGGATTCTACCACCGTCCCTGCTTACCATCGTCCCTACTCATGCCTCTGACTCAAACCAGTCAATCCAATCATTCACATATACCATAAATCATTTCTCGCTTACAAGCCCAGTTTTCATTTACAAACACATGTACATGCATGCAACTACACAAAAACCCGGTTTTCCCTTTTTAAACATGAAAATGTGTGCACTATACAATGCAAACATCAAGGTACAAATATCTCAAACAAATATCAACATCAACCAATCAACTCCGTCCTCAATCCATTCGACCCCCGAACTCCTCGGACTCAGTCCGAATCAACCAACCAGTCCAATAATTAATTGTAAGAGCAAAATATATTTAAATCTAAAAGTAGAGTTTGGAAAATACTTACAGCGCTATAAGGTATTTTTTGAAAGCTCGGGGCGTTGCAAACGGCGGAGAAAAAGCAACGTAACAGTGTATTTTACACTGTGGCCGTGGGTAATAAATTACCCACTTTCGAACGGGGACAAACCAAGACACGAAATTGATAGGGAATGGCCAAGGGATGTTTATGAAGCTAATGGAAGTGAGAGTTGGCCGTGGGTGGTGGCGCACGGTGGCGAATCGGACACTTGAAGCTAATTTCGACTTTGGAGAGTGAGGGAGAGTGAAGGCTATACACAACTCCGTTGGCCATGAAATTTCTTGGGGAAGGTCATGGTGATGAGAGGAACAAGATGGTGGTGGTGAAACACCATGGGTGGCCGTGTACGGCGGCGTACGGTGGTGCAACCGAAACTCTAGCTATGGAGACCCATCGGAGAAAAAGAGAGTGTTAGGGGAAAAGAAAGACATGGGGAAGAAGCTCTTGATGAGGTGAATCCATTGATGGCTGATTTGGCCGTGTATGGTGGCTCAAAGAGGAGAAAAAGGCTTGAAAACTCATTTGCTTGGAGGAGAAAAGAGAGAGATTGGGTGGCCGGCGTAGCACACCACCGGCGCAGTAGAGCTCGCCGGTGAGGGAGGGACATGCCGGAGGTGGAGGTGGGTCACGGCGGCTGGAGGTGGCTCTGGCTGGGTGGGCTAAAGGAACGGACGGAGGGAGAGGGAGAGAGGTCGCGCGCGGGAAGGGAAGAAAAAAGAAGGAAACAGAAGAAAAAAGAAAAGAAGGAAAAGGAAAAAGAAAAAAATGAAAAAGGGAAAAAGAAAAAAGAGGAAAGAAAAGATGGAGAAAGAAAATGAGGTCCAATCCTCATTCTGGAAACCAAAAACAGATCCGCCGAAAATGATTTTAAAAACCGTAAAACGATTTAAATAAATTAAACACAACATCAAATAAATTAAAAACCAATTAAAATACATTAATTTAAAATAAATAAACCAATATATTAATTAAATTAAAAACACTTATTCAGTGAAAATACAAGTAAAAAACAGGGTATCAAAACAATGAAAACATAAGCGAATAAAAACATACCTCACTAAGATATCCTCAAATAAGGAAGACCAAGTCTATCCATCTGAAGAATGTGACGCCGCCAAATTCCGCTTGGGATCGAACGGACATCTGAAACGTCGGGACATGCAACACAAGATTACCTGCCCTCGTTCATGACATATAAGATGCAATGTTCCTAACATGCATCTAGCATTATGTAATATTCGCAGCGGATAATTTTTTTCGTTAGCAATACTATGCACCAAACTAAAAATATCCCAAATACTTGAAACATACTTCATACATAAAGGCATACTAAATAGCCATGATCACCACACTAGTCCAAAATGGTTGTGATCAAAAGAGTACTTGAGATACAACTCCAAAAGTACAAGTAGTAACCTAAGTTAAATACTATGCCATCATTGACATCGCACCGTAGCCTAGTCGACCGTGTTCAGTTAGTCGGATTCCAATTCTCCTTCGGGTCCTGTAACAAGATCTACCATTCGGGGGGGAATGATAGTTGAGACTACCACAATGAGATTTGATTACAAATCTCAGCAAGTTAACAGGAAACTCTCACACAGGTTAAAGATGCATGCATGGCAGTAAAAACATAAATGCATAAATAAAGTCGTAAATAAATATAACATAACTTGACATATAGCATGACATAACTTGAACTTAAACGTGAACTGAACTTGATGTGAACCCCAATCAATTTGCTTTGAGACCCAACAACAATATTGGAAAAACAACTCCAAGAAAGCCAAACTCAGATTTATGGATGGAGAATTTAGACCCGATGAGAACCCGTTCCAAGAACCTAGATTATATCAAAATCTAGACCCATTGAAGAATCCGTCTCAAGAACCCAAATTACAAAGGAGGAACGCCACAAAGGTTTTGATTTACCTTTGATAAGTTCAAAAGTTCAAGAAGAACAAGAGGAGATAACTCAAACTCTCAAAGAAATTTCATCTATTCTGCCTCTCAAATGAGGCTATAAGTTGTTTAAATAGACAACCCCCAAAAACCCTAATGAAAGCGCCGGGTACTGTAGCTACAGTGTCGTACGCCGCGCTACAGTAACTTCTAAACCCTAGTTAAATAATAAGTTTCCAAATAAACCCTTGGCCAAAATACAAGGCCTTCCCAAAGAAAACCCTAGTCCATTAGAAATAAGACATACGTGGGCCAAGCATCCTCAAGCCCACTTCTTCTAAACTATTAATAAAAGCCTTAAAACAAATTGAGAGTCTTAACAATAATAGGCCCTATCTCTAAGTCATGTCTTCCATAGCTTGTATCAAATGGATCAAAACCGGTTCTTCTTCCTTCAAGCCCATCTTGAGTATTGGGCCCTTCCTACTTCTTCCCAAGTGGATTGCACCAATCCTTGCATTGCTTCCTTGATCTTCTTGGCTCTTGATCTTGTAATTGGCCCATCTGGAACTTGCAAATGATCTTTAAGGATAGCTCCACCTTGGTTCCCATCAGAACTTGATTTAACATGACATGAACTTGAACTTAAAACATAAGATGGACTAGAAACATAACATGAACGTGAAACTTGAAACATAATATAGACTTGAAACATAGCATGAACATGAACATGCATAACATAAATATGAACTTGAACTTAACATAAACCTGAGCATAACATGACATAAGCGTGAACTTGAGACATAATGTGAACATGAACTTGATAATAACATGTACGGGAACATAACATGACAAAAACATGAACTTGAAACATAACATGAATATTACCCCATCCTAGCATTTAGGGTCGTGATTGACATGAATAACTTAACTTAAACGTGATCTGAGATCTATAGGAACTTTACATAAGGTGAACCACGCTTGAGTCCGTGGCACCGCATAACATAACTTGTGGTGAACACGCTTAGATCCGTGTCACCCTTAACATAACTTGTGATGAACACGCTTAGGTCCATGTCATCCTTAACATATCTTGTGATGAACACGCTTAGGTCCGTGTCATCCTTAACATAACTTGTGATGAACACACTTAGGTCCGTGTCATCCTTAACATAACTTGTGATGAATACGCTTAGGTTCGTGTCATCCTTAACATGTCTTATCTTTCTTAATGCATGAGATATTATTTAATATCATGAACTTTTCTAACATGGCGTATACTTGTAAATGGCACAATATGATTTAAACATAAACATTCCATGGCATACATGTAACATATGGTATACTTAACATGGCATACTTATAACATACAACATTGCATGACAGAAAAGATTGTGTAACAGATAAATATTCATGAAAGAATAAATCATGCGTAACAGATAAACATGTAATGACATGGCATATATGATAACATACATATATAAATTGTAGTTCCCTTACCCATCATACATACACAGTAAACTGAGAGTAAGTTAGAAGCTAACTTACCTCGATCGTCGCGTTCTACGAGAATAAAGTGCGAAACACGAGGAACTGTAAGAAGGTATTCTAAAAGTTAGACATTTAATTACTAACAATTAGAAACATGAAAACAAGCTAACTTAGGGTAAAATTACCATTTTACCCTCTACATGTGGGAAAATGAATATTTTACCCCTAACTTAAGGATTTCACATCTTAACTCTAAAAGTTTCCAAAATTTACATTCCTCATGTAAATTTTGTCCTAAACTCAAATATCAACTCAGAAAAAATTAAAAGAAAATACAACTATGAAAAACACACTATGGCCTAAAAATCCATAGGCCTTTTCTCTTATTTTTGTTGCAATTCCTTCCAACTTCAAAATTCATGCTTAAACCAAAATTTTGCAACAAACATCTTCCAATCCTAAGTTTAAAACCATACTTAAAACATCCATTTAGAAAAAGGTTATAATCAACATCAAACTTTTTGTAAAAAGATCCAAACACTTAATCACAAGCTTTGACCCTAAATCAAAACATCTCCAAGAATTCCAAAAATCAAATCTTACTTCTAACATATTCACAACATCATCCTAAGATCAACCATGCTTTAAATCATCCAACTAAAGTCACCAAAATCACAAAATAACACTTGGAGTTTTTGGTTTTACACTTAGTCCAAGAACAAAAACTTTTTCCTCAACTAGTTTTGATAAATCTCTTGATCAATGGCTTAACAATTTGAGATCTTCGAAATAAAGCATCACACGGTTTAAGAATGTGTCTTAAATAGGATCCAACCATCAAACTTGAAATCACATGGCTAAAAATCAATAAAACATAGATCTAACCCAAACACATCAAATCTTAGGCCTAATCGGAATCCTCTTGCATAGAAAAATCATATCTTTGAAACTAATACTAAATATCTTCAAGATAACATCCTAACATGAAAATAAGAGACTTAGGATCATCATATAAAAATATCAAAGCCTTTAGTGTAAGATCAAATCTCAAAATATTCAAACTTTCTCCAAATAAAAACTGTTTCGCCACTTCCAGTTTTCAAGTTTCTAGATCTAAGAAAATCTATGATCAAAAGCTTTATTCATGCAACAACAGCTCAATTAACACTCTTAAACACATGCTAAGAACACTCCATAAAATGTTCGAACCAAGATATGTCCATTAGCTTGGCCAAAAACTCCAAAACATAACATACTCTCCAGATTCACGCCCAGAATGACCTTTCCATGGTTAAAAATACTTTTGACCGACCAAATGACCATGTAATGATACGAATAATATATCTACGGAACCTATACTCAAAGAGGAACAACTTTTATGAAAGAGTCATCGTGTGAAAATACTTACAAGGGGTCGAAAAGATCCACACAAAAAGACACAGAAATCTGCCCGAGAGAGTTCTTTTGGGTTTCTCTCTAAGAACGGGGTGAAGAAGTGATTAAAGTGAAGTAAGTGTGTCTTGCATGACTCAAGCCTTCTATAGGGGGAAGATATGGACCTTAATGACCCTTGATTGGAGGTGTCTATGTGACAAAAAGTGAAGAATATTGAGGGGAAAGGACAGCCTGCAGAAGCTGTGAGTTATGGTGGTTGATGGGGTGGGTTTCTCCATCTCATCAAGGCACTATTGGGTGCAGCCAAGGGCAGTAAATGGTCTGCCATGTGGGAGAGGAAATTTCTCCAAAAAGCCTTGCCAAGGTGGCCAAATTCGTGGGCCTTGGTGGGCCCCAACCAAGTGGGCTTCAATTTGGGGTTTAAAGAGGGTTTGGTTAGGGTTTGATAAACTATCAAGCCCAAATCCAATTTTTCTTGGTGCAATCAAATTTCCAAGGTTTAAAAGGTTGGATAAAGATGTCATAACAAGAATTTGAGAAATTAATAGCATGTGGAAGTGATTTAATCAAGTGATTAAACACAATGCTAGAAATTGGATCCAAAAGGGTTTAAAGGCCAACTTTAGGGTTTGGGGAAACCGTTTAGGGTTTCAGTTTCAACCAAGTTTTTTGGGTTTCATTTAGATTCCAACCATTTAGGGTTTCACTAGGGTTGAAACCCTCTTTGATCTGGCTCAATTTGGTTGATCAGATGAAAAAGGTTTTGCTTAAGTAGCATGATCTTACACCTTGATTTCCTTCACAAATCCATCTAATGGTTCCTCTTTATGCCAAGTATATAATATTATTCATTATGTGTGGCTAAGGTCTTGCCAAATATCCAAATAAAAATTCTCTAACCTAATTTGGACATTCCACACTGTGATTTTGAAAACACTGCACTTAGTACGCTTATCGAGGTTACTATTCACTCCAAAAAAACGCACAATAAACTTAGTACTAAAAAATCCTAAATATTCATATTAACCTATAGTAAAAACTGTTTACCAAAACTCAACCCCGAAGTGCCCTTAGAAATAAATTCACAGTTTCGAACAGTCGTTTCGTCCGAAATTATGAAAATGAGTTATTGGGCTATAAAATCCTAAATATTCTATTGAGTCTAGTGGTGTAGACTATAACATATTCTGACACTTCTAACTAATTCAAACAATTAAAATCGCATTTCTGGCACCACATTGAGTGATAACACTGACTATGTTGATAGACTAAAACTTGTGCAATTAATCGATTTGTGAAAACTTATGGGGCATTCATGAGATTTCTAAAGTCTATAGAAATTCCATTGTTGAATTTCTAGCAGGCTGTTACAAAGAAGACCTCATAACTTACTGGGCAGATCAACTCTATCTTTAGTCCAATCCATATTCTGACCCCCAGCTCCCTGTTTTGCAAGAAAATCTGTTACTGCATTTCCTTCACGAAAGACATGACGCACACTATACTCCAAGCAATGAAGACAAACTTGAAGCTTATCCCAATAATCCTCAAGATACCAAATATTACACTCTCCTTGTTTTATCCAATTAATAAGAATTTGAGAATTTGTCTCAGTCTGAACCTGCTGAAAACCTAGATGACAACACCTCTTGATACCTTCCAGCAAACTTCTCAATTCAGCAAAATTATTAGACTGGCCTAATGAAATAGAAAAAGCAGCATATAGCTTACCTCCAACATCACGAATGATATTCCTAGCCCCAGTCGGACTAGGATTTCCCAAATTGCTCCTATTAATATTAAATTTAATCCAATTATGTCGGGGCGTTAACCAAGTCACCATAAAAACCTTCTTCGCTTTAGGAATTGAAATCAAGATATCCAGTTTCTTAAGAATGGTAACGTCTTGGCTAGGAATCCTCAGAGCTTTCATATTTAATTGCATAATTCTACGAATCCAAAATTTAATAACATGCCAAACAGACTCAACCGTATCAAGTTTAACTTTATACCTGGTTTGCAGTGCCTTCCCCACAATTTCCAAGAGACGATGGAAGGAAGGAGGCCAAAAATAGTCCTAACCTGAGATGATTTACCAGCACAGCGAAACCAAAAATTAATTTTCTCCTTCCAAGTTTGGAACTCACCCATATGCACACCAAACTAAAAATAAGCCATATGCCAAATTTGTCTAGCAAAATCACCAGTACAAAGAACATGATTAAGGTCCTCCATCTGACCAATAGAACAACAATTACATTTAGACACTAGAGGGATCCCAACCATTTTAATCTTTTCATCCACATTCAAGCAATTATTAGAAACCTTCCACATCATAATGGAGATTTTCTTTGGAAGGTTATTGTACCAAATCCAATAGGCCCAAGGTAAAGGGGGCGCTCGAACCCTAATACAATCCCAGACACTTTTAGTACTAAAAATACCATCATTTTCCTTCTGCCAAACTAAAACATCCTACTCCTCTTTACGCCTAGCCAAGAACTGAAGTAATTTCGTAGTGATTTTACGCTTAAGTGTCAATGATAGATTTGTGTCTTAATTTGTTCTGTACGTGGGCTGACTTCTCACATGGGTCTTGGGCCTTTCTATTTTCTTAGGGGTTGATTTCATAAACTAGTGTATTGTTTTAAATGGACTGACTTCACATGGAGCTTAATGTTTAATTTGGCTTCTTCTGTTTTACAGAATATATTCTAGGGATTTAAAGTATATTTTAAAGTATACTATTGAACCTATTATTTTAGTTAATATTCCAATTGTCTATTTAATTGGATTTTTAATAAAATTATTATGTTATATTTTAAATTTTAAATAATATTACTATCTATTAATCTTAGTATAACTGAATATTTATTAAATTATCTTTATGGTATGATTCTAAGTAATTAGAATGCTATGATATGTTTTTCTTAGAATGTTTAGTAACGTCTAGTGCCTTATATAGGTCACGAGCTACGATGTGAGATTGTGAAAGCAACGCTAAAGGGTATGTAGTATGATCATACCTTTATGTGTGCTGTAATTGTTCAGTTTTTGCGTGAAAAATGTGATGTTTACCTACGCTACGCTACAAGCCAATTCAAGGTTAGCCCTTTTTCGTGAGCCTCTATGAATTATGATGATATGCTTGTAAATGAGTCTATGGTATGCTGATATGGATTGTTGTTAGATGGATGAGATATTATGAAAATCACATGTATGCCATGTAATGTTCATGTAATGTTTAGGTCATGTTATGCCATGCCTACATTTATGTTATGTTGAGTAAGACTCATGTTAATGTGCAATGTTCAATGTTATGACATGCACATGAGTATGTCATGCCATGTAATTTCATGAAGTCAAATATGTTCGCATGCATTATAAAAATTAATAAGAGAACACATGAATGACAAGCTTTAAGATTGGCCTTAAGTTATGGGTAGATGTGCAAGCCATGGACTTAAGCATGGTCCACCAAATGAAAGATATGGTGTCTTGAGGTGACACGGACCCAAGTGTGCTCCACCACAGGTTATGTTATGCGGTGTTGTGGACTCAAGCATGATTCACCATATGATATGTGATAACACAAACTCTATTGTGTTTCACTACATGTCATAATATGTTAGATGGTGTCACGGACTCAAGCGTGGTTCACCATATGTTAAGTGATAATACGGACTCAAGCGTGCTTCACTATATGATATGATAAGTTATATGGTGCCACAGACCGAAGCGTGGTTTACCCTATGTTATGATATGCTATGTACAGTCAACAACAATTGGACCAATGCACACATGTTATGATGGCCACTATGTAAGTGAAAGACAAGATGGATAAGATATGTATGAATGATAGGAAATGCATGGAGTCAGTCATTCACGCATCCATGTTACATGTATTGCCATGTAATTCAGGTTCAGGGTCAGGAATCGTGTCTGACTTCCTTGCAACACAAGAAAAAGATGAAGTAGGCCTATCTACTGGATTTTGAAAGGAAAACAATTTAAAAGGTGGGAACGATTTGGGGATTGTAGAAGCGTGAAGGAATGACATTTTCTCAAATAAAAAACAGAGAAATCAATCAAAGTTAAAAAATGACACTTGAAACCAAATAGAATGGAGTCTAGTAAAGAAAAAATTGTAGACTACAAGGAGAAAGTATAAGAACCCAGAAATTTGCCTATAGATGGTATTGATTAGGGTTTAATTAAGGCTGAGAAAAGCACAGAATTTGGACGAAATGACAATCAAGCTTAGCGTAGTTCAGAGTTCAGACCAATCCCAAGCTTAGCGTAATAGAATTGGGCGATCCACTAGGTGGTCGAAATCAGCGATTCATCTACATGATTATGTTTGATTTCGCTTATGTTACTAATAAATGATTTACATGTTATGTGTATGTGTGACTATAACATCTCATTCCCTATGGTTAGGAATGTTACGTACATATGAAACTAAAGCCAGGTAAGAGATTTGCATAATTTAAAAAAAAAAAAAAACATTGTTCATTTCAAAAGAAAACTTAAGTAAAACCATTGTCTAAAACATAGTCATATCCAAGTTTCCAAACCAACTAAATGAAAAAAGAAACCATAAATATTGTCTAAGGTTCATTGTTCCCTCCTTCTAAACTTAGTGATATGAACTCATAGGAATAGAATCCCTTGAACCCATAGTCAATTTGAAAACTCAAACAAGAAAGTTAAAATCAAGTCAATGGAAAAACCTAGACCCATTGAAGAACTCGTTTCAAGAATCTAGATTACATGAAAATCTAGACCCGTTGAAGAACCTGTTTCTAGAATCCAAATTATAACGGAGGAACGTCACAAAGGTTATGATTTACCTTTGATAAGTTAGTTCATTCAAGAACAAGAGGAAATAAACTCAACTCACAATATATAAAATTCATCAAATTTCATAAACTTTTTAAAATGAGGCTACAAAGAGTAGTTAAACCAAAACCTAATTAAAACCATAGCCAAAATAAATCCCCTTCTTCCAAAAATATCCTTGAGTGAATAGTGTCACGGTTACAGTAACGCAGCTATAGTAACCCTCTTGAAACCCTAGTTCAACAAAATAAAACGTATGTGGGCCAAGCATCCTTAAACCCAATTATTCTAGACCAATAAAAAAGCCATTTTAATGAAATTAACAAGTCCAAGGCCTTCAATAACATAAACATAATAATAGGCGAAAATAATAAATATTTAAATCCTAATTCATGTTGCACTCTTTCATAGCTAGCATCAAATGGATCAAAACTGATTCTTCTCTCTTCAAACCCATCTTGAATGTTGGAGTCTTGTTTGCTTCATCACAAGTGAATTGCACCCATGATTGCATAGTTTCTTTGATCATCCTAGCTCTTGACTTTGTAATTGGCCTATTTGGAACTTGCAAAGGATCTTTACCTGGTCCACCTTCGTATCCATCATTCCCCCTCACCTCAAAAGGATTCGACCTCGAATCTCCACCTACATCAAAGGGAAAAAGATCAATAAAATTGAAAATAACAGACACATGATATTTACCTAGAAGATCCACTTGATATCAAGTATCATTAATTTTCTCAAGAATTTGAAAAGGTCTATCCAAGCTACTCTGTCATCAATAAGTAAAAGTATCAAAACTAAAAGAGTAAGTGGATTAAAACCATAAATAACTTCAAAAGGAGAATAAGAAATAGTAGCATGCATGTTCCTCTTATATGTAAACTCTAAAAATAGCAAATGATACTCCCGCAAACATCCATGCAACAAGTTAATCGATGGCAAATGATGCTCCCACAAAAGTTCATGAAACATATCTAAAGTCTCCCTTACACCAAAATGATCACTTCAATTATATGTAAACTCAATGAATGGCAAACAATACACCAATGGTCATGCATAACGTTTACAATCTTCTTTACACCAAAATGTTCCAACAAACCATATCCACGCACAAGCAACTCACACATCAGACTAGTAGGCTCACAAAGTCTATTTTTTCTAAACAAATATCAATCTAGTTTATAGCACTTACCAAACGATGCTTTCTCACATACTCCATATACACTAGCAAAGTTATCATCATTAACATACAATTTCTTATCATATTCAAATCTCAATAACCTTGCATTTAAAACAAAGATAAGGACATACCTTTTTGCTAATGCATTAACCACAAATTCTTCCTTACCTTGTGTGTACTTGATTACATGAGGAAATGTCTCAATACATTTCTCCCACTTGGCATGCATCCTAGTCAACTTACCTTGTCCCTTCAAGCGGTTCAAGGACTTATGTTCTTCAAATAAAAGTCGAGTATGAATTGTTGCACTTGGCACAAAATCAATGTAATGCTTTATCTTTCTAATAGGTGGCAATCTACTAAACACACCGCTAGGAATCATGACCTCATGTCCCTGCAATAAAGAAATAACAACACTAGGCAAATAGTCGTAAAATTTGTTAGTATAAAAGCTTGCCTTAGCATAAAAAATAACTTTTGTTTTATCTTTTCTTTGCAATCTCTTTCTTTTTCCTTTCGTGGCTCCACTCCTTTTTCTTGACTCTCAGTCATCTATCTATTTTCTTTTTCATTCTCTCTTTCTTTTGATGTTTCAGCCTCATTCTCTTTTTTTCTCTTACTCTCTTTTTTCCTTTTCACTCTCTTTTTAACTTTCATTCTCCTCTTTTTTTGGACTCTTGACCTCACAATTGTTTTTCAACTCATTCTCTCTGTTACTTGAGATTCAGCCTCACCTTTATTTTTTTTCTCACTAATTTCTCTCTCTCTCTCCACTTTTTGACCTCATTATTCTTTTTTTTTTCAATCTCACTTTCACTCTTGCTTTCTAGCTCAATCTCACTTTCATTCTTTCTTTTTTTGCTCAATCTCACTTTCTAGCTTTGGTTGGTTCTCATGGACTTGTGTTGGAGTTAAAAGAGCAAGTTTGATTGTTTTTTCATCTTTTTCAAAACTTTACACGTTCCTTAACCCATCATGGATCACTCTCCTATCACACTGCAATGGCCTCCCCAACAAAATATGGCCAGCATGCATAGGCACTACATCACAAAGTACCTCATCCTTGCACTTATCAATCAAAAAAGAAACTAGCACTTGTTTATTTACCCTAACCTCTCCACAATCATTTAACCATTGTAACTTGTATGGTCTAGGGTGTTTCAAGGAAGTTAAATTCAATTTCTCAACTAAAGTAGTGCTAGCCAAATTGGTACAACTCCTCCCATTAATGATCATACTGCATACCTTGTTATTGATGTGACATCTAGTATGAAAATTGTTCTCTGTCTACTACTTTGTGTCATCCATCTTAATTTGTGTATTGAGAGTACGCCTGGCAACAAGAGACTCACCATACATTTCATTCTGATACTTATATTCACGTCTTCCCCGGGCCTTGCATATTTTTAATTACTGTATCTCGTTGATCCATCCTATCCCTCACTTCCCCCAACACCAAATTCAACCGTTCAAACTTTTGTTACATGGCCTACAACACAAAGTATGAATTGTCTACCATCCCCTTTGGTGATGAGTGTGATGCCCCCAAATTCCGTTTGGGATCGGACGGACATCCGAAGCGTTGGTGTAACAGCCCGCTAGAAATTCAATGGTGGAATTTCTATAGACATTAGAAATCTCGTGAAAACCCCATAAGTTTTTACGAATCGGCTAATCGCATAAGTTCTAGTATGTCAACATAATTAGTTTTATCACTCACTATGGTGCCAGAAATGTGATTTTATTTGTTTGAGGTAGTTAGAAGTGTCAGATTACGTTATAGTTTACGCCACTAGACTCAGTTGAATATTTAGGATTTTTCAGTACTAAGTTTATTATGCACTTTTTCGGAGTGAATAGTAACCTCGATAAGCGTACTAAGTGCAGTGGTTTCAAAATCACAGTGTGAAATGTCCAAATTAGGTTAGAGAAGTTTTATTTGGACACTTGGCAAGATCTTAACCACACATAATGAATAGTATTAGATACTTGGCACAAAGAGAAACCATTAGATGGATTTGTGAAGGAAATCAATGTGTGAGATCATGCCACCTAAGCAAAACAGTTTTTTTTCATCTGATCAACCAAATTGAGTTAGATGAAGAGGGTTTCAACCCTAGTAAAACCCTAAATGGTTGGAATCCTTTTGAAACCCCAAAAACTTGGTTGAAACCGAAACCCTAAACGGTTTCCCCAAACCCTAAAGTTGGCATTCAAACCCTTTTTGATCCAATTTCTAGTATTGTGTTTAATCACTTGATTAAATCACTTTCACATGCTATTAATTTCTCAAATTCCTATTATGACATCTTTATCCAACATTTTAAACCTTAGAAATTTGATTGGGCCAAGAAAAATTGGATTTGGGCTTGATAGCATCTCAAACCCTAACCAAACCCCCTTTAAACCCCAAATTGAAGCCCACTTGGTTGAGGCCCACTAAGGCCCACTAAAGCCCACGAATTTTGGCCACCTTGGCATAGCTTCTTGGAGAAATTTCCTCCCCCACTTGGCAGACCATTCATTGCATCAAGTTGCACTCATTAATATGGAGGAACCCACCCCATCAAGTCCCATGTCTCATAGCCTTTGTAAGTTGTCTTTTGCCCCCCACTATCCTCTACATTATGTCACATGTCTACACCTCCACTCAATGATCATTAAGGTCCAAATATTCTCCCTACAGAAGTCTTGAGTCGTGCAAGACACACTTACTTCACTTTAATCATTTCTTCACCCCGTTCTTAGAGAGAAACCCAAAAGAGCTCTCTCGGGCAGATTTCTGGGTCTTTTTGCGTGGAGTTTTTCGACCCTTTGTAAGTATTTTCACACGATGACTCCTTCATAAAAGTTGTTCCTCTTTGAGTCTAGTTTCCGTAGATGTATTTTTCGTATCATTCCATGGTCATTTGGTCGGTCAAAAGTATTTTTAACCATGGAAAGGTCATTCTGGGCGTGAATCTGGAGAGTGTGTTATGTTTTGGAGTTTTTGACCAAGCTAATGGATATATCTTGGTCCGAAAATTTTATGGAGTGTTCTTAGAATGTGTTTAAGAGTTTTCATTGAGGTTTTGTTGCATGAATAAAGATTTTGATGATAGATTTTATTAGATCTAGAAACATGAAAACTGGAAGTGACAAAACAGTTTTTATTTGGATAAAGTTTGAATATTTTGAGGTTTGATCTTACTCTAAAGGCTTTGATATTTTTATATGATGATCCTAAGTCTCTTATTTTCATGTTAGGATGTTATTTTGGAGATATTTAGTATTAGTTTCAAAGATATGATTTTTCTATGCAAGAGAATTTCGGTTAGGCCTAAGATTTGATGTTTTTAGGTTAGATCCATGTTTTATTGGGTTTTAGCCATGTGATTTTAATTTTGATGGTTGGATATTCTTTAGGACACGTTTTTAAACCATGTGATACTTTATTTCAAAGATCTCACCTTCTTAAGCCATTGATCAAGAGATTTATCAAAGCTAGTTAAGAAAAAGTTTCTGTTTTTGGACTAAGTGTAAAATCAAAAACTCCAAGTGTTATTTTTGTGATTTTGGTGACTTTAGTTTGATGATTTAAAGCATGGTTTATCTGAGGATGATGTTATGAATATGTTAGAAGTAAGATTAGATTTTTTGGAATTCTTGGAGATGTTTTGATTTAAGGACAAAGCTTGTGATTCAAGTGTTTTGATCTTTTTACAAAAAAGTTTGGTGTTGATTATTAGCTTTTTCTAAATGGATGTTTCAAGTATGGTTTTAAACTTAGGATTGGAAGATGTTTGTTGTAAAATTTTGGTTTAAGCATGAGTTTTGAAGTTGGAAGGAATTGTAACAAAAATCAAGAGAAATGGCCTATGGATGTTTCGGCCATAGTGTGTTTTCCATAGTGTTGTTTTGTTTTAAATTTTTTTCTGAGTTGATATTTGAGTTTAGAACAAAATTTACATGAGGAATGTAAATTTTGGAAATTTTTGGAGTTAGGATATGAAATCCTTAAGTTATGGGTAAAATGGTCGTTTTCCCACATGTAGAGGGTAAAATGATAATTTTACTCTAAGATAACTTGTTTCCATGTTTCTAATTGTTAGTAATTAAATTTCTAACTTTTAGAATGACCTTTTACAGTTTCTCGTATATCGCACTTTATTCTCGTAGAACGTGACAATCGAGGTAAGTTAGCCTCTAACTTACTATCAGTTTATTGTGTATGTGTGATGGGTAAGAGAACTACAATTTATGTATGTATGTTATCGTATATGCCATGTCATGCTATGTCATTACATGTTTATCTGCTACGTATGATTTAATCTCTCATGAATAATTATCTGTTACATAATCTTTTCTATCATACAATGATGTATGTTATAAGTATGCCATGTTAAGTATGCCATGAAATGTTATGATTAAATCATATTGTGTCATTTACAAGTATACGCCATGTTAGAAAAGTATATGATATTAATTAATATCTCATGCATTAAGAAAGATAAGACATGTTATGTTACGTATAATACGTGGGGCCACAACAACTGTGGAGTACGTATTATATTTTATGTTACGTGAATACGTGGGGCCACAACAACTGTGGAGTACGTATTATATTTAATGTTACGTATATACGTGGGGCCACAACAACTGTGGAGTACGTATTATATTTTTATGTTACGTGTATACGTGGGGCCACAACAACTGTGGAGTACGTATTATTTTTTATGTTACGTGTATACGTGGGGCCACAACAACTGTGGAGTACGTATTATATTTTATGTTACGTGTATACGTGGGGCCACAACAACTGTGGAGTACGTATTATATTTTATGTTACGTGTATACGTGGGGCCACAACAACTGTGGAGTACGTATTATATTTTATGTTACGTGTATACGTGGGGCCACAACAACTGTGGAGTACGTATTATATTTTATGTTACGTGTATACGTGGGGCCACAACAACTGTGGAGTACGTATTATATTTTATGTTACGTGTATACGTGGGGCCACAACAACTGTGGAGTACGTATTATATTTTATGTTACGTGTATACGTGGGGCCACAACAACTGTGGAGTACGTATTATATTTTATGTTACGTGTATACATGGGGCCACAACAACTGTGGAGCATGAAGTATGGGGCCACAACAACTGTGGAGCATACACTACGTGAGACACAGCAATTGTGACACGTAGAATACGTGGGGCCACAACAACTGTGGAGTACGTATTAAGTCAAGTTTCAGATCAAGTGCATGATAAGTCAAGTTTCAGATCAAGTTCATGTTTTGTTATGTACACGTACATGTTATGTTCATGATCAAGTTATGTTCCAAGTTCATGTTCACATCATGTTAAGTTCACGTTTACAGTATGTCTCAAGTTCACGTTTATGTCATGATATGTTCAAGTTTATGTTATTTTCAAGTTCATATTTATGTTATGCATGTTTACGTTCATGCTACATTTCAAGTCCATGTTATGTTTTAAACTCAAGTTCATGTCATGTTAAGTCAAGTTCAGTTCACGTTTAAGTTCTGGTTATGTCATGTTATATGTCAAGTTATGCTATGCTTATGTACGACTTTACTTATGCATTTATGCTTTTACTGCCATGCATGCATCTTTAACCTGTGTGTGAGTTTTATGTTAACTTACTGAGATTTGTAATCAAATCTCACTGTGGTAGTCCCAACTACCATTCCCCCCGAATGGTAGATCTTGTTACAGGACCCAAAGAAGAATTGGAATCTGACCATCTGAATACGGTCATCTAGGCTACGGTGCGATGTTGATGATGGTATAGTATTTAACTTAGGTTAATGCTTGTACTTTTGGAGTTGTATCTCAAGTATTCTTTTGATCACAACCATTTTGGACTAGTGTAGTGATCACGGCTTTTTAGTATGTTTTTATGTATGAAATATGTTTCAAGTATTTGGGATATTTTTAGTTTGGTGCATAGTTTTGCTAAAGAAAAAAATAAAATAAAATTATCCGCTGCGAATATTGCATAATGCTAGATGCATGTTAGGAACATTTATATGTCATGAACGGGGGCAGGTAACCTTGTGTTGCATGTCTCGACGCTTCAAATGTCCATTCAATCCCAAGCGGAATTTGGGGGCGTCACAGTTGGGACATGTAACATAAGGTTATCTGCCCCCGTTCATGACATATAAGATGCAATGTTCCTAACATGCATCTAGTATTATGCAATATTCATAGTGAATACTTTTTTTTTAGCCATACTACGTACCAAACTTATAATATTCCAAATAGTTAAATTATAATTCAAGCATACCTAACAAAAATAAACATCCACGATTTCAGTACGAGTCTCAGAAGACTGTAATCTCAAAAACATGGGAGGCCAGACTCCATATTTACATTACCAAAATACACTATTGAGGAAGTTCATTGAGTAACTCGACTAACGAGGCCAGAATACTGTCCAAAAACTAACTATGGAATCTGTAAGTTCCGCGTCATGTCTGCGGCGTCTAGTCAACCTTCTTCAGTCTACCAATATCTGCTCCCTGCTCTGATCCTGACACATCGCCTACCATTCGAGAGGAATGGTAGTTGGGACTACCACGGTGAGATTTGATTATAAATCTCAATAAGTTAATAGGAAATTCTCACACAGGTTAATGATGCATGGCAGTAAAAGTATGAATGCATAATTAAAGTCGAAAGTAAGCATAGCATAACTTGACATATAGCATGACATAACCTGAACTGAAACGTGAATTGAAGTTGACTTGATATGACATGAACTTGAACTTATAATATAACATGTGCAAGCAACATAACATGAACATGAACTTGAAACATAACATGGACTTGAATCATAGCATGAACGTGTGAACATACATAACATAAACATGAACTTGAATTTAATGTAAACCTGAGCATAACATAACATAAACGTGAACTTGAGATATAATGTAAACATGAACATAATATAACATGAACGTGAACTTGAACATAACATGTAGTGAACATAACATGACATGAACGTGAACTTGAAACTTAACGTGAACATGAACATAACATGTACGTGAACATAACATAACATAACATAACATAATATGAACTTAAACTTGAACTTGAACTTAACATAAGCCTGAGCATAACATGACATAAACGTGGACTTGAGATATAATGTGAACGTGAACATAATATAACATGATGTGAACTTGAACATAACATGACAGCAGATTATATTCCTTCACCGTCGTACTCGGCAGCGCATAGCCTTGACCGCAATACTAGGCAGCGCGTATCATCCTTATGTAGTACGGAAGATTATACTCCTTCACCATAGTACTTGGCAGCACATAGCCTTGACCACAGTACCAGGCAGCGAGTATCATCCTTGACCGTAACATATTGCTTATTGTTAACTTCTTGACATAAACTTGGAATCTTGTTCAATAGACTTAATTAATAACGTGACCATATGGGTGCTACACAGGTCCCCTTGAGCCGTGTGTCCCTGCCGATTACCGTATCACAACACAGGTACCTACACCAGCTGTGACTGCATTAATACATACTCCACAGTTGTTGTGGCCCCACATATTCTACGTGTCACAATTGCTGTGTCTCACGTAGTGTATGCTCCACAATTGTTGTGGCCCCATGAATTATTTGTGCCACACTTGCTGTGGACACACGTAAAATAAAATATGGCTCCATCGGCATTAGTGCCCGGCTCACTCCTATGACCAACTAGTTAGGCCACATTCGCAACCTGTTAACTGTACTTTGTCAACCCAAGAAATTTCACACCTATTTAGACACTCAGTGTGAACAAAGGAGTTCCATTAAGATATTACCCCATCTTAGCACTTAGGGTCGTGATTGACATGAATAACTTAGTATGAACGTGATCTGAAAGTTGACTTAACATAAACTTGATATGACTTCTTTACTTAACACGACATACTTGCAAAAGGGAAATATTACATGATATGACATACATGTAACATGTGGAATACTTAACATGGCATACTTATAACATATAACAATACGTGACATAATAGACTGTGTAACAGATAAATATTCATGACAGAATAAATCATGCATAACAGATAAACATGTAAGGGCGTGGCATGGCATTACATATATGATAACATACATACATAAATTGTAGTTCCTTTACTCATCATACATACACTGTAAACTGATAGTAAGTTAGAAGCTAACTTACTTCAATCGTCGCGTTTTACGAGTATAAAGTGCGACATGCGAGGAACTGTAAGAGGGTATTCTAAAAGTTAAAAATTTAATTACTAACAATTATAAATGTGTAAAAGAGACAAATTAGAATAAAATTACTATTTTACCCTCAACATGTGGGAAAATGACCATTTTACTCCTAACTTAAGGATTTCACATCCTAACTCCAAAAAATTTCAAAATTTACATTCCTCATGTAAATTTTGTCTTCAACTCAAATATCAAGTTAGAACAATTTAAAACAAATAACAACTAAGGAAAACACACTATGGCCGAAACATCCATGGGCCATTTCTCTTTATTTTTGTTGCAATTCCTTTCAACTTCAAAACTTATGCTTAAACCAAAATTTTGCAACAAAGGTCTTCCTATCCTAAGTTTAAAACCATACTTAAAACATCCATTTAGAAAAGCTAATAGTCAACACCAAACTTTTTGTACAAAGATCCAAACATTTGAATCACAAGCTTTGACCCTAAATCAAAACATCCCTAAGAATTCCAAAAATCAAATCTTACTTCTAACATATTCATAACATCATCCTAAGATCAATCATGCTTTAAATCATCAAACTAAAGTCGCCAAAATCACAAAATAACACTTGGAGTTTTTGGTTTTACACTTAGTCAAAAAACAGAAACTTTTTCCCCAACTAGCTTTGATAAATCTCTTGATCAATGGCTTAAGAAGGTAAGATCTTCGAAATAAAGCATCACATGGTTTAAAAATGTGTCCTAAAGAATATCCAACCATCAAACTTAAAATCACATGGCTAAAAATCAATAAAACATGGATCTAATCCAAAAACATCAAATCTTAGGCCTAATCGAAATCCTCTTGCATAGAAAAATCATATCTTTGAAACTAATACTAAATACCTTCAAAATAACATCATAACATGAAAATAAGAGACTTAGGATCATCATATAAAAATATCAAAGCCTTTAGAGTAAAATCAAATCTCGAAATATTCAAACTTTCTCCAAATAAAAACTATTTTTCCACTTCCAGTTTTCAAGTTTCTAGATCTAAGAAACTCTATCATCAAAAGCTTTATTCATGCAACAAAACCTCAATGAACACTCTTAAACACATTCTAACAACACTCCATAAAATTTTCAGACCAAGATATGTGACGCCCCCAGATTTCGCTTGGGATTGAACGGACATCTGAAGCGTCGGGACATGCAACACATGGTTACCTGCCCCCGTTCATGACATATAAGATGCAATGTTCCTAACATGCATCTAGCATTATGCAATATTCGCAGCGGATAATTTTTTTTTTCTTTCTTTAGCAATATTATGCACCAAACTAAAAATATCCCGAATACTTGAAACATACTTTATACATAAAGGCATACCAAATAGCCATGATTACCACACTAGTCCAAAATGGTTGTGATCAAAAGAGTACTTGAGATACAACTCCAAAAGTACAAGTAGTAACCTAAGTTAAATACTGTGTCATCAACGACATTGCACAGTAGCCTAGTCTACCGTGTTCAGTTGGTCGGATTCCAATTCTCCTTCGGGTCCTGTAACAAGATCTACCATTCGGGGGGGAATGGTAGTTGGGACTACCACGGTGAGATTTGATTACAAATCTCAGTAAGTTAACAAGAAACTCCCACACAGGTTAAAGATGCATGCATGGTAGTAAAAGCATAAATGCATAAATAAAGTCGTAAATAAGCATAGCATAACTTGACATATAGCATGACAAAACCTGAACTTAAACGTGAACTGAACTTGACTTAACATGACATGAACTTGAACTTAAAACATAACATGGACTATCAACATAACATGTACTTGAAACTTGAAACATAACATGGACTTGAAATATAACATGAACATAAACATGCATAACATAAATATGAACTTGAAGTTAACATAAACCTGAGCATAACATAAATATGAACTTGAAGTTAACATAAACCTGAGCATAACATGACATAAACGTGAACTTGAGACATAATGTGAACGTGAACAAAACATAACATGAACGTGAACTTGAAAAAAACATGTACGTGAACATAACATGACAGAAACGTGAACTTGAAACATAACGTGAACATGAACATAACATAACATGAACGTGAGCTTAAACATGTCATAAACGTGAACATAACATGATCTTGATATGAAACTTGACTTAACATGCACTTGATCTTAAACTTGACTTAACATAAACTTGGAATCTTGCTTCTTTACTTAACATGAATTTGGACTTGAATTCTGACAATCAAAAATGATTCCGCCAGTCGTTTCATCAGAAATAGTGAACAATCAGAATGATTCCGCCCAACATATTCCATCAGAGATACTCAGACAATCAGAATGATTCCATCATAAGTATTTTAAAACATGTACCCTAGCAATCAAAATGATTACACCAGGATTACCGAATAATACTCTGACAATCAGAATGATTCCATCAAGAGTATCTTAAAAAAACACGTACCCTAGCAATCAGAATGATTACACCAGGAGTACCTCATATTATTCTGACAATCAGAATGATTATATCAAGAGTATCTTAAAAACACGTACCCTAGCAATCAGAATGATTACACCAGGAGTACGCTGGACATAACTGACTTAAACATAACTTGAAAGACATGACTTACTTGAGATGGAAACACTTCGTAACATGACCGAACATGTAACAGATGGCATACTTGACGTGACATACTTGCAACAGTGAATACCATATGATATGACATACATGTAACATATGGCATCCTTAACTTGGCATACTTATAACATACAACATTGCATGATAGAAAAGATTGTGTAACAGACAAATGTTCATGAAAGAATAAATCATGCGTAACAGATAAACATGTAATGACATGGCATATATGATAACATACATACATAAATTGTAGTTCTCTTACTCATCATACATACACAGTAAACTGATAGTAAGTTAGAAGCTAACTTACTCGATCGTCGCATTCTACGAGAAAGCGCGAAATGCGAGGAACAGTAAGAAGGTATTCTAAAAGTTAGACATTTAATTACTAACAATTAGAAACATGAAAACAAGCTAACTTAGGGTAAAATGACCATTTGACCCTCTACATGTGGGAAAATGACTATTTTACCCCTAACTTAAGGATTTCACATCTTAACTCTAAAAGTTTCCAAAATTTACATTTCTCATGTACGTTTTGTCCTAAACTCAAATATCAACTCAAAAAAAAATTTAAAACAAAACAAAACTATGGAAAACACACTATGGCCGAAACATCCATAGGCCATTTCTCTTGATTTTTGTTGCAATTTCTTCCAACTTCAAAACTCATGCTTAAACCAAAATTTTGCAACAAACATCTTCCAATCCTAAGTTTAAAACCATACTTAAAACATCCATTTAGAAAAGGCTTATAATCAACACCAAACTTTTTGTAAAAAGATCCAAACACTTAATCACAAGCTTTGACCCTAAATCAAAACATCTCCAAGAATTCCAAAAAAATCAAATCTTACTTCCAATATATTCATAACATCATCCTAACATAAACCATGCTTTAAATCATCAAACTAAAGTCACCAAAATCACAAAATAACACTTGGAGTTTTTGGTTTTACACTTAGTCCAAAAACAGAAACTTTTTCCTCAACTAGTTTTGATAAATCTCTTGATCAATGGCTTAACAATGTGTGATCTTCGAAATAAAGCATCACATGGTTTAAGAATGTGTCTTAAATAGGATCCAAACATCAAAGTTGAAATCACATGGCTAAAAATCAATAAAACATAGATCTAACCCAAACACATCAAATCTTAGGCCTAACCGGAATCCTTTTGCATAGAAAAATCATATCTTTGAAACTAATACTAAATATCTTCAAAATAACATCCTAACATGAAAATAAGAGACTTAGGATCATCATATAAAAATATCAAAGCCTTTAGAGTAAGATCAAACCTCGAAATATTCAAATTTTCTCCAAATAAAAACTGTTTTGCCACTTCCAGTTTTCAAGTTTCTAGATCTAAGCAAATCTATCATCAAAAGCTTTAGTCATGCAACAAAACCTCAATGAACACTCTTAAACACATGCTAATAACACTCCATAAAATTTTTGGACCAAGATATGTACATTATCTTGGTCAAAAACTCCAAAACATAACATACTCTCCAGATTCACGCCCAGAATGACCTTTCTATGGTAAAAAAGCTCCACGCAAGAAGACCCAGAAATCTGCCCGAGAGAGCTCTTTTAGGTTTCTCTCTAAGAACGGGGTGAAGAAGTGACTAAAGTGAAGTAAGTGTGTCTTGCACGACTCAAGCCTTCTGTAGGGAAAGATATGGACCTTAATGACCCTTGATTGGAGGTGGCTATGTGACATAAAGTGAAGAATAGTGGGGGGCAAAGGACTGCCTGCAGAAGCTATGAGGTGTGGAGGTTGATGGGGTTGGTTTCTCCATCTCATCAAGGCACTATTAGGTGTAGCCAATGGCAGTGAATGGTCTACCATGTGGGGGAGGAAACTTCTTCAAGAAGTCTTGCCAAGGTGGCCAAATTCGTGGGCCTTGGTGGGCCCCAACCAAGTGGCATTCAATTTGGGGTTTAAAGGGGGTTTGGTTAGGGTTTGAGATACTATCAAGCCCAAATCCAATTTTTCTTGGCCCAATCAAATTTCCAAGGTTTAAAAGGTTGGATAGTAATGTCATAACAAGAATTTGAGAAATTAATAGCATGTGGAAGTGATTTAATCAAGTGATTAAACACAATGCTAGAAATTGGATCGAAAAAGGTTTGAAGGCCAATTTAGGGATTGGGGAAACCGTTTAGGGTTTCGGTTTTAACCAAGCTTTTGGGATTTCAATTGGATTCCAACCATTTAGGGTTTCACTAGGGTTGAAACCCTCTTTGATTTGGCTCAATTTGGTTGATCAGATGAAAAAGGTTTTGCCTAGGTGGCATGATCTTACACCTTGATTTCCTTCACAAATCCATCTAATGGTTCCACTTTATGCAAAGTATCTAATAATATTCATTATGTGTGGCTAAGATCTTGCCAAGTGTCCAAATAAAACTTCTCTAACCTAATTTGGACATTCCACACTGTTATTTTGAAAACACTGCACTTAGTACGTTTATCGAGGTTACTATTCACTCCAAAAAAATGCACAGTAAACTTAGTATTGAAAAATCCTAAATATTCATATTAACCTACAATAAAAACCGTTTACCAAAACTTAACCCCGAAGTACTCCCATAAATAAATTCACAGTTTCGAACAGCCGTTTCGTCCGAAATTATGAAAATGGGTTATTTGGCCATAAAATCCTAAATATTGTATTGAGTCTAGTGGCATAAACTACAACGTAATCTGACACTTCTAACTACCTCAAACAATTAAAATCGCATTTCTGGCACCATAGCGAGTGATAACACTGACTATGTTGACAGGCTAAAACCTATGCGATTAGTCGATTCGTGAAAACTTACGGAATTTTCACGAGATTCCTAAAGTCTATAGAAATTTCACCATTGAATTTCTAGCGGGCTGTTGCAAGATATGTCAATTAGCTTGGTCAAAAACTCCAAAACATAGGATACTCTCCAGTTTCACGCCCAGAATGACCTTTCCATGTTTAAAACTATTTTTGACCAACTAAATGACTATGTCATGATACAAATAATATATCTACAGAAACTATACTCAAAGTGAAACAACTTTTATGAAGGAGTAATTGTGTGAAAATACTTACAAAGGGTCGAAAATCTCCACGTAAAAAGACATAGAAATCTGCCCGAGAGAGCTCTTTTGAGTTTCTCTCTAAGAATGG
The DNA here is from genome assembly GCA_011037825.1 of Carya cathayensis. Lineage (NCBI taxonomy): Eukaryota > Viridiplantae > Streptophyta > Magnoliopsida > Fagales > Juglandaceae > Carya > Carya cathayensis. The sequence continues at coordinate 681,877 of QGSO01000371.1, forward strand.
GGTGAAGAAGTGATTAGAGTGAAAGAAGTGTAACTTGCACGACTCAAGACTTCTGTAGGGGGGGAAGATATGGACCTGAATGACCATTGATTGGAGCTAGCTATGTGACATACAGTGGAGAATAGAGAGGGGAAAGGACAGCCTGCAGAAGTTGTAAGGTATGAAGGTTGATGGGGTGGGTTTCTCCATCTCATCAAGGCACTATTGGGTGCAGCCAAGGGCAGTGGATGGTCTGACATGTGGGAGAGGAAGCTTGTTCAAGAAGTTTTGCCAAGGTGGCCAAATTCGTGGGCCTTAACCAAGTGGGCTTCAATTTGGGGTTTAAAGGGGGTTTGGTTAGGGTTTTAGATGCTATCAAGCCCAAATCCAATTTTTCTTGGAAAAATCAAATTTTGATGGTTTAAAAGGTTGGATAGATTTCATAACAAGGCTTTGAGAAATTAATAGCATGTGGAAGTGATTTAATCAAGTGATTAAACACAATGCTAGAAATTGGATTAAAAAGGGTTTGAAGGCCAACTTTAGGGTTTGGGGAAACCGTTTAGGGTTTCGGTTTCAACCAAGCTTTTAGGGTTTCAATTGGATTCCGACCATTTAGGGTTTCACTAGGGTTGAAACCCTCTTTGATCTGGCTCAATTTGGTTGATAAAATGAAAAAGGTTTTGCTTAGGTGGCATGATCTTACACCTTGATTTCCTTCACAAATCTATCTAATGGTTCCTATTTATGCCAAGTGTCTAATACTATTCACTATGTGTGGCTAAAATCTTTCCAAGTGTCCAAATAAATCTTCTCTAACCTAATTTGGACATTCCACACTGTGATTTTAAAAACACTGCACTTAGTAGGCTTATCGAAGTTACTATTCACTCTAAAAAAATGCGTAATAAACTTAGTACTGAAACAATCATACATATTCATATTATCCTATAGTGAAAATTGTTTACCAAAACTCAACCTTGAAGTGCCCTTAAAAATAAATTCACAGTTTTGAATAGCCGTTTCGTTCGAAATTATGAAAATGGGTTATTTTGCCATAAAATCCTAAATATTCAACTGAGTCTAGTGGCGTAAACTATAACATATTCTGACACTTCTAGCTACCTCAAACAATTAAAATCACATTTCTGGCACCATAGCGAGTGATAACACTGACTATGTTGACAAGCTAAAACCTTTGCGATTAGTCGATTCGTGAAAACTTATGGAATTTTCATGAGGTTCCTAAAGTCTATAGAAATTTCACCATTGAATTTCTAGCGGGTTGTTACAATGAGTCACTCTTGTGAGATATCATGATGCACTGCACAAAAGAATGTTAGTGGTAAAAACCTCACACACTCTCTTACGTGTTTATGCTTAAATAATGGCACTCCACTCGTGTTTCACTCTTAATTGACTTTTTCTCGATAATGATCACACACTCTCTTACCTTTTACCTCAAGATTTTTGCAACTCAAGTTCTTTAAGAACTAATTGAACTCAATCATGACAATACAACCTTGTTTTATTCCAACTAGTAATTAGATCTAAGAAACAAGGAAGGAATAAAATGACACAAGACTAAAAAATATACGAGGGAATGAGTAATCACAAGACAAGATACCAACTATAGTGATATGTATTTAGACCCTTTGATGATAAGGCTCAATCAAAATTTGTTTTTTCTATACCCTTTTTTTTAAAAAAAAATTTTTCAAAATTTTATTTTATTTTATTTTATTTTCTTTCATTTCTCACTAATTCAATCACAAATAGCAATATTGAATTGTGACAATCAAATAATGGAATTCAAACACACAAAAATTGACAAGGAGATAGAAGGGTATCAATGAAACCCTAAGATGATGCAAATTTCGGCAACCCTCTCTCTCTCTCCCCTTCTCTCTCTTGTGTGTTATGGCAACCCTAAGACAATGATATATGGGAACCCTAATCAAAGAACAAGGAAATTTCGATAGCCCTAATTGATATTCAGCTAGCCCTTTTTAATTTTTTTTTCAACCCTAGAACAATTAAGCTCTAGAATTAATTTAAAATCTCATCTACCTTTCTGTACATATGACACCTTTTTGTACACAACTAGTCTAATGACAAAAGAAAAATCAACTTGGTTGATGATAGATAAGAAAAAGTTATACAACAAGTAAAAGAGATGAAATATTTTGGAAAGAAAAAAAGATAGCTCAGTCACAGCCAGAAATCAGAATTCTATTTGCAAGGAAACACTAGACTGAAAGAAATAAAGGCTTCAAAGCTCATCATGTGACAAAGGGATTTTGTGCGAGAGGAAAGCAGGCGATAGAGATCTACTTCTTCCAAAGGCATAGTGGAGTAGATCAGAGGTGAGCAAAATATTTGTTAAAATGAGGAAGCAAAACATAGGAGAGGGAGAAAGTTAGGCAGTCATGCTCACCCGAGTGACACTATGATGTGAACCCCAATCGATTTGCTTTGAGACCCAACAACAATACTGGAAAAACAACTCCAAGAAAGCCAAACTCAGATATATGGATGGAGAATTTAGACCCGATGAGAACCCGTTCCAAGAACCTAGATTATATTAAAATCTAGACCCGTTGAAGAATCCGTCTCAAGAACCCAAATTACAAAGGAGGAACGCCACAAATGTTTTGATTTACCTTTGATAAGTTCAAAAGTTCAAGAAGAACAAGAGGAGATAACTCAAACTCTCAAATAAATTCCATCTATTCTGCCTCTCAAATGAGGCTATAAGTTGTTTAAATAGACAACCCCTAAAAACCCTAATGAAAGCGCCTCAGATACTGTAGCGTGAACAGTGTCGTACTCCGCACTACAGTAACTTCTAAAACCCTAGTTTGTATAATAATAACTTGCCAAATAAGCCCTTGGCCAAAATACAAGGCCTTCACAAAAACCCTAGTTCAATAGAAATAAGACGTGTGGGCCGGACATCCCCCAAGCCCAATTATTCTAGATTAATTCCTATGACTATTAAAATAAGCCCTTTTAATTAAATAAATAAATCTATGGACTTCAATAACAAAAGGCCCAAGTCGTGTCTTCCATAGCTTTGATCAAGTGGATCCAAATTGATTCTCCTTCTTTCAAGCCCATCATGAGTGTTGGGCTCTTGCTAGCTTCATCCTAATTGGATTGCACCAATTCTTGCATTGCTCCCTTGATTTTCGTGGCTCTTATTCTTATAATTGATCCTTGAGACTTGGTCCGCCTTGGGGCCCATCACACTAGATTGACGGAAACTGACTAGTCGGCAAACTTAGTGGTTTGCCAAGAACCTCCAACCCCTTGTAGTGGTAGAAATAAGATTTACAAGGTATTTGGTTAATTACGGGAGGGAAAGACAGAAATGGAGATTGCAAAAACATAAGTGCATAAACCTCACTGAGAGAAATTACAGAACTTGGATACTAGATTGAAAATTACAACAACAGCACCCAAACTTACCGTATGGTAGGAAGGTTATGAGAAAGGTAAAATTTACTTGATGCTATAAAATCAAAAATAGAGAATTAAGGGAATGAGGATTTTCTATTTTGCTAAATTACTAAGAATATGGAATATAAATTGAATGATTTGGCTCTCACATTGTAACGTCTCCAAAAGTCAAATAGATCGACCGAGGGATTGAAATGGCTGATAATTTGGAAGTTTATAAGCAAATAAATTTAAGAATTAAAATCAGTAATAAAATGATACTAATAAAGTAAAATTATAAAAATAATTTAAAAATTCTTAATTAAAAATCGTGACTGTTATAGTGACAATGTATGTTAGTTTTCAAAACTACGCCCAATGTTAAACTAAGTTACGTTTACAGTATGATGTACTATTACTAAGTCTTTGACTCACTCATTTGTTTGTTTCTCTGCTTTTATGTTTTAATGTCCGAGATGATGATTTGGTGGATACAGAGCAGGAATGCTAGGAGTAGACTAAATTTCTAGAGACTTGGTGTATGATTTAGACATTAAAGCAGTGTTGGTATCACATAGAACTAGCTTATGTTAATTCTTTTATTTTTCAAGCTTTTATGCATGAAAGACTACCGTACTAGGTAAGTTTTATGATTCAATAGATGAGGTGTTTTATAAGACTGAACCTCTTTACTGCGTGTTCTGTTACGAATGTATGTAATATTCCTAACCTATGGTAAGGGGTGTTACAAGATCATTGTTGCCAATTTGCAGGTCTTACCCAGTCCAAAAAGCTACTTGGGTGTTATGGTGATTATCATTGCTATGAGTGACCTATACAGCTTTGGGCAATAGGCAATGTATGATAACCCAAACTTAGCCAAGTCCTCACTTGTTACTTTTCTGCCTTAGTCCAATTAGAATTTAGCCCAATGATTGTGAAGATGGGGGAACCTAGTAAGTGACATGGACCTTAACTTTTGCTAATGAGATAGGTGCCCAAGCCCAACAAGAGAGCCCCAAAGAACTAATGATGTTCAGCCATTAGGATTCAAGGTTTGGAGGAGAACCCAATTAGGGTTTAGGTTAATGGAAGAGGTGCCCAATGCAAGAATAGATCCTTAAGTTTTCCTAAGCCAGAATCACTAAAGCCTTGTGAAGGGATTTTTGGTAAAATCAAGCAACTTGCCACTTGCCGAGCATGCAACCAAGCTTCTAGAAGAAGCGTGTAAGAAGGAAGGGAAAGACCATTTTTGGTCATAGGAAAGGAAGTGCCATTTGTCACACATGAAAAATGAGAATTTAAGTTTTCAAGGGAAAAAGCCATTAGGGCTTCAGTTTTGAGGAGCCACACGCCACATGACATTAATGTCATATCACTCTATTAGATTCATTGTATTTAGACCTAAAAGTGGAAGAAGGAAGAAAAAGGGGTTTTTGGGCATGGCAAGGGTCACAAACACCACATGCCATTTGGCATTCATGCATTTAGCCCTAGGGTTTCTAGAAGCTTGCAATTATGAGGGAATGTCTCTAGGGTTTCGGCCAAGATACATGACCATTTGTCCATAGTATGGATTCATTGAACCTAGACCAAAAGAGATGGTATGAGGCACTTAAGGTTTCGGCTAGGGCAAGAAATCACCACTTGTCATCCATGCAAGAGGTGTCTCTTAACATTTACAAGAGAAGTAATGATAAGGGAAGAAGAAGAGGTATTTTCGGCCAAAGCAAGGAGCAAGACGCCACATGGCACCCATGCAAAAGAAGCCCTTTGATATTCACATTAGAAATAATGATAGGAGAGAGAATGAGTGGGATTTGGAGGAGGTATATAAGGAGGGCAATTAATGGACCGGTGCCCTTACTCCATTGAAGGCACACCAAGAGCTCTTTCACTCTATTCTAATTTTTCCACTCATCTCCTTTCTTTCTCGCCTACCCAATGTTTGAGCTGTAAAATTACATATTTTATCTATTTAAAACCAATCTATTTCAATTGCTTCGTGACATTATTATTGGTTTTAGATGAAAAAATAGTTAATAAGCATAAATACGAGTCGTGATTTTTAATTGATTAATATCATGTTTATGCTTAATTTTATAACTATGATTTAATTGAAAAATATTTCCTCACATATATAATATATTTTTAATAATCTATTTTCCTTTTAATTTATTTTGAGTTTTTTTTATTTTATTTCTTTGCAGCATAAATAAAATTCACAAGAAATTTGAAAGGAAGCTTTGAAGAAGCATGTCTGGAAAAAGAGCTGAAATTAAGTAAGGGCAATCCGAAAAGTAAAAGCAGTGTTTTACGGCAAAGCAGACGAAAATCAAAGAAAGCAAAAGAAATAAAGGAAAATAAGCTGCTCAGAGGCACATTCAACAACCAAAAACCACCAAAAGAAAAGCAAGAAAATGGAAAGCTTCGGCTGACTTTTACGGAAAGGAAAAACAAAAGAGGTTGGAGCCGAAGGCAAAAGAAAGATTTTACGGAAGAAAAAAAGATATAGAGGGGCGGATGAAAGTTGAGAAGAAAAAAGAAAGAAGAAAACAAAAGGAGCCGAAAAATAAGAAAAGAAAGGAAGTTGACGTGGGAGAGCTACTGGCGACGCCGAAAGCAGTAAAATTCGTTTGGAAAGGGACGAGTGATTTACGGAGAAAGGGAGGAATATAAAGCAGCTGGACGTATGCTCATTGACAAAAAGGGAAGCTTGGGGTTGGAGATTGGACGGAAGAAAAGTAGAGAGAGTTGGATTTTTCTGGGGCTTGAGAGAGTTGATGTTGAGGGAGAGAGAGACGTGTGGGATAAGAACTGGACTGAAGGGGAGTTTTTTCTACGTAAAGAAAGAAGACAGAAAAGGAAAATATAAAAGAGAAAAAGGGAGTTACGTTCGGAAGGAAGAGAGTTTACGTAGGCTTCCGCTAGCCTTGGACGAAAAAAAGAAAACTGGGGGAAAGGTGAACGGGAGGACTTTCATTTTCGTTTTAGAGGAGCTACGAATGAGAGGTGACAACCAGAGAACGGAAAAAAATATAGAAGCAGAAAAATAGAGAGAGTTGACGGAAAGAGTTATTTTTCGGAAAGCTGAAAAAAAAAAACACTTCGTCTGGAGGCTCTTTGGCTGGCTTTGGACAGACTGCCGAGGGGACGTTCATTTTTGTTTTAGGGAACTGCGGACTGCAGCAGAAGATGCCAAACGTTGGGACATTCTGGGGAACAGAAAAATATATATATAGAGCTGCTCTGTTTTGGAGAAGCAGAACAGAGTAGAGTGTGTAGTTCACGTACGCCAGCTGGGTGGAGTTGGGACTGGTTGGTTCAGTGACTTCAAGGCAGCAGCAGTTTTCGTTTCAGGCAGTGTTTGCTGTGAGCTCTCCATGAAACAAATCAACACGAGGGCCATCCATTTTTCTGGTGCTTCAGACGGAGGAGTTTCGGATTGACTGAGGTTGAATGTTGAGTTCAGGTTGGTGAATAACCAAGCAGAAAGAAAGGGCAGCACATACATGGAGGGAGCTGTTGGAAGTTGGATGAAAAGAACATAGGGTGTTTTCAGACGGACTGCATGGAACGAGGGGTTCACTCTTCGTCTGGGACGTAACTCTTCGTCTGGGTGGGAGTTTTCTTTGGCTTGAGACTTACACGTAGAAGCGGTTCTGAGGGAGAAGCAGAGGGAGTTGAGAGAAAGGAGGTGGACGGACTGAAATGGACGTGAAAGGGGGAGCTGGTTGTTGAGGCTTCAGATTTTATTTTCTTGGAAACTGACCTGAGGAACTGGACATTCGGAGAGTGAGGGAAGTTCTTTTCGGCACTATTTTCTCTTCGATCGCTTTTATTTTCTGATCAAAGTTATTTTCATTGTTCGTTTGTGTTTTATTTTATTTTTATCATGGTGAATGTTTGTTTAATTTTTATAGCGCTTGTGTTAAACATGGTCGGCTAAATTTGAATACTAAGGTTAGAGGTGAAGTTTAATGATTTGGAAATTGTTTTCGGATCGTCGACAAATTTATTTTGTGAGTTTGATCGATTGAATGATTTTATTATTGGATAATTTGATTATCTATATATTTTTCTTGATTTATTGTGATTTCTGAATACAGTGAATGCTTGAGAAATCCTTTTGATAGTCAAATAAATTTGTAAGCGTTTTAATCATCGATCACTCAAGCTCAATCATTAGTAATTATTTTCTTGATCTTAAATGCTAAATCTTCCAATTAAACGGAATCATTATTCTAGTTTAATTGAAGTAATTCGATCAGAAACAATATTTTAAATTATTAAACGGATCCTCGAAACCTTAGTCTTTTCTGTATCAACACATTTTATCGTTTTAATATTATTTTGTTCCGTTAAAAAAAAATCATCATCTTAATAACCTCATTTCATTTTTTTATCGCGCATATCTTTTAGGATTTTATTTTTTATTTGTTTGAAAGAATTTTTTCACATAAGTCAATCCCTGTGGATATGATCCTGTAAGGTACTACAACACCTGTATGCTTGCAGGTAAAACTGCACTAAATTTTGGTTCATTAATTTGAGTTAAAGTTTAGGCGCAACATCTAGCATATGAACTCCACTTACCTGAACTTCTTAGTTTTTTAGAATATCCTCACAATAGTGCCAAACGAATACCAATCATCACCTATAAAAATTCATGTAATTTGAATAAATTTCAAATTGAGCAAATACCTCATATATACACTTGAAATACCTATTGTAATTCCTCAAAAACCTAAATTTCTCTTAACCTCAAATATACTACCACTTCCTAAATTCCTCAATAAAACATAATCGAGTTCATACCGAAAAAGATAATAGAATAAGTATTCAGTTAACAAGAAAATCAATAAATACACTTATATAAAATATTGATAACATATTAAAAAAATTATAGAATACTTTGATTACTATAAACTCCCATAAATAAGTCGTGAAAACATTTTCTCTTAAAATAGGTTTATTTTCTTATAATTAACTAGGGGTGTGCATCCGGATCCGGATATCCGGCCAAAACCGGATCCGGATTTCTAAACCCGGGCGGTTATCCACCCAGATTGAATCCGGACTCAATCCGGGCAGATAACCGGATTCAATCCGGATATCCGGATTGTTTGTTTTTATTTTAGAATAAAAGCCGGATTCGGGTTATAACCGGATTCAATCCGGATTTTGGAATATTTTATTTTTAAAAAACTTTATAACTTAAAAAAATATATATAGCACTTTAAAAAAATAAAAATAAAAATATAATATCATGTTCAAATTGCCTAGATTTTTTTAAAATAAAATAATATAAACACTTTTAAAAAGTTTTTTTTTTTAAAATAAATTGAAGAACAAAATTAAAAAAAATGCAAAATAGATAATATTGTTGTTACATCACAATGCAAAACATAAATTTACAAAAAAAAAAAAAAAATACATCACAACTAATTAAACTAATACAATGTCATTAATCTTAACCGAAAAAAAAACCGGGCGTATAATCCGGTTACGGATAACCGGATTATAAAACCGGATCCGGGTTTTCCTAAACCGCTCGAGTGGAATCCGGGCGGATAACCGGATAACCGCCTGGATTCACCTGGATTCCGGATTTCCGGACTGGACCGGACCGGAAAAAAATTCGGTCCGGATGAACACCCTTATAATTAACTTAATTATTCAACTTTATAAGAAGTCTAATAATACCCAAATCAATTAAATCTTCTTAATTAAAATACTACTAAAATCAATTTGTAAAATTAATACTAAATAATATAATTAAAATACCGTCATGTTTTCTGTGAAATCAAGTTGTAAATCGATACTTAAAATAACTTAAATAAAATACTATCAATACAAATACAAATGAATTTGAGACCTAAAACAAGGCTATCATAAAATAGGTTCTACTTAAAACAAGTTCTAAGAAGAAATTGGAGCCCACAAATATTCGGATATAGCCTTCAAATAACGAGGGCGTAAATGTAAATAAACTTTTCTTGCAAGAGATAGGTTAACACTTAACAAAGGTATAAAAGTTACACTACATTTCAACAATAAAACGCAAAGGGAACGGCTTGAGGCGGCGCCAGAAGCTTACTCAAAATTTACAAGCCCAGAACAAAGCAACACCGAGAGGAAGAAGATGGCATGTGACTAACACTGGGCTACTGGAAAGAGAGAGAGAGAGAGAGAGAGAGAGAGAGAGAGAGAGAGAGAGAGAGAGAGAGAGAGAGAGAGAGAGAGAGAGAGCAAGCTATGAGAGTGAGTTGTTTGAAGCTAATAACCTTGAGAGGAAGAAGGTGGAGATGAGAGTAAGAGGTGTAATAGTTGGAGGTAGGGTTGTGGCGTCAAGGGGAAGAGGTGACTAACTGTGTCGCAGCGGTTGGGTAAGCCTCTTCTGTGCAACTGGAGGTGGCATGGAGGGAAGGGTTGCAAATTGTTGTCGTGGTGGATGAGCTTACGGTGGCTTGGGTTATTCTATAACTATTGTTGCTTGGTGATGCAAAAACAGTGGTGGTACTAAATGGCTGAGTAGGTTGGGGCTGTGACTGACTAGGTGGTGGGTTTGCATTGCTTACGGTGGGGGAGTATGTGCCCTATTTTGAGAAGTTAAAAATAGGGGCCTTTTGGTGTTGACTAGTGGCAATGGTGTGGAGGTCTCAGTTTGTCCTTTTGTGATGATGAGGATGAGCGGCAACTTAGTCTAGGGTTGAGGATGATTAAAACATGTATAAGATTGAGGGCTAACAGTATGTATAAATAGGTGAATAAAATCCTAGAGATGAAAGAAAGAGGCGTGCATGCAGTGGAAACGTAAGTGATGGAGCCGTGCATGCAAAGGAACTTGCAAGATGTGAAGTTTGCTTGATCTCATGGGCTTGGGCTTTTGGGTGATTGGGTATGACCCATTTCAAAAATTTGGGCCCACGGTTTGGATAGTGAAGGAAATTTATAAAAAGACTCTTCCCTGAATTTTGGACCTTGACTCAATCTGAAAAAAAAAATCCAACTTATTTAAACTGATATCGGCCCATCAAAATATTTTTAACCAAAATATCAATCCGAAGAAAATCATAATTCACCAAAATAGAGATTTTAGGCACGTAGTTTACTTAAAAAAATTATTTAAAAACTCAAATGGACTTTTCGCACATATAAATCCAAAATTTTTTTAAAACCGTTTGGCACTGGACTCAGGTGTTACATGTTGTCCCCATATCTTTTCATTATAGCATAGGAAGTCGTAAGTAGATTAATCAACCACTCTTTTGATGTAGGGGCTATTAGTTCTTACCAAGGTCCATGAGGCTATCCTCTGGTTACACATTTGATGTATGTAGATGACCTAGTGGTGTTTTCTAATGGATCTCGATCTTCTTTACAAGCGCTAGTTGTAGTGTTGGAAAAATATGTGGATGTTGAGGCAGATGATTAACAAAGAAAAATATGCTATATTCTTTCCTACTAAAGCCACAGTGTCTAGAAAAATGATTGGGCTGAATACATTTGTATAAGAATGCCATGAATAGAGTTGTTGATGAAGAGACTTGGATTAGAGGTGCTATAATAAAAATCGAGTTGTAGAAGGAACACATTAAGTAATCAAACCAAGCTTGTAGAGCTTGTTTGAGGTTGTTGAGAGCATAAGTACTTAGTTTGCAGACATGGTTAGGATGGTGGGAGTCAGTGTGGCCCAGACACTACTGCATATAGTCAGAAGTGTTAAGGAATTAGTTAAGAAATGCATTAACATCGAGTTGACGAATCTCCCAAACTTTAACAATGGCAACGACAAGAACAAGTCGAATTCTTGCAGGTTTGTGGAGAGAAGGCCTAAAAGAAATCAAGGCCATCAACTTGGTTAAACAGCTTGGCAACCAAGCGAGCTTTGAGTTGCTCAAGGGAGATGTCGAGTTTGAGTTTAACTTTGTAAACCCAATTGCAACGGATCACATTCATGTGAGGTTGATAAGGAACTGAGGTTTGTGTAGCGTTGCTGTCCAAAGCTTCTAATTTCTCATTCATAGCTGCAAGCCATCTTTGATGGTGTTTAGCAAAGATAATAGTGCGTGGGATGGGAGGGATATCATGAGAGACATGTGCAACATTTAAATTCTAGTACCTTGGGTTTGGCTTGTGAATGCCATCCTTGGCCCTAGTGAGCATATGATGCTGAGTGAGGACTTCTAAAGGTGGAGAAACAACGTGGTTTGAAGGGATAGAACTTGTGAGACTCGTGTCCATGCAAGGGCCAAGGTACAATTAGGTGTAGTCCTGGCAAGCTTAGTGCAGGTGATAGAGACTCCAAACACTTAGGTGTGCTTGACAAAATAAGGAGAGCATGAGAGGAAGGTGGAAGAGGAGTGGTAGAGGCATCGTTAGGATGAGCAAAGGACTCCCAGTCGGTAAAGGAGCACAAAGTAACAACATCTTAACCATATAGTTGCGTTGGTGAAGAGTACATGTCAGAATTGCAAAGAAAAAACCCTAGAAGAACACTCCATTTAGTAACTACTGAAACATAGAGAAATTCAAAACTTCCACTTGAGATCTCATAGGCTTGAGGGAAGAATGGATATAACATTTAGGACTCTCACTTAAAAAAAAAAAACATAATGCTTACGTGGCAAATCCTAGAGTGCCATGTAGAGACCATAAAACACCTTTAGTAGAAATGTCTAAGACCCACCTCCTTAAGAGTTTACAACTCATCACTTGGATGCTTGACATGTGGCATCCACATGGCTTAATGGGGAATCACCACCTATTGCGCCTAAACTTTGACTTAACTAGTGAACCAAAAATTTAGAGCAGTTTTACCTGCAAGTATATAAATGTTGTAGTACCTAACATAGTCGAATTCACATGGATTGACTTATATGATAAGAAAAATAAACTCAAACAATGAAAATAAATTACTAAAAGGAATGTGCAATCGAATAGAAGAGAAAATTATCGAGATGAAGATTTTTAAAGTAGTAAAATAAAACTACAATGATAAAATAAATTGATATGGGGAACGACTAAGGTTTCAAGAATCTGTCTAATAATTTCAAACATTGTTTCCAATCGATTTACTTCAATTAAACTAGAATAATGATTCCGTTTAATTGGAATATTTAGCATGTAAGGTCAAGAAAAATAGTTACTAATGATTAAGCATGAACGATTGATGATTATAACATTCACAAACTCATTTGAATATCACAGAGATTTTTCAAACATTCAATGTATTCAAAAATCATAATGAATCAAGATAAATATATAGATAATCAAAATATCCAATAATAATCAAAATATCCAATAATAAAACCATTCGATCGATCAAACTTACAATATAAATTCTAATATTGATCCGAAAACAATGTCTAAACCATTAGATTTCACCTCTAACCTTAGTACGAAAGTTTAGCCAACCATACTCATGAAATGAGCCACAGAAATCAAATGAACATTTTCCATAATAAAACTAAAATAAATACCAAATCAACACTAGAAAAAATAACCTCAGAACAAAGATGAAGAGACAATAGAGCTAAAAACTCCCTCCGTGCAGTGTGTTTGTAACTCCTCGAGCTCCAGTCCGTGCTCTATTTTTCAGCCATTCGTCTCTCACCTTTCCGTCAACCCCTAACGCTTAGTCCCTCTAGACGCCCCAACGTTCCTTCCGTTCTGAACCCAAACGAACCCACCGTGTGTCTTTCCAAGCTTTCAAAAGTCAAGGGAGCTCTACGTCCCTTTAGTCCGTCTGCTCTATTTTTTTTGTAAAACCCTGCTGCGTGACCCCAAATGAAAAAACTAAAAAAGAAGACTCTCCTTTTTTGTTTATGTCCCACCAAGGAAGAAAACCCTTCCCTGTGACTCACTCCACGTCAAAAAACCCAAAAAGAAGCGTCCCTCTCTTTCCGTTTTGTTCTGTTTCCTATCCAGAAAGTCCGTCTCCAAAAAAGTAAAAGTCCCTCTTTTCTGTAAATCCCTCCTGCCCACCTGCGTGTCTCAGCGTCTTCTCCTCTTTTTTTTTTTTTTTTTCTCTGCCCCGTAAACCTAACTCCTTCTCTGCTGCATGTCTTTCGTAAAACCCAAAAGAGCAAAACTGCTCTTTGACTTTCTTGCTTCTGCCTCTCCAGCTTTTGCAGATAGTCCAACAAGAGCCCCTGCTTGCGTGTTCAGCTACTTTGTTTTTCCTGCTTTGTGTAAGTTTGTCCTCATTTCCCCAAAAGCCATCTACGTGCCTCCCCTTCCAAAAGGTCAAGACATCAGACTCTAAGAAAGGCTCCTACGTGAAGCCTCTCTTTGTTCAAATGAAATTTGCCTTGTGATATGGTCCAATGAGAAGTTGATGCCTTTCTTTTTCTTTCTTCTGCGTGCCATTTGTTTGTTTGAGTGATTAACTTTTAGAAACTGAGAAGGAAATAGAAACTGAAAATAAATAATAAAAATAAGAAAAGCAAGACTAGACTATTAAAAATGTGTTGTGCATGTGAAAAGTTATTGCCCAATTAAATCATAGGTTATAAAAGTAAACATAGATCATGATATTAATCAATTTAAACTATAACTCGGATTTATGCCTATTAACCATTTTTCCATCTAAAACCAATAATAATGTCATGAACTAATTAAAATGTATTGGTTCTAAACATATGAAATATGCAATATTATATTTAAGCTCAATCACCACCTTATCAAGATTACGCCACCTTACCATGTCACCCTCCACTTAAGCATGAATAGTAACCATACCTAGACCTAACCACCCACAAACTTAACCTCAAATCACCCTTGGTCAAGCAAAAGATGCTTTAGGACACACGTCTTACACTAAGAGATGGAGGACCAAAAAGGACTAACAACCATAAGAGGACTTTCTCCTTTGGTCGGGTGCCCATTCACACAACAACCTCATTTGTTTAGTTTTTCTTGCCTTAAGGCTCTCTCAATCAGCAATACAGATGTACATGAGGATGCACACCAACCCTAAGACCAATTACAAGCCATGCAAGAAACTCTAGAGTCCTTTTAAACTCTCTCTTGTTCACTGGGCACATTTCATTCTCTCCTCAATTTTCTCTCAAGCTCTCACTCTCTCAAGCTCTCTTTCCCTTGCTTGCCCACTCACAAAACCATTTCCATCAAACATTTTCTCACAATCTCTAGAGCTCACCTACACAAACACACTTAAAATACCATTATATCGAAAAACTCTCACATTCCTCTAGCAACCTAGACTTGGTTGTCCTGGTTTTAGCCTTCAAGGAATGATCCTATTCTCTCATGTTCTTTTTTTACTTTATGTTTTAATGGTTGATCAAGAGTGTGCTTGATGGTGAGTTTTGATGGTCGAATATGAAGTTATTAATGTAAAACTTTTAGGGTGTATGAGTTTTTGTTTGGACAACTAAAAGAAAATTGGTTTTGAGGGCAAAAGATCTAATTTTGAACTAAGTTTTGGATACTTGGTTTTGATAAGAACTCATGAAGGAAAATGATACTTTTATGACATTTATGGTTGATGTGATTTTGTATTGGGATTTAAAGTATGGTCTAAGATTCCTATAAGTGAAAAGGTTGAGTCTTTTGATTATGATATTGTTATATGGATTTAGTTGGAGCAATATCAAAAGTCTGATGTATGTTTCTTATGTTTTATGGCACTAGATATTGGTTCACTTTAAGTATGATATAAAAACAATTGTAAGAAATGTGTTTAGAAATTTGGAACGCTTGGTTATGTTTGAACAAAATTTGTGTTGATGGATTTGATAATAGAACTTGTTCCGTACCAAAGAAATGGAAATAGAAATAAAAAGGGTAGAAGATGATTGGTGTTAGGTTAAATATAGAAGGGTATAAGTGTAATTTCAAACTTCACTAAGGGCCTAATTTGCAAAGTCAAACATCTTAATAAACCTCAAACTTGTGTGTGACCTCTCTTTAATAATAAACTATCAATACTATAGGTTAACCGAACCATGCTCTTTTGTAGACAATAAACCGAACATGTTTCAGTGATGTTAGCAACTTCAAATAAGCCTTTTTTTTTAAAAAAAGAGTTAGGGCTACATGTCCAAGAGTGACCCCTCCCAAAGTTTATTAATAAACCCTCACTTGTGATGAAGGAATACCATGGTTACAATATTAGCATCTGAAGGTTTATTAACAAACCCAGAATGCAAACAAAAAGGACCAACAAAAAAACCTAAAAAAAACTGTGTGACACTACAACTGAAAAACCTGAACCAAAAATCATCTGTGAGCCTTTCTTATGTAAGGTAAACCCATTTGATCCATTCTGAGAATCCCCTTGAGCAATAAAGAAAGCTCATCCTACGCCAGCCATACTCGATTGCAACCATTACTTCCCAATCTAGCAAGGTAATCCGCTACCATATTTCCTTCCCAATATACGTGCTTTATTTGATAATTCATCGACAATAACATCCGACGTAAATCATCCCCAAAACCCTCCAAATACCATAAACTACATTTTCCTCCCCTTAACCAGTTTACCACCAACAACGAGTCCATTTCTAAAATGATATTGTTAAAATCCATTTCCTAGTAGTGTTTAACACCCATTAAAAGAGCCATTAATTCAGCTTGATTATTAGTACCCGTACCTGTACTAGCAGCAAAAGCAAACTTCAAATTGCCTTGTTCATCATGCAACACTCCACCCACGCCCAGTTCCCCTGAATTTAGCATACTCCTTCCATCAATGTTTAGTTTCAGCCAACCTGTACACGGTTTAGTCTAGGACACTACAATTATTTTTTCTTGCTTAACAGAGTCAGCAACTTCAGGAGTTTTAAAATGGCCATATCCCTGCTTTCCAACCTAGAAGATTCCTTTAATTTCACTCCCACCCATCTTATCCAATGTTCCACCGAACTCCATAGAACTGCAATGGGCTTCTTCCTACCTTCCATCCTTGCTGAATATCTCCAGATCCACACACTCCAAATGATGATACTGAGAATTAACCCCACCAAGTTACTCACCTGCGATGATCTTTTAGTGCGTTAGAACCACACCTTCACTGCTTCTCGCCAAGTACGGTTAGCAACGTAGGGAATTCCCACCATATTTAAGCAGAACTTCCATATAACTGCAGCTGTCCACACCTCATAAAGCACATGGTTTAAATCTTCAAAAGCTCCTTCCTCATAGCACTCACACTTAGAGACCAACGGGATGCCAATTCTTTGAACACGATTATCTACGCTGAGGCTTTGATGCATGGCTTTCCACATTAGAACCGAGAACTTCCTTGGCAACACAGCATGCCATAACCACTCCGACCACTGGATTTTCAGGGTTGTAACTCAAAAAAAATTCCATTCACTCTTAGATGTAAAACCTCCATCCGAGTTTCCCAACCGAACCAAAAGATCAGACCCTTCTCTTATGCCGCCAACCTTCAATATAATTCTGTCTGTCATCTCCTAACCCACAAGTTGTACTAACATATCCACATCCTAGCTATTATTCACCATGCAATGTTTAACCATCAGATTTGGTTGATTTACAATGCTCTGTTGAGCACATATTGGACCCGAATCCAACCATTTATCCCTCCAAAATGAGACATTTCCATCTTTCACAAGCCACTTAGAATTCTGAAGCACCACAGGAATTGCCCTTATGACCATCTTCCAAAAACGAGTGCCTTTAATAGGGTTAACTACCGAAATGTGCTGGTTTCGAATATACTTGGACAGAAAAAACTGTGTCCACAAGGAGTTAGTAGTCAACAACTTCCAAGCAAATTTGAGATGCAGAGCATTTTGAACATCAATCAAATTCCGCAATCCTATCCCCCCTCCTCAATCGGCTTGCAAATGCTGTCCCAAGCTATCCATTTTCTTTTTAACTTGCCATTCGCCGGCCCCCAAAAAAAATGAACTAAACAACCTATGCAAAGAAAGCAACACTAATTTGGGAACATGCAGGACCAACATCAAATGAACGGGCATAATGGCAAGAACATGTTTTAATAGAAGAAGCTGAGCACCAGAGGATAAGATCTTAGCCTTCCATCCTTCTAGCTTTTGTCTTACACGCTAAACTAGCTCTTCCAAATAAATCCCCTTCATCCTCCCAGAGACAATTGGCACCCATAAATATTTGAATGGAAACTGATCTTAAGAAAAACCAGCTATCAACAATAGCTCACGACGTCGAGAAGAAGAGATTCTCTAAGAGAAAAAAAATTGAAGACTTCCCTTCATTCACCCGCTGTCCCAACCACTAAGCATAAAGACCAAGGGTGAGTTTGATCTCCTTGACTGATTGTCTGCTACCATTTCCATAGATCACCATATCATCCGCATAAAGAAGATGTGAAATGCGAGGACCTCTGCGTGGATGATAAAAGAACCCAATCTTGCCGGCTTGAAACTTTTGTTTAATAAGTCTAGAAAAAATTTCCTCCACAAGAATGAATAAACAAGGTGACAGGGGATCCCCTTGGCGAAGAACCCTGCCCTCTTTTAAAAAACCTTTGGCCGTCCCATTCATAACAACAGAGTACCAAGGAGTAGTCACACACTGAGACAACAGAGAACAAACTTCAACTGAAAACCCAAATCCTTTCAACACATGAAATAAAAAATTCCAATCAATAGTGTTGTAGGCCTTGGCTATGTCATCTTTCACCATGACATTTCCCCCTCTAACAGGCTTATTTGAATCATGGACTAGCTCTTGAGTAAGACTTATATTATCAAAAATACTTCACCCAGGTAAGAAAGCTCCTTGCTCCAAAGAAACAATACGATTCAAAACCGAAGTCAAACAAGCCACCAAAATTTTCGAGCAAATCTTGTAAACCACGGAACAAAAACTGATCGGCCTAAACTTGTCGAAAGAAGTGGGATTCAAAACTTTTGGGATTAGGACAATAAAGGAAGATGTATAAAACCTGGGCAAAGAAGATCCACTAAAGAAATCCCAGACTGCCTCGATCAAATCAGCCTTCACCAAAATCCAACAGTGCTGAAAAAAACCAAATCCGAAACCATCTAGACTTGGATTGCTATCCACTAGAATAGATAACAAAGCTACCTTAATCTCTTGCTTAGTCGGAACACAACACAGAAGATGATTTTCCTCCTCCTCCACCTCCATTGAATTAAAGCCAACAAATTAGGGAGGGGGCTAACAGGCGGCCTTGAAGGAAATCTTGAAAATATACCATTGTAGCATCATGTATTTCTTCCAGAGAAGATAAAGCACGACCATCACTCAGCTGCATTTCCATCACCGATTTCACCTTCCTAACCTGCAAAACTTTAAAAAATGAAGAGTTTACCTCCCTGTGCTCAATCCACTCATTTTTCACTTGCTGTGAAAAGCAAAGTTCCTCCCTTTTTAACCACTCTGAAAGCTCAATTCTAGACACCATAACATCATTTTCCACATCTTTTGAGAACTCTTCCTAAAGTCTTGCTTCCCCTTCCTCCACACGAGCCTCCAGACGTTTAATATGCTCCCCTGTCCACCCAAACACCTCCTTATTCCAATTGCGCAACACAATTTTGAGGCGTTTTAATTTTGAAGCAAGTTTCCAGAGACCCAAATCCCCTATAACCTCTTGCCAAACAGAAGACACACACCTCCAAAAATCTTCATGTAAAGTCCACATCTGTTGGAACTTAAAAGAGCTTGGTCCATACCTCAAAATAGGATTTTCCAATCCAAGAATCATTGGGGCATGGTCAGAAGAGCGACGAGCCAAATACTTAAGGGAAACTGAAGGAAATAACTCCAAACAATGCAAACTACAAAGAGCTTTGTCTAACCTTGCCCAATTCCTTGCCATCTCGCTCTGTCCATTACACCATGAGAACATATTCCCACTAGAAGGGACGTCAACTAGACCTCTGCATCTATGAAATTACAAAAGTCCTTCATTGCACATTGCATCTGAGGACAACTTCCTCGCTGCTCACCATCTTCACGAATCACATTAAAATCACCAATGATGACCCATGAACTTAATTGAAGAAGCTTAGACCAAATGTTTTATCTCTCTAAGTACTTACATTTGGCATATACAACCGACACAACAACTGAAGAATTTAAAAATATCGTAATCTGCTGATTAGAGACCCCTAGCACATCTGCCTGTATCTCCGCATCCCAGAAAACCCATAATTTGCTTGCTTGGGCACCATTAGAAAAACAGTCATCAAAATGTAGCAGATGTTGCCAACGTGATTGCTAAATATCCTCATGAAACGACTTTACCAAAACTAACATCTTCAGTTTATGAGATTTCAATAAAGATCGAAGTCATTTTCTCAAGGTTCCAAGCCCTTGAGCATTCCAGAACATAATAGTGTTGATCATAAATTCAATCACGAGGGCCTGCTAGGAGCCCGGGACAAACTTCGTAAAGACTTTCCTCTATAAACTTCCTTAATGGCAATGTCTGAATCCGAATAACCATCCTTCTCCTTTCCTAGACAAGGAAGCACCCCTTCATCATTTGACATCGGCATGTTTTCCTTGCCCCCCCACCTACTACAACCTGTAGACCTCCCACAACCAAATTGCCTTCTTCAAAAAAAGACTGCTTAGAAACCTCCACAGCCCCCATAATGGCCACCACGTTTTCCTAAAGGCAGCTCCAAGACGACCCCATCATCGTCTAACAGTGCACAAACATTTTCAGAAACAGCCAAAACGCATGTATTCTGGTCCCCACTAGTCTCCCCATGCACGAAAAATCTATCCACAGACATACCCATATCCATTTCATGATTTCCATCATGCACTGCTTGTACTTCTGGCACGTCTTCAGCCACCATTTTAGAGCCTTACACCATAACCACCTCCCCATTGTCAGCAATGGGTACCAACTCAGTGGAGGTATCAAATAAAGGAACTTTAACTGGTTCATCAACCTTTCCATCCCTTTTGTCATCATTGGCCGATTCATTAATTATTGGTGGATCCGACAATTTTACAACCCAAGCACTGGCTGATTTAGGTTCTGCTTTCTTCTTCTTTTCCACTACCACCTTTTGGGAGGCTTGGCAAGTATTGAGGTTGTGACCTTGCACCTTACAACGTGAACAAAAAGGAGGTAAAGTCTTGTAAACAACCTCCTGACAAATGCTCTTCAGATTCTTAGGTGTGCCAATCCAAAAGGATGTGATAAGCTCCTGAGTAATATTCATGAAAACACAAACCCTAGCACCATCAGCCCTCGTAGCACATCTTGTAGCATTGTCTCTTCTAAAAAACACTCCAATTGGCGCCGTTATATTTTTCAGAAAAGCCTCATGATAATAATTAGGCGGCAGACCTGGAAGCAGCAACCAAACTGGGACTAAATCCGGCTTCGAATCCTCAGTAAAATCCATCGTCCATTGAAATAACCGATAAACAATGCCATCTACATCACAACTCACCCTCGATAAGGCTTTAAGGAAGTCCTCCTCATTCAAAAATTGAACAAACACATTTCGAGGCTTCCTCATCGTAGATACCACCGGCTAGTTTGACAAACCCCAACGCCCATGAATAAACATCCTAATCTTATCCAGAGAGAGCCTCTGTCTGATAAACTTCAAAACAATGGCAAACCTTAACGGCTCAGCAGACTTTTCTACTTCCTCCTTCAAAAACTGAATGTAAACTTCTTCGTCCAAAGTTTTTGGCTGCCTAAAAGGAACACGCACCTTAGGGATGGCCTGAGGAGACGTTGAAACCAGATTTGCAAAAGTCCTAACCCTCCCCGCTGATGTCAAAGGGCCATTGACTGACGGTAGCCATACGTAAAGAGCACGAAACAAACCCTAACACAAGTCAAAACCCTAGTAGAGTGTGCGGTGAAGAAGTGATAACTTCAGGTAAGCTTTTCCATGACGATACCTACGAATGTGTGATCTATGATTGTAAGTTATGCAAATTGTTAACTTTCATGTTGTATACTTCATACAATGGTTATGTAAATTATACATTTATGTATTTTATATAATAACCTGTAATTCTTGTAAGATCACATTGTTTTCAAAAGAAGAGTGTGTGGGTTGATTCACAACCCCAAGTTAGTATGAGGCATTATCTTAGTGGAACTCCTCTAGCCATTCTAGAATGCTTGCTAATGGAATAACATTCTCTGGGTTGATACTAGGCATGAGAGTGTAACGGTCTTGGGTCGAAAGGCTGCCTTTTGGTTGGTAGAAGTTAGAGAAGCTTAAGGTGAAGGATGGTTACACGAAGCCTTAACTAATTCTTGAGACAAAGTCACACTAGCAAACGTTACCCATAGTTGTGGCAAAGGGAATCGGGACGTGCGTATGAATCTTTAGGGGAGGTCGTGACATATGGTTCATATGGACAATAAGGATTTTGAAATTCAAAGATGTTGAGGAATCTAGAGGGGCTTTATAATACTTGCCATAAAACTAACTTACTGAGATTTTAAAATCTCACCATAGTAGTCTCACTACGATGCTGATTTTCTAGAACCACAGATGTTACCGACTAGTTTGATGAGGGTGTCTATGAGCAAGACAACCAGATGCATTCGGAGGACTTAGGAGCAACCCATTTACTAGCTCCTTGTTTATCTGTTTAATATGTTTTGGATTTCCCACAATGGGGTGAGTGCTTTTATTTGGTTGAAACAATTTAAGGTATGTAGTAATTTGTGATACTATATTTTTAATTTTAGTGACTTATGGATGACATTTGCTTCCATGCTTCAGGAGATCAGAAAACTCTTCTAGTATTGATATATAATATTCATATATTTAGAACATTTACTTTCTATTGCGATTGCATCATATCATTAGTAACGTGTTAGGAGCATGATCATAACAGTCATGAATGCAAGGGGTGTTTAACTCGGTATTACATGTCCTAACGTCACAGTAAACCACCAAATCACAAGCAGAGGGCAGGGGGCTTTACAATAAGGGAGAACATTTTATTTGAAGACCGTATGCAGCGAGCTGTAAACTTGACTAGTGGGTGGCCCTTATGCTTGGTGCTATAGCCTAGAAAGACACAATCTAGGGACTTTAGCCCTAGTATATGTGCTCAATAGTCACCAAGAAAAGGGAAGGAACAAGACTCCAACACACGTAGATTGGAATAATCAAGTTGTCTTCCATACAAACGGAAGAAAAGAGACTGCATGTGAAGAACTTTGAAGGGTAATCTGTTAATTAGAAACACAACAGTAGAAAAATAGTGAATCCAAAACCATGAGGGAAGATGAGCATGGAAGATCATGGTGAGGCCAAGTTCAGTGATGTTCCAATGCTTATGTTTAGATTTTCCATTTTTATTTGGTGTTTTAGGACATTTCGATTAATGATGGATCCCTTTCGATTACAAAGAGGACATGAACTCAAGAGGAGCAAATCTTCTACCTTCATCACTTGGAAACACATGAATTTTAGCATTAAATTGGCATTCAACATAATGGAAAATATCGTAAAGCATGAAGTCAATTCAAACTTGTGCAACATGGGCAAAGACTAGCTGAAATTTATGTATTCATCAATAAAGAAGGAATAAAATCTATATTTATCACAGGAAGCAACAGAAGCTGGTCCCCATAATCACAATGCACTTTATGAAAATGACTGGATATTTTGTTTTCTTTAGGCAAAAAGGGAGTCTACATGATTTTCCCATTAACAACTTACGCAAATAGATGAATTAGAATTGGAAACATCAAAAGAAACTTGTTTATTTGAATGTAGATGCTACAAAACTTACTGATTTGGGTGCCTCAGATGGTGATGCCAACAAGCAAAACTGACATTGCAAAATGTGTGACAAAACCAAGCAATGGTGCTTCATCAAAAGCATATAACCAACCTCATCTACAACCCTCGCCATTATTATCTAAGTTTCCCTATCCTTTATCACAAAACCAACCCCATTAAATTTAATGGTGAGTAGATAGTTAGTAGTAAATTTACTAATAGAGAGTAAGTCCTTTGTAATGTTATGGAATTATAGGAATATCATTTAGTGGAAAGGAAGAGGTACCGAAACCAACAGAAGTGTTACCAATATGTGTGACTGATAAAGTACACCATAACGAACCATAAGACTTTCTAAACTATGACAAGGTTTAAGTGCATGAAGGTTATCTAGATTTCTTGTGACATGATCAATAGTAGTTGAGTTTGGGAACCACTCAAAGTCCTGAGCGTCAGCATTGGCCATGGCAGCCAAGGCATGAGATATGTTGTCAGCTTGAAAGAAGTGGTTGAATCAATTAAGACATTTGAGTGTCATGCGATTATGTTTGTTGGAAGCTTGGAAAGGTAGTGCACTATTGGTGTCACTTTTTCCATATGAGGAGTTGGGTTGACTCCGAGTATGGCCTTGGGAGGCCTGAGAAGAGTACTTGGAAGTGGAGGAAGTGCCTTGATAGAACCCACGTCCTTGGAAATGAAGGACTGACCACAAACTTTTTGTTGTCAGGATCTGGGTGTGGTAGGCCATTTGTGGCACGTGTTGGACATCAAGTTTGAAAAACCTATTTAGAGTAGCTCTCTAGTAGTGCAAAAAATTTAGAGTAAGCTAGAATGGGAGGTCAAATCATCGTGGTGGTGAATACATGGTAGTCTTCACCCAGACCATTGAGAAACCATCATATTTTTTGTGGTCTGGAACCGGTTTGTTGATGGCAAATAAACATCACAAATAGTTTTAAAAAGATGAAAGTACATTGACTAGGTATTCAAACCTTGGGTGGCAGAGATGAGACTAAGTACAATGTTGAGTATGTCTACTGAGAGTGTGGCAGTGATCTAGCCTTTGACAAGGTGGATTGTCTTGTGTCACTGGACATACATGGGGTTAACAGATATGTTATCCTCTAGAAGATATGGTGAATATATGATTTCTTCTTTGATGAAGCCTTGGAGATCATAGCTCTCCAAGATATCGAGCATCTGCATCTTTCAAAGTAGGAAGTTGATGGAGGTGAGGCATAAAGAGAAACAATTAGTGACATTTTGAGCCACGTGGTATAGATATTTAGTAGATGAGGAGGAGCAGTTCGATGAGTTGGCTATGGAGAAATAAAGAGTTATAAGAAACTCCATCTCACGATGATGAAAGAAATATATGTCTTATATTATCTATAAAACTTATACACGTTGTCTTTGCATATATGAGAAGCTATACAACGAAGTAAGGTGCTATGTCGTGTAAACAATGCCAAATAAATACCAAGGTCAACAATGTTGTGTAAGTATTGAAGAGTATGTTTCAAAATATCCTAGTGAGCTACAATTGGAGAATATATAAATTGGGAAACAGAGCCAACACTATAGGAGAGCTTAGAGAGTGTAAGGGTGAGATATTGTAGTGCCCTAAAAGTACAACGGTAATGGTTGCGGTCATGGAAAAAGGCATTACTGGTGAGATCTTTGGTTTTGGACATCATGATGTCCAATGATCATTGGTGCAACCCCGTGATGTCGTGCATTTGACTAAGATTTTAAGAAAATACTTAACTTGGGAAAAAATGAGACCAGCAGGGATTAGAGTGACTTGTACTCCTAACAAGTAATTTAGAGAATCAAGGTTGTTCATGGCAAATTAGGTACTAGGAATGCTAATGAACTCACTAACATGAGATGATTTGGAGCTCGTTAAAAGTACATTGTCAACATATAATAATAAAAAAGTATTCTCTATGATGAATGGTAGATAAAAGGATATGGCCGGTTTAGCTACATATTAATTCATAAGTAATAAGAAAATCACTGAACTTATCAAACCAACTATGAGACTTGTTTGATACCATATAATGCTTTATTTAATTTGCATACATGAGAGGCAAGAGTATGATGGATAAAATTTGGGGGTTGAACCCTGAAGAAAGATTATTGAATATCACTATGAAGGAATTTACTTTCATGTCAAGCTATTGAATAACAAAGTAGGATGGATAAAATCTAGGGGTTGCTCCATGAAGACAAATTCTTGAGATCACCATGAAGGAATGTATTTGGAAGTCAGATTACTGAATATCATTATGGTTGATTAGAGTAAGATTAAGGATGATCTGAATGGTGTTAGGCTTAATGACCGGTGAGAACATCTCAATATAATTTACTCCACCAACTTGATGAAAGCCCTTAGCTAGTAGGCTAGCTTTAAGCCAATCAAGTGTATAATCACCATTTAATTCAGTCTTAAAGACACACTTGCAACTAATGATACCCATGTGAGGTTCATGAGGGACAAGAGTCTAGGTATGGTTGTCTTGTAGGGCTTGGATTTCATCACACATAGCTTGGTACGATTTGTCATGATTTAGAGCAATTCAAACACTCTTGGGCTCCTCGGGAAGATCCACAACAATATGAAGATAAGCATCAAGTAACCACTTTGTGTCTAGGAGGAGACCAAAGTGAAGTTGGAGGATTTGAGTAATCAGAGAAAGGAACAATAGATAATGAAGAAGGTGATGCTTCAAGGGGAGAAGTGTCACCAGCAGATGTAGTGACACTTGGGGAAGCATCAATTGCAATAGCCAGGGGAGTAGACGTAACTCTTGAGAGACTGATAGAGGAAGTAGAATATTGCCAATTTTAGTTGGAGTAGGTCATCATCGTGAGTAGAACCCTACAAAGGAAAAGAACTGGAGGCATGTGGTGTTTGTCAATGAAGATATAGGGGAGAACCATTTCTGAAAAATTGATAAGGTAGGATTAGTTGAAGGGGGAAGGTACCAAGTCACTTGGAATGGGAAAGGTTATTCTATCAAAGACTACACGTTGCAAAACAAAGATTTGTTGGGAAGGTGAGTGATAACACTTATAGCCTTGATGTTTATCACTGTAGCCCATAAAGATCCATGGTAAAATCTTGGGATCAAACTTGTTTTGCTTAGTGTCCTAACTCCTATGTGTAAAGATAGCACTTAAAGCCAAAAACTCGTAAAGAGCTAGAGTAAGTGTGACGCCTCGGTCTCGCAGGGGTCAGAAAGTTACTTTTGTAACTTAAAACTCACATATATCAAGATATTTATAGACTCCAAAATATAAAATCATTAGAATACTACAAAGTCTCTTAATAAAATCCGCCAATCCTAAAAAATCATCTATGAGTAATCCACTATGCTTAAATAATCATCTCATCCATGTTCCATAATCCTGATCCTTAGCTAAACTATTCAAAATCATTTGAAAACTTTTGGTTAATCAGTTACCATTGAGGAATTTGGGAAGTGATGATATTTTTAGGGATTGAGAATTTAGGTTTTTAAGGAATTAAAATAGGTTATTTTAGCATCTTAGCCTTAAATATTGAGATACATGTTCGATTGAAAATTTACGGGAATTACATGAATATTTTTTAGGTGATGATTGATTTTCGTTCAGTACTGCTGTGGAGAAATTCTAAAAAGCTAAGAAGTTCAAGTAAGTGGGGTCCTATGCTAGACTTTGCATAAAAATAAAATGAACTGAGGTTAATTTATAAATAATGTGCATTATATGTTACGAAAAGAATTATGAAAACAACCTTAGTTATTTGTTCAACATCATTTATGAACTTTGATGAAAGAGAAAGTATTTTTGTCATGACTGGTGTAGACATGAGCTTATTTTTCTATCATTCAATTTTCAAACTGTACAAAAGAGAGCGAATATGAAATTTCATGCATAAATTATGTTTTTGTGATCTGATTCTATTATGTTCCGAAGATGTTCTGTACTGTGATATGATATGATGTGTTTTCTGAAATTTTTTGGCATGACATTCTGAATCTGGATATGGTTTGTGGATGGTGATTTGTTTGACCTACCACGAGTGCTAATAGTGGTTTTTGTTTGGGTTGGTACCAACTTTTCTGTTTTTGGTGCACCCACTTTGGAAACAATGTGGTTTTTCTAGTGGTCTTTCCTTTGTGCACACTTGGAGCTCCAAAAATAAATAAGGGGAAGATTCACATTTTGTTTCTGCTCGATTAGTTACCGGGGTTTGCACAATCCAACCACGGGGGTTAAACATGGCCTTTGATGTGATATGATGTTCTGGTATGATGGTGGTCAGTAATGTTATGCCAAAAGACTTTGAATAAAAATATTTTTAAATATGAAGATGATATGATTCTGGTTAGTACTTTGTTTGATAAGTTGTGGTATCTAAAAAATCTTTGGCATAATTATCTAATTCTAAATTTGATTATGTCTTTGCTTTTTTCAGTTAAGGGACCCTACCACGGGGGATGTACATGGTATTTATTTTTGTGTAATGTGACATGGCCCTGCCATGGGAAATAATAGTGGTAATTAGTGTTAGTTCTGATATGCACTTGCTTGGGTATCCATAGATTCAAAACCCTTTCACAAGGGTTAAACATGACCTCTTATTTGATATGATGCTTTGATTATCAGATACGATATGCCAAAGTACTTTTGGATATGAATATTTTTGAAACTTCACTCTGATTTTTGATAACATGTTTCTGCTTCTACACTCTAAAAATGAAAAGGAAAATGTTCTATTCTACATTTTAATTTCTGTAAATGCTCATGTTTACATATTAGTATATGTTCTATACTTACTGAGTTGTTGATAACTCACTCTTTATCTCCACAATATTTTTCAGATGATTTTGAATAGTTCATCTAAGGATTAGGATTATGGAGAATGTATGAGATGATTATTTAAACATAGTAGATTACTCATAGATGATTTATGAGGATTGGTGGGTTTTATTAAGAGACTTTGTAGTATTATGATGATTTTATATTTTGGAGTCTATAAATATCTTGATGATCATATGTGAGTTTTAAGTTACAGGAAGTAACTCTCCGACCCCTATGGGACTGGAGTGTTACAGTAAGTTTGTTGTCCATAAAGCATGGAAAATAGGGTTTGAAGATCAATAGAACAACTAGATGATAAAGCTTGTGAAATTAGTGGCAAATTCATTTAGATGAATGAAAGGCTACTAAAGTTTGTTGAACAATTGCAATCAATCAAATTTGTCTCGAGATAAACGCTTTTGCTCTTTATTTCATATTGGGACTCTTAATAAATTATTTCTAACATGTTTATATATGTATGGTTGTATGTGTATATACATATTACACACACATTGAGAAGGATCTTCTATCCTAACATCTACTTTATAATTACTGAATACAGCCAAGATACGTTAAATATATATTCTCTGCTTTGATAATTAAATGACATGTATTAAAACTATGCATGTATGAATAGGACATACATACATACATACATACATACATGTATGTATGTATGTATGTATGAGTTTCAAATCGTTGATAATGTCTGGAACCTCTTTTGGTGGAGGATGGCAGGCTGGATATATATATATCTATCTATAATAATAAGTGCCTATCACATAGCTACAGTAATGAATAGTATATTTTCTTATTCCGTTTCCGTGTTGTCTTTTCCTTCAACTTTTGTGCAGCTGTTCGTGCAAGTCTTTGCTGTCATAGCGTATATCTAAGTCACGTGGTCATAACTCATATGCCAATGAACTTTGAGGCAATTGATAATTTTTTAAATGAGAAACTCTGGTTGCAACCGGCTTAGAAACCCCAGTTCTGCTACAGGTACCCACCGTTGGGTACCTTTTGTGGAATCAGCTGCTGATATTATTAAAAACAATAAAAATAAAATTAAAAAAGAGGCGGAAACACGAAATGAGAGAGGGAACTAAAATTAGAAATTATGCTTCTGAGATATAACTTCATACTGTTAAAACAAACTATACGAGGAAGACGTTGGCACAGAGCAAAAGACCAAAGTTTCGTGCGGCTGGGCACTCACTCACAGAAGACGTTGGCACAGAGCAGATCAAAGGCAACTAGCGACGAGTTGGATTGCTCACGGCGTAGTTGGACTGTTGAAAATAGAGAGAGAGAGAGAGAGAGAGAGAGAGAGAGAGAGAGAGAGAGAGAGAGAGAGAGAGTAGACCGAGAGAGAGAGAGCGACTGAAGCTTATGGAGCTGCGCATGGCTGAGGGTGGCGGACGAGGAGACTTTGGGTAGTGGGGTCACAATGTGGAGGTTGCTCTCGGTGGCTTGCACTGCTCCTCCTTGCTCTGTTTTCACTTCTTAAAACAGAGGACATGATGGAGTTGTTTCAGCTGGACCCATGCTAAACGTGGTGATGGTGATGCATTGATTTTGTCCATGGTGATGAGTTGAAAGTGATCTTTCTGCGAAGCCAGTACCATGAATGGAGAGGGTGGCTAAACTACGACTTGGTAGCGGCGTGTAGTTGAATGGTTTTATGCGTGGTGACAATGCCATTGTGCGTGGGTGGTTGCTTCCTTTGGCCTTGTTAACGGGAGGAGTTGTGATGCAGGTTGGGTAATAGCATATAAGGAGCCGGCTTGAACGTTGGCAGTGAGAGGGTCACGGAGTGGAGATGGTTTGTTTTGGTTATGAGAGAAATGGTGATAGTTGATCTTTCGGCATTGGTTGAATGTAGCCGGATTGGACGCGAAGGAGGTAGTCTAGGTTTGCATGGAGGAGATCAACGTGCGGCAACGCTTCGGGTTAGAGAGCACACATGCTCTGTTTCCTTGCTTGAACATAGAGAAGACGATATGAAGGAGATGCAAAGAAGAAGATGTGCTAAACGCGTTTCATTATTACAAGTAGATGGACGTGTACGCGAGAGGTCCCCAACCCCGTGTGCAAATAGACTTTTTCTTGTTTAATTTACCGTCCGTTTTTCAAGAATACTGATCATAGATCTTAATAAAAAAACAATTTTTTATTTAGCTAAATTTTTTAATAATAAATTTTTTTTTTATCAATAAAGTTAATAAAACTCATTAATAAAAAATTTCATTTGTTTCAAAATCTTATTCAGCTAAATTTTTCTTTTTTTTTTTTGGTTTAAATATTTGTAGTGATAAAATTCGGACCAACAACACAAGAAATTATTGATTGTACTACATTGGATAGTGCATATGATTATATTAAAATTTTAAAATAAGAAAAAATTAAAAAAGTTGCATTATTGTAGAATTTTATTTATAGTGAAGTGGCGTTGACTGAATTTTTTTTATAACTACTAACACATAGTTTATTGAACTTATTTTCTTTCACTGTTTCGTTCACTCTAATTTATACTATAATAATTGTTGCAAAGTTAATATCAATATTTGGAAAGTTTTACTATTTATAATTAGAATTTGAGTGTAAAATTATATAGTTAGAAATTGAACCTTGTGTCTAATCTTTTGGGTGTCCAAAAAACAAGTACAATACATAAAATTTAACGTGATATTTATGTATCCCGTAATCAAAACAACGACATGACTTATAAATGTAAATATTTTTCTCATACTGTAAAAATAATATTTCCTTAACTTTTTCTAAAAAATATTAAACTTCAAATATTTCTATACAAAAAATATTATTATAATAATACTTTTTAAATAGATCATCTATAATGCTTTTCTGGCTAACTACCGATCTTAGGTCCTATATTCACAGGTCATATGTGCCTTGCACATAGCACATTTACTAATATATACATACATATATATATATATATCTATGTATGTAAGAGTTTCAAATCGTTGATTATGTCTGGAAACTCTTTCGGTGGAGGATGGCAGGCTGGCTATACTGTCCACATTGAAACCTACTGTTTAGTTTTTGTTTTGTTTCTTACACAACCAAGGAGAGGGTTCATTATTCGTACGGAAAATATTTTTCTAATGCATAAAAGTCTCGTTACTAAAAATAAAACTTTTTATTTTATTTATTTATTTATTTTATCTAATGCGTACAAGCCAGAATTGAGATGGGAGTCATGAACAAGGCTATAATATGTTTACCTTGTATAACTTTCTATCCAAATTCTGTACAGTTTTGGTCGAATTTTAAGTCTTAATTAAGTAAGGAAAAAATATATAAATAGTGATAAGTAAACTCTAGCTACAAGAAATAAGCCTATTTCTTGCGAACATTAATTGCCGGATGTTCGCAGGAAATACTCTAAATGTCGCAGAAATTAGTTGCCCAAAAGATGTTACAAATTTTGAGCCACAAAAGACTTTTTCCGGCTACCTTATAAAGTGACAGCAATAAATTTTATTTCCAGTGACTAAAGTATATAATTTCGCCACAAATACGTTTGACAACCGCAATTCATAATTATATTTTACGATTTTTTTTCATTTTTTTAAATTATATTAGTTTTTATCCACTCATATCAAATGAGCTTTTTTTCATTCTTTATAGCAAATGAAATGTATTTCTTTCTTACAAGCACTCAAGAATTAATTGAAATTTTATGAATTTCATTCCCAACGAATAAAATTTTTCTTGCCCAATAGTAAATTTCTCAGCAAAACAAACTCTGAACTCCTCATCTAAATTCTGTATATTTATTACTTCTTCTTTTTTTCTCGAGAAAATAATACAATGATGTTATTTGTAAGTGTCACTCAATGCTTGATGATTTGATCATGAGTATCTGTATACACCTAGAGAAAATATCAAAGCAAAACCAATCATTCCACTTTCATCACCATAAAATCCAACTAGAGGCTCTTTTTGAGAGGGTTAGAGTTTTGAATCTTTTAGCCCGTTATAATAGTAAAGACTTCCGCCGAGTGATGACACTCTTGATATATTCTCGTAAAGGTGGAAGACACCCTCCTCCTTCTCCAACTTTATGTACTTGTCCTCGAATTATCTATAAAAAAAACAATGCCATTTGAATTAATTAGATCAAAGAAAGGATTTTTGCCCACTAATTGAATTGTTGTTCATGTGATTGTTCACAAGGGTTATTATTGTAGAACTGTTTTAGATGATATAGCACTTGAAAAACACTTACAAATGTTTCGTTTTGTACAAATTTGCAAATGATACTGGTATTGGTTCTGATATGTTATTTTGATTAATTTGTATTCTGTCCAAGTTTGGTAGATGACCAAGCTTTTCAGGTAATGAACTTGTTAATTTGTTTCCATTCAGAAGCCTGGGAACATGGAATATTACAGATAGAATTAGAGATAAAGCAAATTACATATACCAACATCAGGCTTAAGAATGATGCCAACATAGCAAGAAAATTAGATCACACTCACAGATTATATATGTACATTTTCTAATGGCATGTGAAAAAAATATTATCTAACCTATCCCATAGAAAAAATTAATTAAAGTAGTGGCTGATCACATGATCTTTGTCTAGTTAAAGATAGATGATCATAACCTACATGACAGAATTATCTCGTTTAACATTTTAAATAAACTGTGTACGTGTGTGGATGCTCATGCATATATTTATGGAGACCACAACGTCTAAACTAGCTGATGAGCCCATTCATATATATATATATATATATATATATATATATATATAGCAGTTTGATTAACTACAGTAAACTAATTTGAAACTAATTAAATTAATTTGTCTGATTAGCACTAGTAGTAGCACTTAACACTGCCTAGCTCCCAAAGTCAACTGCTATATAACAAATTAGTCCTTTAACATGCACCTAGCTATTATATATATCACATAATCGATCATGCATATATACCTGCAGTACTGGTACTAATTCTTAATTTGCATATATATATATATATATAATATTTGAGAGCTCCGAACGTACATACACTAAATATTAGTACTCCATCTTATGCATGTTCTATTTATATATACGAGAACAATGATATTAATTCACAATATCATGAGATCATGAGTTGTACTGTCGCTAGCTAGAAGCTGAAGAATCCCTACTTTTGATGATAGACTTCCTGCCAAGCTCTAGTGATAGACTTCCTAACAAATGGTTCATTTTCTGTGTGAAATGTAAAGGAAAAACACAGTTTCGCCTGCCAAGTCATTGAGATCACCTACTTTTGATGGTCTTAAATCACAGTAGTTTCTCATACCAATACCAATAGTAATTAATGAACTTTTTAGAGGTAACATTTTTTTCATCAATTTAAAAGGTTGATTAATAGCTAGGCTAGCTTATTTGCAACAGCCAATTTGAATTGTGACCCAAGACCAATTAATGTGATTTAAGTACTTGAGATGCATTAACATATGGAAGCAGAGCAAGTAAAAGTCGTCCCGAGATCAAGATCTAAACTTTTTGCGCACACATGCCATTTGTATCATATACAGTCTATATAGATATCAATTGCAGAAGCTAGATCTAAATATATACATGTATCATCCATGCATGCATGGAACCCATGATAGCATGCATGCTATATATTCATGCATGAAACTTATAAGTAGGGTATATATATATATATATATATATAACATTATATCCATGTAGCTTATTGAAGAAAGTTCTGATACTTGTGCAGGGAAAAGGAGGCAAATCAACAAAGCACTAGCCAATTAATTAACTAGCTCGATCAATGCATGTATGTTGTGCGATCATGTAGCACTCTGATGATCAAAAAATTAAGCATGCAGCTATATAATTATTACTATAAGAATATCATCAAAGTTAAATAGACTAAAGCCTATTTAGCGATCAGATGTATTCGCTAGCTGCACACCAAATTAAACACAGCCGTACTCCTTGAAGTGAAAGCAAAAATCTCTCTCTTGTAATGATCTTCTTAACAACATAAGGCTCTCGTTTTCTCTAGACAATTGAAATATGAACTTCTTGATCAAATAGATCCAATGGTCAGTACCCATAAATATGCAAAAGAGGAGGAACACTTCACTAAGTCATTCGATTCCCTCCATCTCATGTGGGTAGTCCCATTTAAAGAAACATCACTTATTATTGCCTTCGACGTAGAAAGTCAAAAGTTTCTAAAATTATTATTTTTGATAAGTTAAAAAAGTTTCTAAAATTATCTCCTCCATTAAAACTCAAATGAAGCAAATAACAAATGTGTTTCAAAAAAGTAAAGGATAAGTAAATACAATGAAGAAATTTCCAAGCAGTATAATACTTTTGGACATCTCAAAATCAAATACAAGACCAACATTTTTATTATAAGTAATAAATCTCCATGATATATCTTGGAAATTCAGGTAGACCAAAAACCAAAAAAAAAAAAAAAAAAAAAACATATACCTTCGGCATTTACAATATTGTACTTACCACCTTGTTTGCCAACTTGATAAAGATGACAGAGTAGAATACCATAACATAGAAGAACAGAGGATTAAATGATTGAACATTGTGAATGTGCAATTAAATTATTCAAAATACCCAACACAAAATACCCAAGGTCCACTTTTCCGTTTGTGCAATTAAATTATTCAAAATCAACCACATTAATATCCATTTAAAAAAAGATCTTACAATAACCTCTGAGATTGTGCCTGTTAATCTGCTTGGATTAGATAGGATGGGGTGGCAAATATAACCTAACATTGAAAGAAAAACTAATAATTTTATTATGTCACGAACTTGTTCTTAAGTCGGACCAAACAAAATGTAAATTAATAAGATCAAATCTTAATCTATTTCTACGAGTAGTTCGTTGTTATAGGCAAAAAGTTTTTTGGACCTTAATAGTCACCATAGTTCACCTAGGTGAAACCATTGACTTGTACAGAAGTAGTTTGCAATACACACCAACGGAAGACATAATGTAAAATAGCCTTCTAAATCATACACAAGCTATGGTCAATGCAACCGCAACAAGTATGACACGATGATATTTGTCAACACGCTCATCTTCCAATTTTCCATTCAGGCGTGAATCTACGAAACGAGTTGTGATTTGAACTCATGGTGCTTATAGCCTATCTGCTATTAAGAAATTATATTTGAAAATCCCTTGATTACAAACCCTAAAATCGAAAATCTCTTGATTACAATCACAATAAAACAAATCAATCATATATTCTGAAAATCCCTTGTCAGAATCGTCCCAAAGATGGTGCAATAACAAAATCTCAAATCCCATACTTACCAGATGGCTTGAATGGTTCTGCATCGACGAGTTACGGCTGGAGTGGCTTGCTTCTGTGCGAAGGAAATGTTGCTCTCAGATCTTTTGTTAGCCAACGGAAAGAAAATCAAAGAGAAAAGGGAGAAAATGGTGGACACTGTGACAGTGAAAATGCTGCTCTCAGATTCGAGAGAGAGAGAGGAGGGGGGGGGTGAAGGGGGGGAAAATGATACGCGGGAGAGGGGAGGTTTTAAAAGACTTATTACTGCGACTAGAAAGTCGCTGTAATAAGTCAAGTTAGAGGAGACCGAAATAGTGGCAAACTTTTGTCATTGTAATAAGTTATTAAGATGACTTAGAAATGCGAATTAAGGTCTATTCGGCCAGACTTTTTTACTATTTTCTGCCACCAAAACTCGCGGGAAAAAACCTTTAATTCCAGCTACTTCTCTTGAACAACCACAAAATTTTGATTGAGATAGAAATATGGGTATTTCCAGCGATAATAGTGCCGCCAGAAATAAAAATTGCCAAATCTCTTTTTTTTTGGTAGTGTCTGCATGATACATCTTCAAAATCTTTATTGACTATAATAAATATTATGAGACTACTTTAAATCTCTTTTACTCTTTCACTTAGGGTTGAGAATTTTAAAACTTTCAAAGAATAATGTTAGATATAATTTTATCATGTGCAAGGTTCATGCATTCCCTTTAAAAATATGAGATCCACCATGAAAAAGTTGGTTTTTTACGTGGTTCCTAGATTTTCGGATACCGGATAGAATAGCGACTATTCTGTAAGTTAGTTTCAACAGATAATTCACAAGGAAGAATACAAAAGAATAGCCTTAAAACACAAAAAAACACTTCTAATTTTCAATTCAAAATTATCAAATAAAAAAAAGTAGAAAATCAGACCACAAGCAGGGTTGTATAGCTGAAAATTGTTCTAATAAGAATTTTACTAAAAAGAGCAAAATCCCAATAATCATGTCAACATTAAATACATAATAAAAAAAAGTATATGCCAAAAATCTGACCCAAATCGGGTTCAGAATCACTTCCTAAATGATAAATAAAATATTATCATAAAAGGAAAAAAATATCTAAAAATGGAGATTCAGAAGGGAAAACAGTAAATTTTGGCCTCGAAAAAAATGCATGCTGAAAAGAGTTTTCCGAATTGAGGTCATATGTGTAGTTTTGATACCCGTAGTCAAAGTTATCACCAAACTACCGAAATGTATCAAAAATTGTCCCAATTAAGAAAAGATTACAATTATCTGCCATCTTTGTGTTGATCTGCCAACTCAAGATATCTTAACACCATCAACGTGCCATCTAACAACTCAGTATCATTTGACTTGAATCCTCCAGTATCATTTTCCCTATTCTAGGACTATATATATCATTTCTCACTTTCAAATCCATGGATTTTGTTATAAACACAAAGTGAGAATTAAATCCAAATAAATATAGTTCTTTTTAATTCATTAATTAATTTGTAAATGAGGATTGTTATTTGTTATTATCCTTTTATTCATCATCCTCTTATTATCAATTTGTTATGTATAACTTATCTACCGTCGCTCCTTTATACTGTGAATGATCCAGATAAATCCACAAAAAATATACACTTAAATCAAAGAATTAAATCATTAATTGTGAAATTAATCCTTAAAAACAAATCCAATAGATATTACAAGAAAATTAAGGAAGGAAATTATCAAACAATAACAAATTGCTGTTTTGGTTTTAGAAAAAAAGTTCTCACAGAGTTCACTCTTAGGCAAGTTCCTGTACTTGAGTTTGTCATGGCTTTGGCGGCTCTGCAGCTTCCTTCACCTTGGCAGGCTCGGTTGTAGCTGGTGCTGCTTCTTTTTTCTCAGCCTTCTCCACTGCCACTTCTATCTTCACTAGTAATTCTAGTTTCTCCACATCTTCTTTCTTCTCTTCCTCTTCCTTCTTTTCTTCTTTCTTCTCTTCTTCCACAACTAAGATCTCGTTTTCTTTATTGCCACCTGCTTCTTCAGTTGTTGTAGCTACTGCTGGAGGTGCCTCATCAACTTTCTCTTCTGTGACTATGAATGTTGATACCTTTTCAAAGACAAAGAGAACTGGTCCTGGCACCAAAGCTGGCCCAAACTTTGAAGATGCTTCAGATACTGGTTTTGATCCTGGAAATTCTGTACATGTATGCAATGTGGTGAACATAGTTTAGCTAGGGAGATCAAGTTTCAACGATGCTCGCTGATGATCCTTTGTTCATAAAATAAAGTCCGAGCCAAAAAGAAGTTACTGAGAAATTATAAAACATACATAGGGATCAATAATGGGAAAAAAAGTGATCATATATAATATACGTACCGATTTTCACGAGTTCTTCTAGGAACTTGTGAACCACAACAGAGTTCTTCTTCAATCCTGCCTCCTTAGGTTCCTTGATAAAAGTCTGTTGCAGTTGAAAACTTGATTTATTTAGTTTTACTCTTTATATTTTCATTCATCTCTTATTTCATTTTTTCCTTAATATATATATGGGATGCAAATGGGATAATAGTATAGTGTATAGAATTTTTTATCTATATATATAGGTTCTGTTATTGCTTCAAATGCGCTGGGTATAATCTGTCAATCTGACCTTGATTTCTGCTGAAGAAGCCTCATATATCTCGAGGACTTTAGGTTGAAGCTCAGTCCTCCTCTCTTCAAACTCCTTATTGATTTGCTCCTAAAACCATATATCAAAAGAATGTCAGAATTTTCTGCAATTATTCTTCATATATGCCTGCATGAGTATATCAAAAAGTTGATGGTTTCTATTGATCTTCGGAATAAAAGAAGTAATAAATTTCAAAGCAGCTAGCAATTACATATATATATATATACCTTAGACTCGTCGAACGACTGGCATGCCTCAGAAGCAGCAGCCTTCTTGGTACCGGTACTAGTCTTGTCGAAAACGTTCTTGATCTTTGGAAGAACCTTCTCTTTCCAATAACCCATTTCGATTCTATATTCAACCAAATAGCTGTTGCTGACCCTACAAAGAGAAGATCAAAACCATGGAAGATCAAATATAAACACACACAAACACACAACAAGGGTTCCAAAACAGACAAAAAGTTCAGGTTAAGGAACGATAAATCGCTAAAGAAATTGAGACATACAAATTAAGTGTGGATAGCTAGGGAGAGAAACCAGATGCAGGCAAAGGAGAATATATGTTTCTCTTTCTTAGTTCAAAACTAGTCTCTCTGTCTCTATCGTGGCAAAGGTGGTAACCAGTTGAAGTCCAGCTCAATGCAACTGTTCCACCCAACCGTCTACTCCAAATTAAGGCACATGAACGTCAAAGACACTTTCCACTAAAATACCCCACTGCTTGCAATTATATTACCAAGAAAACCCATTTGTTCATCCTCTCCTCCCCCACTGCCGTCTCCTTCAAATGACATTCTCTACCCTCCAGTTGGATTGTTTGAACAAACATATATAAACAATGCCAGTAACATGCATGGGTACTTTTATAGGTTTTTTGCTCAGTTTTTTTTTTTAAAGTAACTAATGCTACAGAAAATATTGTATCATTTCCTGAATATATTGGTATTGCATGAGGGTATAATAGAGAACAAGAAAAGTGGTGGTGGAGAAGGAGCCGCTGGCAGCTGTCACCTCATGCACAGGTGGGCAGATATCATGAGTGGGGGCCATTCTAGCCAAGTACTATACCTTCTTCGATGTGTGACTGCTCACGTGGCTTCGCTGGTACTCCGCACATTCATGCCCTCAAGGGCTTCAAGCCATACCATATCTATCTGTAAAAAACAAAAAGAATGGCGTTATTGTATAGTTGACAGATAATAGGTGTGGACAAAACTTTTTTTTTTTTTTTGGAAGAAACGTGGACAAAACTTGATCTTGCATGCATGCCAATATCTAAAATGGTACTACATTATATATGGATTTCAAAGAAATAATATGCATATATATATATAACCTTAATTAGTGTTCATGCAAGATATTTGATTATAAAAAAAAAAAACGTAAGTGTTTATGCAAGATAATGATGGCCCCAGGCGGATCAAGTCTTAAGGATCAATTACAAGATTAAGAGCCACGTAGATCAATGAATCAATGCAAGGATTGGTGTAATCCAATTGGGATTGAGCTAGCAAGAGCCCAATACTCATGATGAGCTTGAAAGAAGGAAAATCAGTTTTAGTCCACTTGATCCAAGTTATGGAAGACATGACTTGGGCCTATTGTTATTGAAGGATCTGGACTTATTTATTTAATTAAAATAACTTATTTTATTAGTTATAGGAATTAATCTAGAATAATTGGGATTGGGGGATGTCTAGCCCGCATGTCTTATTTCTAATGAATTAGGATTTTTGGAAAGATCTTGTATTTTGGCCAAGGGCTTATTTAAAAAGTTATTATTTTATTTGAACTAGAGTTTTAGAAGTTACTGTAGCGCGGCATTGTTCACGCTACAATATCAGTGGCACTATTCACTAGGATTTTTAGGGATTGTTTATTTAAATCACTTGTAGCCTCATTTGAAAGGTTTGTTAGACATTATTGAAATTGATGAATTTTATTTATTGTTAGTTGAGTTTATATTCTCTTGTTCTTAATTGATTGAACGTTTAAACTCATCAAAAATAAATCTCAACCTTTGTGGCATTCCTCCTTTGTAATCTGGGTCTTTGAGACGGGTTATTAAACAGGTCTAGATTTTAATATAAATTATGTTCTTGGAACGATTTCTCATCGGGTCTAGATTCTCCATTCATTGACTTGAGTTTGATTTTCTTGGGTTTGTTTTTCCAATGTTGTTGTTGGGTCTCAAAGCGAGTCGATTGGAGTTCACATTAGATAATATAATAGTTCATAAGGTGGCCCGCAAATAGCTTGCATTCACAAGCTAGGGGTGGAGTTATGTGTTGATGAAACTGTAGGTAAATTAATATAGTAATTAAGGGGAAATTAAAACACTGATATAAGGATTAAAGAGATCATCCAGTTCTATGGATACACTACCTTTGCCTTTATCGTACGTTATGAAGCTCCTCTCCGGGCAACTCCCGAGTAGAGGTCAAATATCCTGTCTTGGTACAGGACTTTCTTCATACAGGTAGTGTTATATTTTCAGCACTTTCACAAACAAATACTCAAAGAGCTAAATTAATGTAATTGGTCGTAATATGCAATTAATTTGAACAAGAGACAATCAAAACTCCAAGAAATTATATGATTAACATGATCAGTTTAGTTTAGTATTTTAAACATTTTAGAAACCTGAAATCACCGTATATACTCATGCAAGATTAAAATAAAAGCAAGAATAATAAAAGAAATGTGAAATCAACATAAGAAATTACGTGGTTCGACCCTAATGGTCTACATCCACGGCAAGAACAGTCTAGGAGTCTTTATTATTGAAGAATGCATCAAAACTAGAGTTTTACAATCACTTATAACCATTTCTCACCGCAAAAAATAGGGAGTGGCTTCCTCGTATTATCTTCTAACGAAATCACACCTTTCTTGCACTTGATCTTCACCTCAAGCTCTCATTTAATCTTGATGAAACTAGGGTTTGAAAAC
This sequence comes from Carya cathayensis, assembly GCA_011037825.1. Lineage (NCBI taxonomy): Eukaryota > Viridiplantae > Streptophyta > Magnoliopsida > Fagales > Juglandaceae > Carya > Carya cathayensis. Next base: position 722,807 of record QGSO01000371.1, read on the forward strand.
CCTCCGTTTCTCTCCAGGATGATGGCGGCTCCAAGAAAGGTAAAGTGTAAAATCGGACTCTGCACCTCTCTTACGAAGGCACACATGCCTTTTATACAAAGCTTTACACATTTGCCTTTTATACAAAATTACATAAATATCATTAATGAAAATACATGGGAGTAGAAAACAGCAAGTCGTATAGAACACTTTCAAAAGACTTTACATATCTTCAAGAAGTAGTCGGCCGTTTTAATGTAGCGTGCGTTGCGAACGTTCAGTATAGAAGAGAAGCTTGAGGAGTTATACAAAAGGCTTTATCTCACGGAACAAGAGAGTGAGGAAATCCAAGTAGAGATAAACAAACTACAAGATGCAGCCATATGTGGAGGCAAATGCCTAATTGCGAAATTACTTGCGGATCGCCATTATAATATGGATACTTTTAAACACTACAAGAATTTTGGGCTATTGGGACTATTTTTCTTTGAAACGAAATGAAAATCTTCCCAAAAAGTAAGATCTAGGGATGGAATTTTGATTTTGTTTTGAAAATATACTGAAACATGTAGATCGTTCAAACGTGTAACGCCTCGGTCCCGGAGGTCCGAATAGTTAGCTCTTATTACTGAATATCAACTCTAATATCACAACTATAAAATCTGAAAAAACTCCATAAAATATTTATTCATTTACTCAACCCAAATATCCATGTTCCTCCACAGAAATACTAACCAAAATCCTTAATAAATTAGAATAATAATTCCACAAAAACTCGAATTTCCCATAACTTGACATACCAAAATAACCGCCAAAGGTAAACCTATAAAATAAGATCCTCAAAAAATACTTGTACCCTTAGCACTTATTCATATATAATCATCGAACTTTTCAATACTTCCTACTCATGTTCTCCAGCTTGAACGATAAAAAATATCTGAAAAATGTTATGGAGATAAGGGGTGAGTTATCAACAACTTAGTGAGTAGAGAACATATACTAGTGTGCAAATATGAGCATTTACAGAGTCTTGAATGCAAAACAAAACACTTTTTATTTTTAGAATGTGGAGTCAGAATGTAACAATCTGGTCCCAGGTGGGTTGAAAAGCTACGTCTTCTCACTTAAAAATCATATCTCATAGTACAAATATAAACTCCAATTTCTCAATTACACATAGACCAGAGATTTAAACCAAGTATTTCAAAATAATTAACTAAACACATCATAAAATCCTTATAAAAATTTACCCTCTCAACATATCACGTCATCAAACCACGACAACTTTATTGAAAAATTATTCTCCAATAACAATGGCATTCCTTTATGCTTAATCCACTATACTTAAATAATTTTACCCGTGCTCTCCAATCTTATTCCTCAACTGAAACATTCAAATAATTTGAAAAATATTGTGGAAATAAGGAGTGAGTTATCAACAACTCAGTAAGCAGAGAACATATACTAGTATGTAAACATGAGTATTTTCACAAGTTCAGAATGCATAAACAAAGCATTTCATTTTCAATATGCAAATCTTAAAAATACATATTATTAGAAAATCAGAGTGACCCTTCCAAAACGTTCATATTCAAAAGTGTCATTTGGCATAACATGACTGAACATCATCGTCTTATCCTATCATATTAGATCATCATATCATAATAGAGACCATGTTTAAGGCCAAGCAGAACATAACTCACTATGTTACCAAAGTGATTGCACTCAAAGCAGAGACCACCATTATATCTTGTGGTAGAGCCAAAGGTCACTATTATATCCTGTGATAGGGCTAGAAATCACTATTATATCTCGTGATAGGGCCATAGGTCACTATTGTATCCCGTGACAGAGCCAGATGTACTATTATATCATGTGACAAGGTCAGAGGTCATTATTATATCTCATGATAGGGCCAGATATCAGGGCAAAATAGAATCAGAATCACCATATCAAAAACAGAATCAGAGTCAGAACAGAATCAGAAAGTTATGCCAAAAGTTTGTCAGAAGCCACATCATATCAAAACATAGTACTGAAATAAATCCAAATCATTTCACATATTTCAAAACATATTCAAAACATCTTCATGTCACATGCACAAATTTTCATAAAGTTCATATTCACTCTTTTTGCATAGTTCAAAAAACAAAATGCACAAAATTAGCTCATGTCTACACTAGTCATTCAAAAAAAAATTCTCTTATACAGATTTTATGCATATGTAGAACACATAATTGAGGTTGTTTTCAGATTTCTTTTCAAAACAAACATGCATATTTTCAAAATCAATCTCATTTCATTTCTTTTATGCAAAGTCTAGTATAGAAACCCTGCTTACCTGGGCCTTTCAGCTTTTTCAAGATTTTCTCCAGAATAGTGCCGAGTAAAGATTAATCGTCACCTATAAAATACACATGTAATTTCTATAAATTTCCATTTGATCACTTCGTAATTAAAACCCAAGATTTTAAGATTTTATAATTCCCCAATCTCTAAAATCGTTGAAACCTTAAAATATCGCTGCTCTATAAAAAGTTGATTCTCACACAATTTCTCTAACAATTAGGGATCAAAATCTAAGATCATATTAACCTCAAAATCTGACCCTCTAATATTTTCCATTCAAATCCGTGTCTTTGACCCTTGAAAAATATCCATGGCAAATTCATGATATTCAACTGTGGCCTATAAACATGTGAAGCTCAAAGAAACTAGTGCACTGGTGGTGCAACCATCGGATGGACATGCAACTCCCTCTATGTGTGTCCAGCATGTGATCTTCTAATAGCCAAATACGTGAGAGGAAGGTGAGGTGTTGAGAGAGAGAAAAGAATAAGAGAGAGAGAGAGACAAAGAGAGAGAGATTACTAACGTAGAGAGAGAGAGCTTGACTACGAGATATCTATACGGAGAGTCCGTCATGGTGCGGCTTCTCAACTTGCAGTGGGGAGCGTTCATTACTTGTGGTGGTCTAGAGGTTGCGGCTATGGAAATAATAGGAGTGAAGGAGAGACGGGGAGGTCACTTACGTGGTGAGGGTGACAATTTCACCATGTAGTCTGGTGGTGCTACTGTGCTAGGAGGTATTCGCGTTGTCCAGTCGTGGTGGTGGAGGATGGTTTGTGGACTTGCGGTTGGGTGCAAGTGAAACAACTGCTGGCAGCCAACACCAAAAACGTGGGGCAAGCTGGTTGCTTACTATGTTTTGAGGAGCCAAAAATAGATTATTTTGGTTTGAAGAGGCCTTGGCGGTGGTGGTGCAAGGAGTTTGCGGTGGTGCTGCGGTTTTACGTTGGCTGGGCAGTGGGCTGGCGGATTTCGCCACTCAGGAGGGCAACGTGGCAACGATGGGTGGTCTGGGTAGAGGTTTGGCATGGGAGGTTGGCCACGAATGAGAGACTGGGTGATTCTTGTGGCTGGGTGTAGCGATGGTAGTTAGGCAGTTTCCAAAGGCACAGGATAGATGTGTATATTTATATGGGTGCTACAAAAACCCTAGAGAATGAAATGGGATAGATGGGCATGGGTAGTGTTGTGTGTGGTGGGGAGTTGGAGATAAAAAGGAGGGATTTTTGGGATGAAGAGAAATTTCTTTGAAAAACAATTTGCTGGGTGGTCTAAATGGTGCGGTTTGCACCAAGCTGGTCTGGGTTTTGGCATTGGGCCTTGGTGTTACACAGAACCTGTTATAAAAAATATAAGAGATAAAGTTAAAAAATATTCTTATTCAAAATCCCTTTGGCACAACATAACTAAAAAATCACATCAAAATAAAATTCCATGTTTAACCCTCATGGTAGGGTTGTGCAAACCCTGGTGGCCAATCGAATAGAAATAGAATGTGAATCTTCCTCCTATTATTCTAGGAGCCCAAGTGTGCACATATGAAAAACCATGCAAAAAAGCACTTTGCTTCCAAAGTGGTTGCACCGGAAATAGAAAAGTTTATACCAACCTCAACAGAGGCCACGGTTTTACACTCGTGGTAAGGTTAGAATGGAACAGAAGAGAAACAAGATGTCATGCCAGAGGTTTTAAAAAATTACATCATATCATATCAGAGTATAGAACATCTCTAGAATATAACAGAATCAGATCACAAAATATAATTTATGCACAAAATTTCATATCCGTTCTCTTTTGCATGGTTCAGAAACAAAATGTTAGAATAGCTCATGTCTACACCAGTTATGTCAGAAAATACTTTATTCTTATACAAAATTTCATGAGCAATGTAGAACAAATAACTGAGGTGTTTCAAAATTATTTTCATAACAAAACATGCATATTTTTTCAAAATGAACCTCAGTTCATTTCTTTTATGCAAAGTCTAGTATAGGAACCCCACTTACCTGAACTTCTTAACTTTTCAGAATTTTCTTCAATAATGCATAACAAAATTACTTGTCACCTAAAAAATAATCACGTAATACTCGTAAATTTCTAGTCAAACACATATTTCAATATTAAACTTGAATGCTAAATTAATCTATATTAAATCCTCAAAACCTAAAATCCTCATAATTCCTAAAATACTATCAATTATCCTCTTAATATACTTTACCTAATTCCAACTCAAACATTAGTCTACTTAAGAAATCAAAACCTAACCCTTTTAAAAATATTATATTGATTTTATTGCAAACAACCCCTGGTTACAAAATAACATAAAAAAAATACACATTCAAACTATTAAAATAATTTCATACTAAATAATATAATTTTAAAACTCTTGGTCACATGGGTTTAATATAAAAAGGAAACAGTCACGTAAAACCAGAAAGTTCTACTCGGAAGGCTACACCACAACTTAAAGGCTTTAAGGGCATTTTAGTAATTGAAGAAAATTTTCATGCATTATGGAAAAATTGAAAACATAACACTCGAGTAAAACAATGCAGCCTTACAGAGGATATACGTTGTGCGATGTTGGGATGAAAAACTCAAAGCCATTGAGAGTAGAGGTTGTGCGAAGAAGAGGCAAGAGCTAGGTGGCAGTTATGTGCAGAGAGAGAGAGAGAGAGAGAGAGAGAGAGAGAGAGAGAGAATGATGAGATAGAGAGATCACAATGAGAGACATGGTGAGAGAACGAGGTAGAGAGAAGTTTTGGCCTGAGCTTATTGTGATGTTGATGAACGTGCGGTTGATCAGGGTTGAAGAAGAGTGTTCGAACAGCGGTTTGTGGTTGGCTGGGTGGTTTTCCATTGTGCAGTGGGCTGAGAGCACAAATGTGCTTTGATTTTTTAGACTAAACAAGGGATTGCTTGGATGAGGGACAGGCAGTGGCGGAGCCAGGAATTTACTTTAGGGGGGGGGCCAAACAAAATTAGAACAATATACATAACATATTTTTTGTTCTAATAATAAGGTCTCAAATTAAAATCAAACAATCTAAAATTGAAAATCAAACAATTTATTAATACAATAATACACATAATGCTATAAAAAAAAGTTAAATCAGTACATACAACCATACACAATTAATATATGTAATATATATATATATATAATATGATTAATACCAATATAAAATTTTTATAAAGAAAAAAGACATATCCGCGTACAGATAAAGGAGTAAGGTGTAAGAAAATGGTGCTCTGGGGGACCGTGAGATGAGAACTGGCAGGCAGGGGCTATCACATACGTCGGCTAATCTACTAAAATATAAAATGTTAGTTTACTATATAGAAAAAAATTATTAATCTACTAAATAAATAAAATTATTAATCTACTAAAAGTATTAATCTATTAAATAAATGAATAAATAATATTATGAAATTTGTTACTTTGTGAGAGGTGAGTAACTGCTGCCGAGGATTAGAAAAGAAAAAAAAAATAGATCAGAAAAAAGAATGTCGAGACGAAAGGGGCCAAGTTCCATCTTTGACTATTTGACTATCTCATGATCTCATCAATCTGGAAGCTTTAAAAATAAAAGGCCGAACCTTTTAGCGTGGAAATGCGATAGAACGAGCTGCGAGAGCAAGAGCGACTGAGCGAGGTTGCGAACTTGCGAGAGAGAGAGATGCGATCATGTGTCTATGCGAGGAGGCGAGAAAATCTTTGGTCCTGGAAACTGAAAATGGTCCGTTGGCAGTCTCCGCGTCGCGCCTCATAGTCGAGTAGCAGAGCAGGTTACTTCTGCTTCCTTTCTTCTTCATTTTGATGTTGAAAAATGGAGAAAATAAAATGTGAAGGATGAGATGTGTTTTGATGTTGGAAAAGGGAGAAAATAAAATGTGAAGGATGAGGTGTGAAAGTATGGTGTTGTGCCGTGTTTGAAGGAAATGTAGTTTGTAAAAGGTAGTCTAGCAAATTGCCGTAATTCATAACTTGGAGATTGAAATGCTTTAGAAAATGGAAAGAGGCTAGTTAGATTTATTTTAAAATTTTATTTATAATAAAAATATGTATTTGATTTTATATGAGATGTGTTTTATTTATTTTATTTTTATATAAGATTAAATTTTATGGAGGGGCCAAAATAATATTTAGAGGAGGGGCCAACACATGATAAATTATTATTATCTTAATAAATTAAAAAAATTAACACATATATTTATTTGTTTTTCAAATTTATGGGGGGGCGGGCTAGCTGGAGGTTTCTTCGTGGGAGGGCTGGAGACGTTCGAGTTGCTCTGTTTTTGGTGAGGGAAAAGAGGGGCCTCTTTGGACGTTGCATGGGGTTCACGGCACAGGTGGCAGTGGTTTGGGGTGGCTTCTGCGGATGGGGTGGTGAAAGAAATCCCTTGACATCGATGCTTGGTGTAGGCACAAGGCCGTGAGGGACCAAGGTTGGCTGAGATACGGTGTAAGACTCCAACGACAGTATGGCTTCATGTAGGAGACCTGGTGCACGGTGGTTTGGAAACGAGAAGGGCTACGATATTTCGGCTTGCATGGGACGAAGAACACCACTTTGTGGTTCATGGCAGGGATCAACTGAGAGGAGCTTGGCAGTGTAAAAATACCTAGAGTTGATGCGGCATGAAGAAGTAGAAAGCTCAATTGTTTCTATGATGCATGGGAAAAAATATATGCATATATATAGGAAACAAAACTCTAGGGAAAATGAGACGTGAAAGATGTGATCTCAAATGCAAACTTATCCTTTGCTGAAACCCTAGCAGTAACCCACGTGCACGAAGAGGAAACTGACTCATGGAGACGTGTAAGGGTGGGTTTAAGAGTTTTTAAAGAGAAATGAGTCTCTTGTAACCCTAATTTGTTTTTTAAAAAAACATAAAAGAATCATTCCAAAAAAAAAACAAAACAAAACAAAACATGGGCTGAATCTTTAAATAAATTAGGCCTCGATTTAAAACTCAAAAAAAAAAAATAAATCTAAACTTGACCACAAAGAAAGAAATTATTGGCCCTCAAAATATTTTAAAACTAAATATCAAATTCAAGGAAAAATCATAATCCACCAAAACAGAGATTTTAGGCCGTAGTCTACTTAAAAAAATATTTAAAAATTCAAATGGATTTTTTGCACTTATAAATCTAAAAATTCTTTAAAACAGCTTGATACTGGACTTGGGTGTTATAGAATGTGTTCAACGGTATAATTAGGGATGATAAATTTCATCCCTAATAAAATAATTATTCGAGGAGGGGGAAAAATTGGTAGGTTAAAGAGCAGGAAACTGATTTACCATTCAAACATCACTCTACACTGTTCGAACATGTAGTTAACCAAGTTCGAACGGTGTATAGTGTAACAGCCCGCTAAAAATTTAGTTTTATCTCCTCACCCTTCTCTTTCTTTTTCGCACATTTTGACAGCATGGCAATCAGTTTTGGATTCTTTCCCGACAGCAGTCACTATCTCTCTCGTCTCTACCCTCACCCGAAATCACATGCATAATTATCTTTTTCCGTAAATCACGTTACTTTGTTCTTCACCGACAACTGTAAAATCATGAACAGATTTATCCTAAACGTTGTACCTCGATGGCGTATTCCGGATCTTATCCACCGAATTTCAAAGTATTAGATAAGTTTGTTTTTTTTTTAAAGTAACACAATTATAATAATTTAATGAGCTCTGAAAATATTATAATTGTGGATAATTACTTAGATTAAATATTTTAATTGTTTTAAGATATTAAGAGGTTTATTTTTTTCGTTGAAAACTCTTATTTAAATTAAATGGTTTTATCCTCTCTGAGTAATTAATGATACTTTATCATTTTATATAATGATGAAGAAATATTATTTTATAAACCTTAGTTTGTAAAATAATATTTTATCTTAATTCCTCTCAGTGTTGTAATTAAGTGTTTTATTAATTTAAATGATTTTATCCTCTTCGATTAATTAACGGTACTTTATCATTTTAAATAATGATGAGAAAATATTATTTTATAAACTTTAGTTTATAAAATGATATTCTACCTTAATTACTCGTAGTGTTTTATTTAAGTGTTTTATTTAAAATAAAACACTTACGCGTTTTCAAATCAGTGTTTTAACTCATCGTTGGTTTATTTGAGGATCCCGAAACGTAGGATTGAAGTTAATTACCTAGGCCCCTACCCTTTTCCCTTCACTTTTTCCTTTTTCCTTTTTCTTCTCTCTCTTTCCTCTCTTTCTCTCTCTCCCCATGCTCTTCCCTTCCCCATTTCTCCTTACCGTCGCCGCCCCTTTGACCGCCCGTTTCTCCGCCGTCCGGTGGAGGTGTCGTACACCACCCCCGCCATTCTCTTCCCCTTCCACCAAGTTCATACCCACCAATTTTCAGAGCCATCGGACCAGCCGTTAGCCGCCACGAGCCCCCGGAAGTTGCTGCCCCTGCCCTGTTTTCTCCCCTGTTGCCGATTTCTTTCTCCGCCCAGAACCGCCGCTCGCCGGCGGCGTGGCCTACACCACCCACCCAGATTTCTTCCCCTCTCACCGGTGAACATCCCCACCAAGTTTCACCTCCATCCGAGCCACCGTTAGCCACCACTCTCGCCTCCAAACAAATGGGTTTTAAGGCTTTTTCACCATTTTGGACCACCATACACGGCCAAATCAGCCACCAAGCACCACCATTGGATTCACCACATCAAGGGCTTCCTCCCCATGTCTTTCTTTTTCCCTAACTCTCACTCTTTCTCATATGGGTTTCTCAAAACACCCGTTCGGTTGCACCACCGTGCGCCGCCGTACACGGCCACCCGTGGTGTTTCACCACCACCATCTTGTTCCTCTCATCCTCATGAACCTCTCCAAGAAATTTCATGGCCAACGGAGCTTTGTAGAGCTCTCACTCTCTCTCACTCTCCAAGGCCGAAAATGGCTTCAAACGGCCGATCCGCCGCCGTCAGCCACCGTCCGACCACCACCTCGCCACCACAGCTCCACCACATGTTCATCTACCTTTCCCTAGCTTGCCATGAAGTTCTATGGCATTTCGCTACCTCGCGTTTCTCCTCCCACCATTCGGTTTTACTGTTCACGGCGTGATGCCGCCGTGCTCCGCCACCTTTGACACCACAAGGCGACCATGAGCCTTCCAAGGCCACGCTTAGCTTTTCTCAGCCTCCAAACTACCACTTTATGTGGTGGACAGCCACCGTACGCGGTGTTACCGCCACGTACGTTCCTCCGACATGTTCGTGACGAACAGCGAGCGACGCACGGGTTATCCCGTCGATGGTATAACCCTCTATCTTTAGTTATTTATGTTTAACATAGTTGATTTGGTTGGCTGTAGACTGTGTAGTTAGTGTTTGTGGAGTTCGCTGCGTAGTTGTGAAACGAAGTGTGGTTGTGAAGTGTTGGGCTTGATTTTGTAGTTTTGTGGACTGTGCTGTGAAGTATGGGCGTGAGATGGATGCCGTAGTTGTGATACGGGTGTAGTGTGAAGAGAGTACGCGTGTAGCGTATTCTGTGTAATGCAGCGACGCGCCGCGCGACGTGCGCTGTAGTGATGTGTGTCGTAGAAGGAAGGGAGTACGCATGTAGTGTACTCCGTGTTGTATGGCGATGCATCGTGTGATGTGCATCGTGTTGATGAGTGTTGTAGCGAAGGAAGTACGCGTAGCGCATACTCCGTGTCGCGTAGCGATGCACCGTGAGGCGTGTATCGTAGCGATGTGTGTTGTAGTGTGAATGGAAGAGAGTTCACGTGAGTGTACTCTGTACTAGGTCGTAATACACCGGATGGCGTGTCACGAAGGGTTGGATGGCGTAACAGAGATATGTAGAGCGTATGGTGCAGTGTTGGGAAACTGTATGACAGTGTCCCGAAGCAGTGATGTTTTGGCTTATAGTCCGGGGTGACGGGTGTCATCTTGTGGTTGACTATGGCTAAGAGTATATGGATTGAGAAAGGAGTTGTTTGTTTGGTTGTTATTGATAATTTTAATGAACTTGATTTAGTGCAAAGGCTTTCTGAAGTCAAATTATCTCTTCCGAGTATAGTGAAACCTCAGTTGCCCGTGGTGTTGCAAGTGCTTACAATATGGCAATTGAGTTCAGAATTGAAAATCTTAAGGACTTGAGTGTTCCTCTTCCAGCTGTTGTGCAGTTCCTCTGTTTCGCGCTCTATTCTCATAGAACGCGACAGATCGAGGTAAGTTAGCCTCTAACTTACTATCAGTTTATTGTGTATGTGTGAGGGTAAGGGAACTAAAATTTATGTATGTATGTTATCGTATATGCCATGTCATGCTATGTCATTACATGTTTATCTGTTACGTATGATTTAATCTCTCATGAATATTTATCTGTTACACAATCTTTTCTGTCATACAATGCTGTATGTTATAAGTATGCCATGTTAAGTATGCCATATGATACATGTATGCCATGAAATGTTTATGATTAAATCATATTGTGCCATTTACAAGTATACGCCATGTTAGAAAAGTATATGATATTAAATAATATCTCATGCATTAAGAAAGATAAGACATGTTATGTTATGATAATACGTGGGGCCACAACAACTGTGGAGTACGTATTATATTTTATGTTACTTATAATGCGTGGGGCCACAACAACTGTGGAGTACGTATTATATTTTATGTTACTTATAATGCGTGGGGCCACAACAACTGTGGAGTACGTATTATATTTTATGTTACTTATAATGCGTGGGGCCACAACAACTGTGGAGTACGTATTATATTTTATGTTACTTATAATGCGTGGGGCCACAACAACTGTGGAGTACGTATTATATTTTATGTTACTTATAATGCGTGGGGCCACAACAACTGTGGAGTACGTATTATATTTTATGTTACTTATAATGCGTGGGGCCACAACAACTGTGGAGTACGTATTATATTTTATGTTACTTATAATGCGTGGGGCCACAACAACTGTGGAGTACGTATTATATTTTATGTTATGTATATTCATGGGGCCACAACAACTGTGGAGCATGAAGTATGGGGCCACAACAACTGTGGAGCATACACTACTGAGACACAGCAATTGTGACAGTAGAATACGTGGGGCCACAACAACTGTGGAGTACGTATTATATTTTATGTTATGTGTATTCATGGGGCCACAACAACTGTGGAGCATGAAGTATGGGGCCACAACAACTGTGGAGCATACACTACGTGAGACACAGCAATTGTGACATGTAGAATACATGGGGCCACAACAACTGTGGAGTACGTATTATGTTTTATGTTACTTGAATACGTGGGGCCACAACAACTGTGGAGTACGTATTAACGCACGTTATTAATCAAGACAATTGAATAATATTCCAAGTTTATGTTAAGTCCAGTTTCAGATCAAATACATGATAAGTCAAGTTTTAGATCAAGTTCATGTTATGTTATGCTCACGTATATGTTATGTTCATGTCATGTTATGTTCAAGTTTATGTTATTTTCAAGTTCTTATTTATGTTATGCATGTTTACGTTCATGCTATATTTCAAGTCCATGTTATGTTTCACGTTCATGTTATGTTGTTTGTTCATGTTATGTTTTAAGCTTAAGTTCATGCCATGTTAAGTCAAGTTCAGTTCACGTTTAAGTTCTGGTTATGTCATGCTATATGTCAAGTTATGCTATGCTTATGTACGACTATACTTATGCATTTATGCTTTTACTGCCATGCATGCATCTTTAACCTGTGTGTGAGTTTTATGTTAACTTACTGAGATTTGTAATCAAATCTCACTGTGGTAGTCCCAACTACCATTCCCCCCGAATGGTAGATCTTGTTACAGGACCCGAAGGAGAATTGGAATCTGACCAACTGAATACGGTCGACTAGGCCACGGTGCGATGTTGATGATGGATAGTATTAACTTAGGTTACTACTTGTACTTTTGGAGTTGTATCTCAAGTATTCTTTTGATCACAACCATTTTGGACTAGTGTGGTGATCACGGCTATTTAGTATGCCTTTATGTATGAAATATGTTTCAAGTATTTGGGATATTTTTAGTTTGGTGCATAGTATTGCTAAAGAAAAAAAAATTATCCGCTGCGAATATTGCATAATGCTAGATGCATGTTAGGAACATTGCATCTTATATGTCATGAACGGGGGCAGGTAACCTTGTGTTGCATGTCTCGACGCTTCAAATGTCCGTTCAATCCCAAGCGGAATTTGGGGGCGTCACATATAGTGTTCGAACGGAAATGTTCAAATGTTACTATGGCGTTCGAATGGATACACTGATTTAATCAATTAAAGAAATAATAATAGTAATCAACAATTAATTTATAAAAAAATATAATGCATAATTAATTAAACTTACAAAGCATCAACTATTATCCATACTAAAAATAAAATAAAATACAAATAAAAGATATAAAATACTATGTCCCGGCCAACTCTTTGAGGACATCCTTGATTGCATCTATTCTTGCCTTTATTGTGTTAATCAAGTAGATATCTTATCCTGAGTCCGAGACACACAATCAACATTCATAGTTAACTTAGAAATGGCACCCGTGATCTCTGTATGTAAGCTAGAGAAGGCAGTCTCGATCTCCGTACGCACTATATCAACAATCTGATCAGGAATAATAATTGTGACGCCCCCAGATTCTGCTTGGGATCAAACGGACATTTGAAGTGTCGGGACATGCAACACAAGGTTACCAACCCCCGTTCATGACATATAAGATGTAATATTCCTAACATGCATCTAGCATTATGCAATATTCGCAGCGGATAAATTTTGTTTTAGTAATACCATGCACCAAACTTATAATATCCCAAATAGTTAAATCATAACCAAGCATACTTAACAAAATAAACATCCACGATTTCAGTATGAGTCTTAGAAGACTATAACTTCAAAAACATGAAAGACCAGACTCCATATTTACATTACCAAAATACACTATTGAGGAAGTTTGTTGAGTAACTCGTGTAACTCGACTAACGAGGCCAGAAAACTATCCAAAAACTAACTATGGAAGTTGTAAGCTCCGTGTCATGTCTGCGGCGTCTAATCAACTTTCTTCAGTCTACCAATGTTCGCTCCCTGCACTGATCCTGACACATTGCCTACCATTCGGGAAGAATGGTAGTTGGGACTACTACGGTGAGATTTGATTACAAATCTTAGTAAGTTAACAGGAAACTCCCACACAGGTTAATTATGAATGCATGGCAGTAAAAGTATGAATGCAAAATTAAAATTGTAAGTAAGCATAACATAACTTGACATATAGCATGGTATAACTGACATAACCTGAACTGAACTTGACTTGACATGACATGAACTTGAACTTATAATATAACATGGGCTAGCAACATAACATTAACGTGAACTTGAAACATAACATGGACTTGAATCATAGCATGAACGTGAACATACATAACATAAACATGAACTTGAATTCAACATAAACCTGAGCATAACATGACATAAACGTGAACTTGAGACATAATGTAAACATAAATATAACATAACATGAACGTGAACTTGAACATAACATGTACGTGAATATAACATGACATGAACGTGAACTTGAAACATAATGTGAATATGAACATGACATAACATGATATGAGCATGAACTTGAAACTTAATGTAAACATGAACATAACATGTACGTGAACATAACATAACATAACATCGCATGAACTTGATCTGAAACTTAGTCTTATCTCATGGGGTCACCATGATTGCTTATTCTTAACTTCTTGACATAAACTTGGACTCTTTTTCAATTGACTTAATTAATAACGTGACCATATGAGTGCTACACGGGTCCCCTTGAGCTGTGTGTCCCTGCCGATTATCGCATCGTAACACAGGTATTTACACCAGCTGTGAGTGCGTTAATACGTACTCCACAGTTGTTGTGGCCCCATGTATTCTATGTGTCACAATTGCTATGTCTCACGTAGCATATGTTCCACAGTTGTTGTGGCCCCATTAATTGTTTGTGCCACACTTGCTGTGAACACAGGTAAAATAAAATATGGCTCCATCGGAGTTAGTGCCCGGCGCGCTCCGGTGACCAGTTAGTTAGGCCCCATTTGCAACCTGTTGACTGTACTTCATCAACCCAGGGAATTTCACACCTATTTAGACACTCCAACGTGAACAAAGGAGTTACACTAGGATATTACCCCATCCTATCACTTAGGGTCGTGATTGACATGAATAACTTAGCACGAACGTGATCTGAAACTTGACTTAACATAAACTTGATTTGACTTCTTTACTTAACATGACATACTTGCAATGGTGAATATTACATGATATGATATACATGTAACATATGGCATACTTAACATGGAATACTTATAACATATAACAATACGTGACAGAATAGATTGTGTAACAGATAAATATTTATGACCTAATAAATCATGCATAACAGATAAACATGTAATGACATGGCATGACATGACATATATGATAACATATATACATAAATTGTAGTTCCCTTACCCATCATACATACACAGTAAACTGATAGTAAGTTAGAAGCTAACTTACCTTGATCGTCGCATTTTACGAGAATAAAGCACGAAACACGAGGAACTGTAAGAGGGTATTCTAAAAGTTAGAACTTTAATTACTAACAATTAGAAATATGAAAAGAAGCTAACTTAGAGTAAAATTACCATTTTACCCTCTACATGTGGGAAAATGATCATCTTACCCATAACTTAAGGATTTTACATCCTAACTCTAAAAATTTTCAAAATTTACATTCCTCATGCAAATTTTGTCCTAAACTCAAATATCAACTTAGAAAAATTTAAAACAAAACACAACTATAGAAAACACACTATGGCCGAAACATCCATAGGCCATTTCTCTTGATTTTTGTTGCAATTCCTTCCAACTTCAAAACTCATGCTTAAACCAAAATTTTGCAACAAATATCTTCCAATCCTAAGTTTAAAACCATAATTAAAATATCCATTTAGAAAAAGCTAATAATCAACACCAAACTATTTTTGTAAAAAGATTCAAACGCTTGAATCACAATCTTTGACCCTAAATCAAAACATCTCCAAGAATTCCAAAAATCAAATCTTACTTCTAAGATATTCATAACATCATCCTAAGATCAACCATGCTTTAAATCATCAAACTAAAGTCACCAAAATCACAAAATAACACTTGGAATTTTTGGTTTTACACTTAATCCAAAAATAGAAACTTTTTCCTTAACTAGCTTTGATAAATCTCTTGATCCGTGGCTTACAAAGATGAGATCTTCAAACTAAAACATCACATGGTTTAAAAATGTTTCTTAAAGAAGATACAACCATCAAACTTAAAATCACATGGCTAAAACTCAATAAAACATGGATCTAACCCAAAAACATCAAATCTTAGACCTAACCGAAATCCTCTTGCATGGAAAAATCATATCTTTAAAACTAATACTAAATATCTTTGAAATAACATCCTAAAATGAAAATAAGAGACTTAGGATCATCATATAAAAATATCAAAGCCTTCGAAGTAAAATCAAACCTCGAAATATTCAAACTTTCTCCAAATAAAACTGTTTTGCCACTTCCAGTTTTCAAGTTTCTAGATCTAAGAAAATCTATCATCAAAAGCTTTATTCATGCAACAAAACCTCATTGAACACTCTTAAAAACATGCTAACAACACTCCAAAAAAATTTTGGACCAAGATATGTCCATTAGCTTTGTCAAAAACTCCAAAACATAACATACTCTCTAGATTCAAGCCCAGAATGACCTTTCCATGGTTAAAAATACTTTTAATAGACCGAATGACCATGGAATGATAATAATAATATATCTACAGAAACTATACTTAAAGATGAACAACTTTTATGAAGGAGTCATCATGTGAAAATATTTATAAAGAGTTGAAAATCTCCACGTAAAAAGACATAGAAATCTGCCTGAGAGAGCTCTTTTGGGTTTCTCTCTAAGAACGGAGTGAAGAAGTGATTAAAGTGAAAGAAGTGTGGCTTGCATGACTCTAGACTTCTGGAGGGGGAAGATATCGGCTTGAAAGACTCTTGATTGAAGGTCGGTATGTACATAAAGTGGAGAATAGTGAAGGGAGAGGACAGCCTGCAGAAGCTGTGAGGTATGGAGGTTGATGGGGTGAGTTTCTCCATCTCATCAAGGCACTATTGGGTGCAGCCAAGGGCAGTGGATGGTCTGTCATGTGGGGGAGGAAACTTCTCCAAGAAACCTTGCCAAGGTGGCCAAATTCGTGGGCCTTGGTGGGCCTCAACCAAGTGGGCTTCAATTTGGGATTTAAAGGGAGTTTGGTTAGGGTTTGAGATGCTATCAAACCCAAATCTAATTTTTCTTGGCCCAATCAAATTTCCAAGGTTTAAAAGGTTAGATAATGATGTCATAACAAGGATTTGAGAAATTAATAGCATATGGAAGTGATTTAATCAAGTGATTAAACACAATTCTAGAAATTGGATAAAAAAGGGTTGAAGGCCAACTTTAGGGTTTAGGAAAACCGTTTAGGGTTTCAGTTTCAACCAAGTTTTTGGGGTTTCAATTGGATTCCAACCATTTAGGGTTTCACTAGGGTTGAAACCCTCTATCATTTGGCTCAAATGGTTGATCATATGAAAAGGGTTTTGCTTAGGTGGTATGATCTCACACCTTGATTTCCTTCACAAATCCATCTAATGGTTCCTTTTTGTGCCAAGTGTCTAATACTATTCACTATGTGTGGCTAAGATCTTGCCAAGTGTCCAAATAAAACTTCTCTAACCTAATTTGGACATTGGACACTATGATTTTGAAAACACTGCACTTAGTACGCCTATCGAGGTTATTATTCACTCCAAAAAAATGCATAATAAACTTAGTACTAAAAAATTCTAAATATTCATATTAACCTACAGTAAAAACCGTTTACCAAAACTCAACTCCGAAGTGCCCCTGTAAATAAATTCATAGTTTCGAACAACCGTTCCGTCTGAAATTATGAAAATAGGTTATTGCGCCATAAAATCCTAAATATTCAACTGAGTCTAGTGGTGTAGACTATAACGTATTCTGACACTTCTAACTAACTCAAACAATTAAAATCGCATTTCTGGCATTATAGTGAGTGATAACACTGATTATGTTGACAGACTAAAACCTTTGCGATTAGCCGATTCGTGAAAACTTACGGAGTTTCCACGAGGTTCCTTAAGTTTATAAAAATTCTACCATTAAATTTCTAGCGGGCTAAATAATGCGTGATGCCTAGGGCTACGTAGATGTCCCGTTGGCTGATACTCTATGATAAGTCGGGTATGCATCTTTGGTTTGAGTATCGACCGACTCTGTAGTAGGAGCACGAAGATGAAGTCTAGAGTGCCCCGTGCTCTGTGACAGCATGGAGGAGTTGATCGGTCCAATCGGCTCCTGGATACGCTCAGCAACATCAGGTAGGACCTCGATCGATAATAGGAATTGTGTGATCAAGTGGCCAAATGGCAAAATATCTATTGTAACATATGAAACCTCTGATCGCATCCTAATGAATATATAACCCACTAGGTCGATAGGCATCATATGAGCGATGCATATCATAAATCTCGACCTATCCATGCCAACATCCGTCTTGTGCTGCCGAGGGTCAATGTTGTGGGCAATGATTAAGTTCATAATCTTGAAAAAATCTGATAAATTAACTTGTTTGATGGTCTTCATCCCATCATAAAGAGGAGCATCTGAACCAACAACTAACCTATACACCTCAGCATTTGAGAGGCCATCCAATCCATTAGTATCAATGCTCTCATCCTCAGCTATCTCCTTATCAGTTGTAGACTCCCTGGGCACCTGTTTGGATATGCAGTCCCCAAATGTGGGATGCCGATAAAATTGGCAAGTATGTCTTCCGAGAATGGGAATGAAATACGTCGTATGCTGATAATATATCTACTGTTAGCATCCTGACTGGAGGCACCGAGCCCTCTATAAAAGTCTATGTCGAGATCAATATATGCCATGAACGAGAAAGCCTCATCCCTTTGGTCCATAACCAATGACCAATTGCACTCCATGAACACCGATGTCAAGGAGCGGCCCTCAAAGAGAAGATCTTGAAAATCGTTGATCTTCACCTAATGTTCTAATAAAACTTTATGGCCTAAGAATGTATCGATCATACTACTAGAAGAACCTCATTCCCCTGGTCTGGCATGATTTAGCCTTCCCCTAGCAGACATTTCAACCTGAGATTTAAATAATAAAATTAAAAGGATTAATTACAAAATTTAATATACAAAACAATCATAACATTATATAATTAATGAAACAACTTAAATCTATTTTTTGTTTTTATCATTCAAACAGTCTATTTTACGTTCAAACGGGTATGGATATAATAGTTGACAGGGTCTATACATGTTCGAACGATTTTGTATTGAGTTATTTGAATGGTAATGATACTGTTCTTGTAACAGCCCGCTAAAATTATCAGTTTTGGATTCTTTCCCGACAGCAATCACATCTCTCTCGTCTTAACCCTCTATCTTTAGTTATTTATGTTTAACATAGTTGATTTGGTTGGCTGTAGACTGTGTAGTTAGTGTTTGTGGAGTTCGCTGCGTAGTTGTGAAACGAAGTGTGGTTGTGAAGTGTTAGGCTTGATTTTGTAGTTTTGTGGACTGTGCTGTGAAGTATAGGCGTGAGATGGATGCCGTAGATGTGATACGGCGGGTTGTGTGAAGAGAATACGCGTGTAGCGTATTCTGTGTAATGCAGCGACGCGCCGCGCGACATGCGCTGTAGTGATGTGGGTCGTAGAAGGAAGGGAGTACGCATGTAGTGTACTCCGTGTGGTATGGCGATGCATCGTGTGATGTGCATCGTGTTGATGAGTGTTGTAGCGAAGGAAGTACGCGTAGCGCGTACTCCGTGTCGCGTAGCGATGCACCGTGAGACGTGTATCGCAGTGATGGGTTTTGTAGTGTGAATGGAAGAGAGTTCACGTGAGTGTACTCTGTACTAAGTCGTGATACACCGGATGGCGTGTCACGAAGGGTTGAATGGCGTAGCAGAGAAGTGTGGAGCGTATGGTGTAATGTTGGGAAACTGTATGACAGTGTCCCGAAGCAGTGATGATATGGATTATAGTCCGGGATGACTGGTGTCATCTTGTGGTTGACTATGGCTAAGAGTATATGGATTGAGAAATGAGTTGTTTGTTTGGTTGTTATTGATAATTTTAATGAACTTGTTTTAGTGCAAAGGCTTTCTGAAGTCAATTTATCTCTTCCGAGTATAGTGAAACCTCAAGTTGGCCGTGGTGTTGCAAGTGCTTACAATATGGCAATTGAGTTCAGAAGTGAAAATCTTAAGGACTTGAGTGTTCCTCTTCCAGCTGTTGTGCAGTTCCTCGTGTCTCGCGCTCTATTCTCATAGAACGCGACGATCGAGGTAAGTTAGCCTCTAACTTACTATCAGTTTATTGTGTATGTGTGATGGGTAAGAGAACTACAATTTATGTATGTATGTTATCGTATATGCCATGTCATGCTATGTCATTACATGTTTATCTGTTACGTATGATTTAATCTCTCATGAATAATTATCTGTTATATAATCTTTTCTGTCATACAATGATGTATGTTATAAGTATGCCATGTTAAGTATGCCATATGATACATGTATGCCATGAAATGTTTATGATTAAATCATATTATGCCATTTACAAGTATACGCCATGTTAGAAAAGTATATGATATTAAATAATATCACATGCATTAAGAAAGATAAGACATGTTATGTTATAATAATGCGTGGGGCCACAACAACTGTGGAGTACGTATTATATTTATGTTATTTATAATGCGTGGGGCCACAACAACTGTGGAGTACGTATTATATTTTATGTTATTTATAATGCGTGGGGCCACAACAACTGTGGAGTACGTATTATATTTTATGTTACTTATAATGCGTGGGGCCACAACAACTGTGGAGTACGTATTATATTTATGTTACTTATAATGCGTGGGGCCACAACAACTGTGGAGTACGTATTATATTTATGTTATGTTATTTATAATGCGTGGGGCCACAACAACTGTGGAGTACGTATTATATTTTATGTTATGTTACTTATAATGCGTGGGGCCACAACAACTGTGGAGTACGTATTATATTTATGTTACTTATAATGCGTGGGGCCACAACAACTGTGGAGTACGTATTATATTTATGTTATGTTACTTATAATGCGTGGGGCCACAACAACTGTGGAGTACGTATTATATTTATGTTATGTTATTTATAATGCGTGGGGCCACAACAACTGTGGAGTACGTATTATATCTTATGTTATGTTACTTATAATGCGTGGGGCCACAACAACTGTGGAGTACGTATTATATTTATGTTACTTATAATGCGTGGGGCCACAACAACTGTGGAGTACGTATTATATTTATGTTATGTTACTTATAATGCGTGGGGCCACAACAACTGTGGAGTACGTATTATATTTATGTTATGTTATTTATAATGCGTGGGGCCACAACAACTGTGGAGTACGTATTATATCTTATGTTATGTTACTTATAATGCGTGGGGCCACAACAACTGTGGAGTACGTATTATATTTATGTTACTTATAATGCGTGGGGCCACAACAACTGTGGAGTACGTATTATATTTATGTTATGTTACTTATAATGCGTGGGGCCACAACAACTGTGGAGTACGTATTATATTTATGTTATGTTATTTATAATGCGTGGGGCCACAACAACTGTGGAGTACGTATTATATCTTATGTTATGTTACTTATAATGCGTGGGGCCACAACAACTGTGGAGTACGTATTATATTTATGTTACTTATAATGCGTGGGGCCACAACAACTGTGGAGTACGTATTATATTTATGTTATGTTACTTATAATGCGTGGGGCCACAACAACTGTGGAGTACGTATTATATTTATGTTACTTATAATGCGTGGGGCCACAACAACTGTGGAGTACGTATTATATTTTATGTTACATGAAGTATGGGGCCACAACAACTGTGGAGCATACACTACATGAGACACAGCAATTGTGACATGTAGAATACGTGGGGCCACAACAACTGTGGAGTACGTATTATATTTTATGTTATGTGAATTCATGGGGCCACAACAACTGTGGAGCATGAAGTATGGGGCCACAACAACTGTGGAGCATACACTACATGAGACACAGCAATTGTGACATGTAGAATACGTGGGGCCACAACAACTGTGGAGTACGTATTATGTTTTATGTTACTTGAATACGTGGGGCCACAACAACTGTGGAGTACGTATTAATGCACGTTATTAATCAAGACAATTAAATAAGATTCCAAGTTTATGTTAAGTCAAGTTTCAGATCAAGTTCATGTTATGTTATGCTCACGTACATGTTATGTTCATGTTCATGTTATGTTCCAAGTTCATGTTCACATCATGTTATGTTCACGTTTATGATACGTTCAAGCTCACGTTCATGTTATGTTATGTTCATGTCCATGTTATGTTTCACGTTCATGTTATGTTGATTGTTCATGTTATGTTTTAAGCTTAAGTTCATGCCATGTTAAGTCAAGTTCAGTTCACGCTTAAGTTCTGGTTAAGTCATGCTATATGTCAAGTTATACTATGTTTATGTATGACTATAATTATGCATTTATGCTTTTACTGCCATGCATGCATTTTTAACCTGTGTATAAGTTTTATGTTAACTTACTGAGATTTGTAATCAAATCTCACTGTGGTAGTCCCAACTACCATTCCCCCCGAATGGTAGATCTTGTTACAGGACCCAAAGGAGAATTGGAATCTGACCAACTGAATACGGTCGACTAGGCCACGGTGCGATGTTGATGATGGTATAGTATTTAACTTAGGTTAATACTTGTACTTTTGGAGTTGTATCTCAAGTATTCTTTTGATCACAACCATTTTAGACTAGTGTGGTGATCACGGCTTTTTAGTATGCCTTTATGTATGAATTATGTTTCAAGTATTTGGGATATATTTAGTTGGTGCATAGTATTGCTAAAGAAAAAGATTATCCGCTGCGAATATTGCATAATGTTAGATGCATGTTAGGAACATTGCATCTTATATGTCATGAACGGGGGCAGGTAACCTTGTGTTGCATGTCTCGACGCTTCAAATGTCCGTTCAATCCCAAGCGGAATTTGGGGGCGTCACAGTTCTAATGAATGACCTTTGGTTCTAATCGTTCGAATTGTTTTGGATATAGACGATCCTGAGTTAGGAAATCAATGACAAGTAGTACAAAAGCTTTCTTTAAGAAATATATATGACGTTATCCTTGAAGCGGAGGGACAAGATGAAGAAGAAGATGATCCCTCTACTAAATAACCATACCAAGAGAGTCAACTTGTCTTTAACTTATTTGTAGATTTAAGCCAGTATGAGATGATTCCATTATATAGGGAAGATATTGAGGCTGAATTAGTTGATGTGACAGTTAAGCAAAATGTTGAGTCATCTGAAGAATCTACAGGTGATGAGAGTGAATCTACATATGAAATTGATACAGATGATTGACCAATTTGTGTTCACATTACACAGTATCTCACAATTATGCCACTAAAGAGGAAGGAAGTTCGTATACCATCTCTACCTATTTCTAGCTCTCCGTCTGACTCATCACTAGAGACTGACTCTACGGAATAAGGTAAATAGAGTTTTTTTCAATTTAGATAATTGATAATTGATACAAGATAAATAACTAAATATTATTTTACACGTGTAGTAGTACATTCTCGTCACGAATGAGACACTACTAGAGGCGTGACATTGGAGAAATATCGTAAAGTGGGTAAGATTAAGGTTAACATTCTTGACAAATATACTGGAGGTGAGGGACAACAAGCAGCTTGGCTTGCATTGCATGTGGGTGCTCTTACACATTGTCATGCACCTTTGGCTACGAGTTCATGGCATAAAGTCCCACAAGATGTTAAATAGCTTATAAAGAAGTGTTGTTTGGTATGTAATATTTAAATAATAAGTTTATATTGATATTATTTAATATTCTAATTGATAATATCTTTGTGTATATACTTTTTCAAGGATGACTTCAAACTAAATTTTGGTCGAAGAGAGTAACGTAAGACTGTCGATGAGTTGATGTATAATGCATTCCGCAAGTATAAGACAAGGTATCATGAGCATTACAAGAAGTACGAGAACAAGGAAAATGCACGGTAGCATCCTTTTCCGGATGTCCGACCTTCAGATTGGGAAAAATTTTTGAGGATCCATCATATAAGGTAAACAAATGAATTATTTACGTATCTTATTTATAATTTTCACTTACTAATATTTACAACGTCTACGCAAGAGTGAAATTCTATAAACAAAACAAATAGATCGAAGCTGAAGATTCATCATCATACAGGCTCAAGATCTTTCAATCCTCTTTCTCTGAAATTGGTAATGTTCTCTTTATTTTTTTTTATAAATAATGGTTTGTTTCTTGGAGGTACTAATTTTAATATTCAATTTATATCTTAACAATGTCTGTTGTAGCAAGAGTCAGACACCAATTATGATATGACAAAATTATATGCTGCATCACATATTGATCGTAATGGAGAGTGGACTCATCTCGATACTCGTAAAAATTATGTAAGTTTATATTTTATTTTAATTAAACATATTTAAATTTTTGTGCCAATATTAATTTTTTATGTTGTTTGTAGGATAAAATGGTTGCCCTCCATGCTGAAGTTGCATTAGATCACAATTCCTCAACAAGTGATGTTGAAATTTTTTCACAAGTTCTGGGTCAACGTTTAGGATATTTGAGGGGTTTGGGTCGTTGTGTCAAGCCTTCAGGCTCTTCATCAACGTCAAGTACTATTGTCATTGCATTAGAGAATGCAAATGCCAGGAACGAAGAATTGACTACAAAACTATGTGAGTTAGAGGCTCAATTGATGAAACAAGCAGACATGGAGATACGAAGAACAACAAGAAGAGTTCAGGAGAGAGCTGCAACTCCAAATGTAGACACTTATGCAACAATTCAGGCCTCTGAGCAATTGATTTTTGTGTTTAGCATAAATTTTAGGATTTATAAAATTCTGTAGGGATGACATTATTATTATTATTACTATTTTATTTATTTAGATTGGACTTATTAGATTAGTTTTATTTATATTGAACAATTTGTAATGTATTTTTAAAATATAAATATCTATTTTGTTTTAAATGTTTTTATTAAAATAAAATATTAATCGTTCCAACGATCATAAAAAATTTGAACATGTATAAATGCCAACTGTTAGAACACCACACATTGTATTTGAACGGTCAACAAACATTGCAAGCTGTTCGAACACGTTCGAACCGGTAGCTCACTCTTTCATTCATTACACATTTGATCATCAATTTGTTTGTTTGAACGTTTGCTCATGTCTATTTGGTCAAAAAAATTGGAATACGTTTGAACATACATACCATTCGAACATTTTTTTTAAGGTTTGAACAACTTTCCGGGATGAAATTCAATCGACCCGAGATAAATTTTCCATTGGAATGTGATCAAACGTTCCATAAAAATTTCATTCATTACACGTTCGATCATCAGTTTGTTTGTTTGAACATTTGCTCATGTCTATTTGCTCCAACGATCTGGAATATGTTTGAACATACATACCATTCGAATAGTTTTTTTAGGGTTTGAACGGATTTCTGGGACGAAATTCAATTGACCCAAAATAAAATTTCTGTTTGAACGTGATCGAACGTTCAAGCAAAATTTCATTCCAAAAGATATTTTTTGGGATGAAATTGATATTTTCGTTCTAAAATACCTTTTGGGACACTGATATTGGGACGACCTTGAGATGCTTTTTTTCATTCCAAAAGACATTTTGGGACAAAAACCCAATTTTTTGGAATGAAAGTTTTCATTCCAAAAGACCTAATCTATTGTAGTGAAAGTGACCATGAAGGCTTGGAGGCCTGTCAGAAATGTCTGTTTCAGAGAGTGGAATTCAATCCTACACTTATAGAATTTGAAGACATCCAGGATAAGGAGCGAGTTATTTGGGAAAGGCCTTGGTCATTTGACAACCAGTTGGTTCTGGTTAAGGAGGTTGATGGTCACCAACAAGTTCACCATATTCGGCTTACGGAAGTTCTGTTCTTGGTTCATTTTCATGACTTACCATTGATAGCCAAGAATGAATATATTGGCAATCTAATTGGGAGCAAAATTGGTCGGGTGGTGGAAGTTGACATAGAGAAGGGAGAAATGGCATGGAGGTGAGTTCATGAGAGTAAGGATCAATATAGACATCACAAAACCTCTGCCAAGAAGCAAAAAGATTAACTTTGGTTCAACAGAGCCAATCTGGGTATGTTCTCATACGAATGTCTCCCTATCATTTGCTATTGCTGTGGACAATTGGGGCATGGCCATAAAGAATGCAAATTCTAGTAGCAAGCATAGCATGGTTATGACCTATGAGAAAGACAACTTTCCTTATGGACAATGGATGCGAGCTAGAAGCCAGGGAAACTGAGGATGGGAAAGACCAAATCAGCAATGAGAGATCGGACACAGGGCTCTGGGAAGTGCTTTAGCGAATGAAAAAAGGCAAGAACCAACCGTGGAGGGTACCAGAGTTGATCCCAGGCCTCAAGCTCCTCTAGTTGACTTTTTGAAGGAGATGGTAAAGGAAATCCCCAAGGACAATGGGATGGGCCCAAGTGAAGGGAAGGAAATCATGGAGGAGACCATTACTTTTGGTGGGGAGAGGATGTCCTTGACTTTTGGTGGGGCGAAGATTGATTTTCAAAAGGGGTGGGAAGCTGTTCGTACGCAAGATTTGATGGAGAAGATTGGGATTCGAAAGCCCATTATGAAGGGCATACAACTGGGCATACAATTCGGCCCACAAAGCATGGATGAAGGTCAAGGGTCTTGTGTTGCGGATCTTACCAGGCCAGGGGCCCAAACGAAAGTAGACCAGGTGGAGAGCCCAAGTAAAATGGGTAAAGTGAAGCCGAATGGTTCGTAAGTGGCAACATACTTCCCTTCTACACAAAATGATTTCATCTCTGCCAGGGGTACTCCAACAGAAAACACCTAACAGAAAATGAAAAGAACAACAGGAGTGTGAAGAAGAGCTGGGAAGATCAAGCAAGAGGACTTATGCACAGAGGAGGTTTGATGAGGAACATGAGGAGACCCACTCGATTATATCGACTGTGGCTTGAGCCCAGCACTGTCAAGAGTGATGAGAACCCTTGGCTGGAATGCTCGTGGGCTTGGGAACCTATGAGGCATTCGAGCTTTTCGAGGAGTCAAGAAGGAAGCGCTTGATATAGTGTTTCTTCAAGAAACGAGATTGGCAGTTTGTGATTTTGATTCTTGTAAGTACAAGCTTGGTTTCAATAATTGTTTAGTTATAGATTGTGATGGTAGAAGTGAGGGGTTGCTTTATTGTGGGCAGTAGGAAGGTGAAATGGTACATTATAGGTGAAATGGTAGAAGAGGGCAGTAGGAAGGTGAAATGGTACATTATAGGTGATCTATGGGCACCCTGACACCAACCTCAGGTTTAGAACATGGAGTTATTTAGATCTTTGTGTAGAAAGGAGGGTGAAGTGTGGTTGATTTTTGGAGTCTTTAATGAAATTCTTTATCAGGGTGAAAATTTTAAGCTGGGGGGGGGGGGGGTAGAGGGCAAGACCTGAGAGACAGATGGACGATTTTAGGGAAATGATTAATGAATGAGCTCTGAGGGATATGGGTTACAGAGAGTCAAAATTTACATGGTGTAATAGAAGAGAGGACAAGTTTAGCATTAGTGAGCGCCTTGACTGGTTTATGGCCAATTCTCAATGGTGGAATTTGTTCCCACAAGTTAGTGTTATTCATGGCATGGCAACTCACTCAGATAATATTCCAATCTAGCTTGATTCAGAAGGGGAGTATACTCAGAGGCGTGGGGAGAAGCTTTTTAGATTTGAAGCTATGTGGTTAGGGGAGAAAGGATGTGACACCATTGTTGAAGAGACTTGGAGAAATGGAAATGGCAGTAATAATATGGAAGAAGTAATGGCTATGATTTCAGAATGTGGTCAGAAGCTGGAACTTTGGAATTGTACAAGCTTTGGCAATGTCCAAAAAGAATTGCACAAAGCAAAACAAAAACTCAAGCATATATAAGATGAAGACCCTTTGTGTGTTAGAAGGGAAGAACAAAATGAAGCTAGGGATGAAGTTCAAAAGTGGCTCGAGAGAGATGAGATTATGTAAAGGCAGAGGTCAAAGGCTTTGTGGTTGAAAGAAGGTGATCATAATTCAAAATTCTTCCACACAAAAGCATCACATAGATAGAGAAAGAATAGAATTGGGAAACTTCAAGATGACTATGGAGACTGGCAGGATGGGGAGTTGAGATAAACTAATCTTGGATTACTTTTAGAACCTATTTCCAACTTTTGAGCAGAGAGGCCCAATAGATTTCCTGGAGAGTCTTGTAGGGAAGGTGTCTAACTCTATGAACTCAAAATTAACTAAGAACTACACAGAGGCAGAGGTGTCTGAAGCTTTGTAGCAAATTAATCCATCAAAGGCTCTTGGACCTGATGGCATGGCTCCAATGTTTTTTTTCCAAAGGTTCTAGCATATTATTGGCAAATCAGTTTCAACTACAACATGGAAAACTTTGAATAATGGTGAATTTCCTTCCTATTTGAATCATACTTTCATAACATTAATCCCCAGGAAGAAGTCCCCTATTAAAGTAGCAGACTTTTGACTTATAAGTCTTTGTAATGTGGTTTATAAGCTGATGTCAAAAGTCATAGCTAACAGATTGAAGAATGTATTACCTTGCCTTATTTCGAACTCTTAAAGTGCATTTATACCTAAAAGCCTGATACAATGTATTGGTGGCCTATGAACTTGTCCATTATTTGAAACAGAAGAAGAAATGAAAAAAGGATATATGTCCCTAAAGCTCGATCATGTAGAATGGGACTTTCTGAAGGTAGTGATGTTTAACATGGGGTTTGAACATAAACTAATTGACATGGTTATGTGGTGTGTTAGGTCTGTTCCATTTTTAGTGTTGGTGAATGGAGAACCAAAGATCCTATTATGCCTAGTAGAGGATTGAGACAAGGGGATCCACTGTCCCCTTACTTGTTTTTGTGGTGCATAGAGGGCCTCATTTCTTTATTGAGATCTGTTGAGAGAAAGCAAGAAATTTTGGGTATTAAAATTTGTAGAAGGGCTTCTCACATTAATCATCTGCTTTTTACAGATGATAGCGTGACTTTCTATAAAGATGATATTTGTGATGACCCGCTTTTACGTGTATTTTCACTAAAGGAATATTTTTAGTTTAATTAATATATTGGTTTATTTATTTTAAATTAATGTATTTTAATTGGTTTTTATTTTATTTGATGTGGTGTTTAATTTATTTGAGTCGTTTTACGGTTTTTAAAATCGTTTTCGGCGGAACGATTTTTGAATCCCGGAAGTGAGGATTGGACCTCATTTCTTTTCTTTTCTCTTTTATTTTTCCCTTTTCCTTTTTCTTTTCTTCTTTTCCTTCCTTTTTCTTTCTTTTCTTTCTTTTTCTTCTTCTTCTCCGTTCGGCCTCTCTCTCCCTGTGCTCTCCCTTCTTTTTCTCCTTACCGTCGGCGCCTCTTTGACCGCCCGTTTCTCCGCCGTCCGGCGGAGGTGTCGTACACCACCCCCACCATTCTCTTCCCCTGCCACCAGAGTTCATCCCCACCAATTTTCAGAGCCATCGGACCAGCCGTTAGCCGCCACGAGCCCCTGGAAGTCACGGCACCTGCCTGTTTTCCACCCCTGTCGCCAGATTCTTTCTCCGCCCAGAACCGCCACTCGCCAGCGGCGTGGCCTACACCACCCACCCAATTTTCTTGCCCTATCACCGGTGAACATCCCCACCAAGTTTCACCTCCATCCAAGCCACCGTTAGCCACCACGAGCTCCTCCAAGCCACACAGTTTTTCACCGTTTCCGGTGCCGTCGCACTACCTCCGGCCACCATCTCTTCACAGCTTCTTCCCCTACCTCTTGCCGTCCTAACCCACCTAATTTTGACCCCGATCCGTTGCTGGAGCAGTTCGCACGAGCTCAACTCCGATCAGCCCCTTTTTGCACTTCCACCCCCGTTTCCACCGCCACCCACGGCCAAAGCTCACTTCCTTTAGCTTCATAAATATCTCAAGGCCATTCCCTATCAATTTCGTGCCTTGGTTTGTCTCCGTTCGAAAGTGGGTAATTTATTACCCACGGCCACAGTGTAAAATACACTGTTACGTTGCTTTTCCTCTACCGTTTGCAACGCCGCGAGCTTTCAAAAAATACCTTATAGCACTGTAAGTATTTTCCAAACTCTAATTTTAGATTTAAATATATTTTGCTCTTACAATAAATTATCTGGTTGGTTTGTTGATTCCGGACTGAGTCCGAGAAGTTCGGGGGTCGGATGGATTGAGGACGGAGTTATTTGGTTGATGTGATATTTGTTTGAGATATTTGTGCCTTGATGTTTGCATTGTATAGTGCTCACATTTTCATGTTTTAAAAGGGAAAACCGGGTTTCCGTGTAATTGCATGCATGTACATGTGGTTGTGAATGAAAACTGGGCTTGTAAGCGAGAACTGATTTATGATATATGTGAACAATTGGATTGACTGGTTTGAGTTAAAGGCACGCGTAGGGATGGTGGTAAGCAGGGATGGTGGTATAGTCCCGCCTGCGATTCCCGCCTATGGTGCACGACGCATAGGAATGGTGGTAAGCAGGGATGGTGGTATAGTCCCGCCTGCGATTCCCGCCTACGGTGCACGAAGCGTAGGGATGGTGGTATAGTCCCGCCTGCGATTCTCGGCTACGGTGCACAATGCGTAGGGATGGTGGTAAGCAGGGATGGTGGTATAGTCCCGCCTGTGATTCCCGCCTACGGTGCACTGATGTTTTGGTTAATGGGCCATTTTCTAGGAAAATGGCGAGTCTAGTTTTTGGGCCATTATCTGGGATAATGGAAAGGAAAAGTTTAAAGGAAATTGTGACGCCCCCAAATTCCGTTTGGGATTGAACGGACATTTGAAGCGTCGAGACATGCAACACAAGGTTACCTGCCCCCGTTCATGACATATAAGATGCAATGTTCCTAACATGCATCTAGCATTATGCAATATTCGCAGCGGATAATCTTTTTCTTTAGCAATACTATGCACCAAACTAAATATATCCCAAATACTTGAAACATAATTCATACATAAAGGCATACTAAAAAGCCGTGATCATCACACTAGTCCAAAATGGTTGTGATCAAAAGAATACTTGAGATACAACTCCAAAAGTACAAGTATTAACCTAAGTTAAATACTATACCATCATCAACATCGCACCGTGGCCTAGTCGACCGTATTCAGTTGGTCAGATTCCAATTCTCCTTTGGGTCCTGTAACAAGATCTACCATTCGGGGGGAATGGTAGTTGGGACTACCACAGTGAGATTTGATTACAAATCTCAGTAAGTTAACATAAAACTCACACACAGGTTAAAAATGCATGCATGGCAGTAAAAGCATAAATGCATAATTATAGTCATACATAAACATAGTATAACTTGACATATAGCATGACTTAACCAGAACTTAAGCGTGAACTGAACTTGACTTAACATGGCATGAACTTAAGCTTAAAACATAACATGAACAATCAACATAACATGAACGTGAAACATAACATGGACATGAACATAACATAACATGAACGTGACTTGAACTATCATAAACGTGAACATAACATGATGTGAACATGAACTTGGAACATAACATGAACATGAACATAACATGTACGTGAGCATAACATAACATGAACTTGATCTAAACTTGACTTATCATGACTTGATCTGAAACTGACTTAACATAAACTTGGAATCTTATTCAATTGTCTTGATTAATAACTGCATTAATACGTACTCCACAGTTGTTGTGGCCCCACGTATTCAAGTAACATAAAACATAATACGTACTCCACAGTTGTTGTGGCCCCACGTATTCTACATGTCACAATTGCTGTGTCTCATGTAGTGTATGCTCCACAGTTGTTGTGGCCCCATACTTCATGCTCCACAGTTGTTGTGGCCCCATGAATACACATAACATAAAATATAATACGTACTCCACAGTTGTTGTGGCCCCACGTATTCTACATGTCACAATTCTGTGTCTCATGTAGTGTATGCTCCACAGTTGTTGTGGCCCCATACTTCATGTAACATAAAATATAATACGTACTCCACAGTTGTTGTGGCCCCACGCATTATAAGTAACATAAATATAATACGTACTCCACAGTTGTTGTGGCCCCACGCATTATAAGTAACATAAATATAATACGTACTCCACAGTTGTTGTGGCCCCACGCATTATAAGTAACATAAATATAATACGTACTCCACAGTTGTGTAGCCTGTATGCTCCACAGTTGTTGTGGCCCCAGCATTCATTATAACGTAACATAAGAAATATAATACGTACTCCACAGTTGTTGTGGCCCCACGTATTCTACATGTCACAATTGCTGTGTCTCATGTAGTGTATGCTCCACAGTTGTTGTGGCCCCATACTTTGTAACATAAAATATAATACGTACTCCACAGTTGTTGTGGCCCCACGCATTATAAGTAACATAAATATAATACGTACTCCACAGTTGTTGTGGCCCCACGCTATAAGTAACATAAATATAATACGTACTCCACAGTTGTTGTGGCCCCACGCATTATAATAACATAAATATAATACGTACTCCACAGTTGTTGTGGCCCCACGCATTATAAGTAACATAAATATAATACGTACTCCACAGTTGTTGTGGCCCCAGCTTAGTACATAAATATAATACGTACTCCACAGTTGTTGTGGCCCCACGCATTATAAGTAACATAAATATAATACGTACTCCACAGTTGTTGTGGCCCCACGCATTATAAGTAACATAAATATAATACGTACTCCACAGTTGTTGTGGCCCCACGTATTATACGTACATAAAATATAATACGTACTCCACAGTTGTTGTGGCCCCACGTATTATACGTAACATAACATATCTTATCTTTCTTAATGCATGAGATTTAATTAATATCATATATTTTCTAACATGGCGTATACTTGTAAATGGCACCATATGATTTAATCATAACATTTCATGGCATACTTAACATGGCATACTTATAACATACATCATTGTATGACAGAAAAGATTATGTAACAGATAATTATTCATGAGAGATTAAATCATACCTAGCAGATAAACATGTAATGACATAGCATGACATGGCATATACGATAACATACATACATAAATTGTAGTTCTCTTACCCATCACACATACACAATAAACTGATAGTAAGTTAGAGGCTAACTTACCTCGATCGTCGCGTTCTATGAGAATAGAGTGCGAAACACGAGGAACTGCACAACAGCTGGAAGAGGAACACTCAAGTCCTTAAGATTTTCACTTCTGAACTCAATTGTCATATTATGAGCACTTGCAACACCACGGCAACTTGAGGTTTCACTATACTTTGAAGTGGAAGACCATTATCTTTAGAATCAACAGAATCTCGTGCTTTGTTCGCATTGTCCCTCAACGTTCCTTTCTCCTGTCTTTTTATTTTATTTTATTTTATTATTATTATTATTATTATTTCAGAGAACAATAAGTTTCATTATGCAATTCCGTTAGGCTGGATTCCATTGCCTTGTGGGTCCTTCCCACTTGCAATCCTCATCATAGACACAAATCAAGCTGAATAGAAAATCCCATTACTGTTATGAAACAGCTACTGGGATCTCCACTTGCCTTGTTGTCAAAGAAATCCTGCATGCAACGACTGCAAATGCCGCAATAGAAGGTGGGTAGTTTGTCTACATGTGCTACTCATGAAATGCACTTGCACTTGTCATTCTACTTTTAACTCCTCCCAATACCACCAAACCGTCAATGTTAGGTAGAATAGAAAATATATGTATATATATACATATTATTTGGGTGATAGGACATGGTGTCATTATCTCAAATATTTGGGTGACTTTTTCGCAGGTAGCAGCTTTATTGCTTGACTTTTCACACTTTTGAGCTTGCTTTTATCGGCATGGATACATCACTTTGCACACTTTTTTTAAAAGCTTCCCAAAATGCTGACCAATATCAGAAATTGGCACTGTTATAGAGTAAATCTTCGGTCCTTATGCTTCCACGATATTTAAGGGTGTAGGGCCCGCCGTCGAGCATCCGATTAAAATGGCTGTGGACCTTGTGGTTTCCCTTGCCGCTCTGGTCCTTGTCGGCCAGATGTACTACAGTAGCTATGGCAGCACAGAAAAAATGGGTATGCCTCTTGGTGCCCAATGCCAGTTCCGTCTGAAGTACTCAGCTGCATGGTGGAGAAGCTTTGGGACGACGTCGTGGTTGGACCTCAACCTGAACGTGGCCTTGCCTGGATCTGTTCTATAGGGACATACGTAAGTTTTCTTGATTTTGGGAACCTCAACATAATACAACACCACCAAAAGTAACTTTTTGAAAACAACCTCCCGATTTCTTATGATACAGCTCCATGTTCCCATCCTTCACAACACCCACATAAGAAGATATCTCCCCAATAGAGTCCGGTCCACCACGCCTGAACACCAAACTCTCGCCAACTGGCTGGTCGTGCGTGTTGACAAGAACACCCACATTGTCAACCAACAAAAGCACCTTCCAGTCTCTCCACAACAATTTAAGCTGCGGCAGGCTAGACACATCCGGAAAAGTAAATATTATACCACTTTGCCCCGTAACACATGAAAACAAACTATATCCATTAACCGTTCCGACAATTATAGAATTATCAAGCCACACCATGGTCATAACCCCATCAAGACACTGAATTTCTTTTAAAACTACGAAGGATCCATTTACGCCATCGAGATCTCTGTCACTTTTACTTACTATACCATCTAAGACGAGCTCCACCAGTATCAATCTTTTACCAATCACAACTGCAAAAACAAAATCACCTTCAGTCTGATGGTTCAATTCGGATTCTTTGTCTCTCAGACCATTAGCTCTAATCCCACCACCCAATCTCTGCAAAATCCGTTGACTCGTGCTCGTGTATTCCGAAGAAGAAGCGTTTGTGTTAGCACTATTCTCCGACAAATTCGTACTCTCCGCTTCATTACTGCTCCGAAATCGCCTGGTTATAACAGACACTCCCTTGAAGAAACTCAACCTCCTCACGGGTTGTAATAAAAGGGAATCAACCAAGAACAAAGCCCCACCTGAAAGTAGTAGAACTTTCCCAATCTCACCTAGAAACAGTATCCGATCAACGGGAGAATCATCGCCGACCAAAACACTTCGTAGAAGTGAAACGTTTTGCTGCAAAAACGAAGTGACTTTGAGAGGTGTTTCGGGGGTGGTACTGGTACTTGGATTTTCAGGGTTTGTAGAGAGTAGAATTAGGGTTCCGGATTGAGTTCCGACGTAAATAAGGGTCTGGGAGTCGGAGACAGTAGAGATGGCGAGGGATCAGGTCGGGCTCCCAGAGTGGCTGGAGAGGTCAAACTGAGCCAAGTGTTTGAGGACGGTTCGAGTCCTGGGCTCGGGCATGTCTACGAGCAGAGAGCTAGGGCGCTGGTGAGTGGCGACGAAGAAAGAGAGACAAGAAGATGCTCCGTCGAAACTACCAGTAGAAGGGACAAGATCCGACCAACATTTGGGTCCAATCATTCCTAAGACCTTCACTTATGGTTCGTTCAGCTTGAATAACAGTAGCCGAAGAAGCTCAACACGAAACAGATAGTAAGAAGGACTCAATCAAAGACAGAGAGAGATTTGGTTGAGAAAGTAGCAGAGAGAGAGCATTATTATGAAACTTATTTTAAATAAAATACTTTAAATAAAACACTATGATGAATTAAGGTAAAATATTATTTTATAAACTAAAATTTATAAAATAATATTTCCTCATCATTATATAAAATGATAAAGTACCGTTAATTAATCGAAGATGATAAAACCAATTAATTTAAATAAGAGTTTTCAACGTAAAATTAAACATCTTAATATCTTAAAACAACTAAAATATTTAAACTAAATAATTATTCACAATTATAATATTTTCAGAGCTCATTAAATTATTATAATTGTGCTACTTTAAAAAAAAACAAGCTTATCTAATACTTTGAAATTCGATGGATAAGATCCGGAAAACGCCATCGAGGTACAACGCTTAGGATAAAACTGTTCATGATTTTACAGCTGTCGGTGAAGAACAAATTACGTGATTTACGGAAAAAGATAATCTATACGCGTGATTCCAGATGAGGGTAAAGACGAGAGAGATGTGATTGCTGTCGAGAAATAATCCAAAACTGATAATTTTAGCGGGCTGTTACAGAAATGCTTTTGGGCCAAATGGGATTTTGGCATGCGTGGAAAAATGTTGTTTTATGGGACATGTGCGTTGCATTCTTTGATGCATATTGTTTGAGTTATAATATGTTTTTTTATCTAGTGGTATTTGGATCTTACGTACCTGCAGCACCATTTTGGTACCGTAGATTTTGGTGTAGAGATCGAGGAGGAGGAGTCTGAGCCCGAGGATGCGGCTCCGCCGGAGTATTGAGTTGGAATTTATGCCTTGTAGTTAGTTTTGAAACATTATTTGTGGTTTGTAATATTTTATTATATATGTTTTGAACCGCTTTGAATTATATTAAGAAAAATTCTGGTACTTAGTTATATGTCTTTGCTATCCGCTGCGTATTTCTTCGTGCACATTTGTCGCTTGCACACACTTGGCACTCATCGATAGGGTGGTGACCCGAGCTGTCACCATCCAGACGTCTCGATTTCCCCGTGTCCGTACGTGGGGATTTGGGGGTGTCACAATATTGGAGAAAATTGATAGGTTCAAGCTTTGTTGGATAGGTAATGTGTCAACTAAGAAGCAAGATGAATTACTACAACTGTGGGGAGTTAACAGAGCGCCACATTATGAGAAATATTTAGGCGTACCTCCTGTTGTAGGTACTTCTTATTACCAGGTGTGCTATGTTCAGAACTGTAATGCCCGTCCTTGTGTTGGGTCATTTTCAAAATGATTTTGATAAAAATCGACGGGACTTACAGTTCATTTTAAAATTTCTTTTCCTTTCATGCTAGGATACAAAAGACTCCATGTTATAAATAAAATTCATTTTCTTACTTAAAAGATTACAGTGAAAAATATTAAATTTTATAATTAAAGTTTCTTGTACAAAATATCTTGCCTAGTGCTCTTCCCCTTGGGTTGTGCCCGTCCTGACTTGTCATGCTCATCTTGTCCCTAGAAGGGCACACATAAAACTAAAATGAGTCGATAACTCATAAGCATTGCTTTATACAGTTAAAATATAATAACATAGATTTTCAGTCATGCATTTATCATTCGATACATACATATTGTACTTAGCATGCATACGTCTTTCAGTTCATTTTAAAAACGTTGCGAGGTGGGGGGGGGGGGGGTTTTCTTTAAAACATGGTTTTTTCTTAAAACAGTTCCCCATGCATCGCTGCTTCCATTTCTTAAAGAGTCTGTTCATGCATACGTCTTTTTACATACATACGTGCATACATACATTCATGCATTCATCTTTTGTTACTTACGTACATGCATACGTCCTTTCATACTTACATGCATTCTTTCTTAACATGCATCTATTCTTTCTTATCACTTTCATTGGCTGTAGCACACTGTTATATCCCGTGTGCTGGGGTTAGTGGCCTTTTGGACTTGATTTCGCCTGTGGCCACGGATTGAGAATCCATTCCGTCAGGATGCAGCACTGGATGCACTACTAGTACAAATTACCCAGCATTGCAATCTACCCAGTCCAGTCCATTCGGTACCATTTCCATTTCAGTCCATATGGCCGTTACGTATTTTCATACATAATCCATTAAGTCCGTTCATTCCTTTATAGTCCTTTTATTTCCTTTCCAGTCCATTCAGTTCTTTACAGTTCTTACAGTCCTTTCTTACGGTTCTTTAGTTCTTACAATTCATAAAAAGTCATTTTTAAAGAAAATTGTTTTCTTTCTTTTCATAAAAGTCATTTTAAAAGAAGCTTCTCTTTTCATAAATGTCATTTTAGAAAAAATAGTTTTTTTTCTTTTATTGAAAGTTGTTTTAAAAACAGTCCATTACAGTTCTTACAATTCTTAATAGTTCTTACGTGTCTTTTAAAGCTTTTTTTCATTTCCTTTCATGAACATACATTCAATACGTACCACATATAGCAAGCCCTATAGGTCTCGGCTACCACTAAGTCTATGTCACTAATTTGAAAACAAAAGTGTACTTCAAAAGATAGATCCACAGCCTTAAATACATCAAAAGTAACTTGCTCATCATCAACCCTCAAAATAAGTTTCCCTTGTTGGACAACAATTAAAGTTTTCCCTATAGCAAGAAAAGGTCGCCCTAAAATCAAAGGTATTTCCTCATCCTCCATATCTAGCATAATAAAATCAGCCAGAAAAATAAACTTGTCTACCTTCACCAAAACATCTTCAATGAGTCCTCTCAGGTGCTTGATCAATCTATCTGCTAATTGTAAAGAGACTGTAGTAGGTTTTGCTTCTCCAAGACCCAACTTCCTAAAAATCGAAAAAGGCATAAGATTAATACTTGCTCCTAAATCACATAAATCTTTATCAAAATAAGAACTTCCTATAGTGCAAGGAATTATAAAACTCCCTAGATCTTTCAATTTAGGAGGCAACTTCTTTTGTAAAACTGTGCTACTTTCTTCAATTAACATCACTGTCTCATGCTCTTCTAACTTCCGCTTGTTTGATAAAATATCTTTAAAAAACTTAGCATATTTAGGCATTTGCTCTAAAGCTTCAATAAGATGAATATTAATATGCAATTGCTTAAAAATACTAAGAAATTTAGAGAATTGATTATCAAAGTTATTTTTTTTAAGTCTTTGTGGAAAAGGAATCGGTGGATTATAAATTGAAGAAGATTTAGTTTCAGATGTAAACTCCCTGGAATTCTTGGGTTTTGAAGCTTCTTTATTCTCCTTAGAATTTCCAGCTTGCTAGTAGGGCCTTTGCTGCTCCAATTCCTCTATCTTTGGCTTGGGCTCCAAATGATTTCCAGTCTTATCTTGCTCGGTACTTGCTATTTGTGGCTGTTCAATTGTCCTCCCACTTCTCAATGCTATTGCTTTGACATGTTCCTTAGGGTTGGTAATGATATTGCTCGGCAAAGTTCCTGCTGTCCTCTCAGTAAGAATATTTGAAAGTAGACCAATTTGAGCCTCAAGGTTACGAATAGAAGCCGAATTATTTTGGATCACTAAATCTGTCTTTTGCATGTGTTGCATAAACATCTCCTCAAGTGTCAGTTTCTTTTCTTGCTGTGGAAAATTTTGAGGTGGTCTAGTTGCCCCTTGATTGTTGCTACATGAAAAATTGAGGTGATTTCTCCATCCTAGATTTAACATTTTCAAATAAGGATTTTTTTTACATTGAAAATTGGATACATAATTAGCTTGTTCAAAAATTGGCCAAGTAAAATGATTCCCCCACTTGAGTGATTTCCTGCACAATAATCACACACAACATTAGTTTGAATAGCATTAACATTCATCTTACCTAGTTGTTTAGATAGAGTTGCATTTGTGCCGCCAATGCGGAAATAGAATCAAGTTCAAAAACTTCAACCGCCTTTCTTTGGCATTGCTCTCTCCAAAGGCCATTGATAGTTGTTGGATGCCAATTCCTCCAAAAGTTCAAAAGTTGCTTCATGAGTTTTACTCATTAAAGCCCCTCCAGCTACTGCATCAACCATGGACCTATTTGTAGCTCCCAAACCATTGTAGAATGTTTGGACTTGAATCCATGCCGGAAGGTTATGATGAGGACACTTTTGCGATAAATCTTTGTATCTCACCCATGCTTCATACAAAGATTTATTCTCAAATTGAGTGAATGTGGTAATATCTGTAACAGCCCGCTAGAAATTCAATGGTGGAATTTCTATAGACTTTAGAAACCTCGTAAAAACCCCATAATTTTTCACCAATTGATCAATCGCACAGGTTTTAGTCTGTCAACATAATCAGTGTTATCACTCACTATGGTGTCGAAAAAGATATTTTTTTCATTTGAGGTAGTTAGAAGTGTTAGAATACGTTATAGTCTACACCACTAGACTCAATTGAATATTTAGGATTTTATGGAGCTATAACTCATTTTCATAATTTCAGACGGAATGCCTGTTCGAAACTGTGAAATCTTTTTTAGGGGCACTTCGGGGTTGAGTTTTGGTAAAGGGTTTTTACTATAGATTAATATAAATATTTAGGATTTTTTAGTACTAAATTTATTGTACTTTTTTTTGGAGTGAATAGTAACATCGGTAAGCGTACTAAGTGTTTTCAAAATCACAGTGTGGAATGTCCAAATTAGGTTAGAGAAGTTTTATTTGGACACTTGGCAAGATTTTAGCCACACATGGTGAATAGTATTAGACACTTGGCATAAAGAGGAACCATTTGATGGATTTGTGAAGGAAATCAAAGTGTAAGATCATGCCACCCAAGCAAAATCCTTTTCATCTGATCAACCAAATTGAGCTAGATCAAAGAGAGTTTTAACCCTAGTGAAACCCTAAATAGTTGGAATCCAATTGAAATCCCAAAAACTTGGTTGAAACCGAAACCCTAAACGGTTTCCCCAAACCCTAAAATTGGCCTTCAAACCTTTTTTGATTTAATTTCTAGCATTTGGTTTAATCACTTGAGTAAATCACTTCCACATGCCATTATTTTCTCAAATCCTTGTTATGACATCATTATCCAACCTTTTAAACCTTGGAAATTTGAGTGGGCCAATAAAAGTTGGATTTGAGCTTGATAGCATCTCAAAACTTAACCAAACACCCTTTAATCCCCAAATTGAAGCCCACTTGGTTGAGGCCCATGAATTTGGCCACCTTGGCAAGGCTTCTTGGAGAAATTTGCTCCCCACAAGGCAGATCATCCACTACCCTTGGCTGCACCCAATAGTGCCTCGATGAGATGGAGAAACCCACCCCATCAACCTCCATACCTCACAGCTTCTGTAGGCAGTCCTTTTCCTTCTCTATTCTCCACTTTATGTCACATATCTACCTCCGATCAATGGTCATTCAAGTCCATATCTTCCCCCTCCAGAATTATAGAGTCGTGCAAGACACACTTGTTTCCCTTTAATCACTTCTTCACCCCGTTCTTAGAGAGAAACCCAAAAAAGCTCTCTAGAGCAGATTTCTGGGTCTTTTTGCGTGGAGATTTTTGACCCCTTATAAGTATTTTCACATGATGAATCCTTCATAAAAGTTGTTCCTATTTGAGTATAGTTTCCGTTATATATTATTCGTATCATTCCATGGTCATTTGGTTGGTCAAAATGTCATTATGGGCGTGAATCTGGAGAGTATGTTATGTTTTGGAGTTTTTGACTAAGCTAATGGACATATCTTGGTCCGAAACTTTTATGGAGTGTTGTTAGCATGTGTTTAAGAGTGTTCATTGAGGTTTTGTTGCATGAATAAAACTTTTGGTGATAGATTTTCTTAGATCTAGAAACTTGAAAAGTGGAAGTGGCAAAACAGTTTTTATTTGGAGAAAGGTTGAATATTTCGAGGTTTGATCTTACTCTAAAGGCTTTGATATTTTTATATGATGATCCTAAGTCTCTTATTTTCATGTTAGGACATTATTTTGAAGATATTTAGTATTAGTTTCAAAGATATGATTTTTCTATGGAAGAGGGTTTCGGTTAGGCCTAAGATTTGATATTTTTGGATTAGATCCATGTTTTATTGATTTTTAGCCATGTGATTTTAAGTTTGATGGTTGGATCCTTTAAAACACAATATTAAACCATGTGACGCTTTGTTTCGAAGATCTCACCTTCTTAAGCCATTGATCAAGAGATTTATCAAAGCTAGTTGAGGAAAAAATTTCTGTTTTTGGACTAAGTGTAAAACGAAAAACTTCAAGTGTTATTTTGTGATTTTGGTGACTTTAGTTTGATGATTTAAAGCATGGTTGATCTTAGTATTATGTTATGAATTTGTTAGAACTAAGATTTGATTTTTGGAATTCTTGGAAATGTTTTGATTTAGGGTCAAAGCTTGTGATTCAAGTGTTTGGATCTTTTTACCAAAAAAGTTTAGTGTTGATTATTAGCTTTTTCTAAATGGATGTTTTAAGTATGGTTAGAAACTTAGAATAGGAAGATCTTTGTTGCAAAATTTTGGTTTAAGCATGAGTTTTGAAATTGGAAGGAATTGCAACAAAAATCAAGAGAAATGGCCTATGGATGTTTTGGCCAAAGTGTGTTTTTCATAGTTGTGTTTTGTTTTAAATTTTTCTAAGTTGATATTTGAGTTTAGGACAAAATTTTCTTGAGGAATGTAAATTTTGAAAACTTTTGGAGTTAGGATGTGAAATCTTTAAGTTAGGGGTAAAATGGTCATT
Organism: Carya cathayensis; assembly: GCA_011037825.1. Taxonomy (NCBI): domain Eukaryota; kingdom Viridiplantae; phylum Streptophyta; class Magnoliopsida; order Fagales; family Juglandaceae; genus Carya; species Carya cathayensis. Next base: position 764,827 of record QGSO01000371.1, read on the forward strand.
TTACCACATGTAGAGGGTAAAATGGTCATTTTACTCTAAGTTAGCTTGTTTTCATGTTTCTAATTGTTAGTAATTAAATTTCTAACTTTTAGAATACCCTATTACCGTGCCTCGTGTTTCGCACTATATTTTCGTAGAACGCAACGATCGAGGTAAGTTAGCTTCTTACTTACTATCAGTTTACTGAGTATGTATGATGGGTAAGGGAACTAAAATTTATGTATGTATGTTATCATATATGTCATGCCATATTACGTCATTACATGTTTATCTGTTATGCATGATTTATTCTGTCACAAATATTTATCTGTTACACAATCTATTCTGTCACGTATTGCTATATGTTATAAGTATTCCATGTTAAGTATGCCACATGTTACATGTAGGTCATATCATGTAAATTTCACCATTACAATTATGTCATGTTAAGTAAAGAAGTCAGATCAAGTTTATGTTAAGTCAAGTTTCAGATCACGTTTATGTTAAGTTATTTATGTCAATCACGACCCTAAGTGCTAGGATAAGGTAATATCCTAATTATACTCCTTTTTTCACGTTGGAGTGTCTAAATAGGTGTGAAATTCCCTGGGTTGACGAAGTACAGTCAACAAGTTGCGAATGGGGCCTAACTAGCTGGTGACCGGAGCGCGCCAAACACTAACGCCGATGGAACCATATTTTATTTTACGTGTGTTCACAGAAAGTGTGGCACAAGCAATTCATGGGGCCACAACAACTGTGGAGCATACACTACGTGAGACACAGCAATTGTGACACATAGAATACGTGGGGCCACAACAACTGTGGAGTACGTATTAACGCACTCACAGCTACTGTAGATACCTGTGTTGTGATGCGGTAACTAGGCAGGGACACACGGCTCAAGGGGACCCGTGTAGCACCCATATGGTCACGTTATTAATTAAGTCAATTGAACAAGAGTCCAAGTTTATATCAAGAAGTTAAGAATAAGCAATCATGTTAACCTCATGAGATAAGAATAAGCAATCATGGAGACCCCATGAGATAAGAATAAGTTTCAGATCAAGTTCATGTTATGTTATGTTATGTTCACGTACATGTTATATTTATGTTCACGTTAAGTTTTAAGTTCATATTCATATCATGTTATGTTCACGTTTATGTTATGTTTAAGCTCACGTTCATGTTATTTTATGTTCATGTTCACGTTATGTTTCAAGTTCATGTTCATGTTATATTCACGTACATGTTATGTTCAAGTTCACGTTCATGTTATGTTATGTTCATGTTTACATTATGCCTCAAGCTCACGTTTATGTCATGTTAGGCTCAGATTTATGTTAAATTCAATTTCATGTTTATGTTGTGTATGTTCATGTTCATGCTATGATTCAAGTCCATGTTATGTTTCAAGTTCACGTTCATATTATGTTGCTAGCCCATGTTATATTTTACAGCTTCGCTAGGTACAGTTGTGAATTGTAGTCGGCGTGCAATCGTCTGATACAGGTGTCACGTCAATGTTAATCAGAAATTTAAAAAAATAACAAAACAACAAGAAAATTAAAGGAGAAGCCTTGTGGACGTAGTTTTGACGAAAAACTCATTCCATTTCTTCCAAATCTAAACTTTTTTCCAGTTTGTTTCACAAGTCACTTTCTTCCGATTCTAATTCACTTATTACGTAATCTACAGATCTATCCCAGTTTGTAAACCCAATTTCAATTATCTCAAACCCATTTTGCAACTTTCTCCCAAATTCCAGTTTACAAATACCTTGACCAATTTGCAAACATTTACTTTCTTCCGGTTTCAGTTTCGGCATCCATCTCTCCAAAAACTTCTCTGTTTTCCATTGCAAAAAAATATAGAATATAACAAAATATATGGCAACCATAACCATCTCTCCAAAAAAATATATTGCAACCATTGCAGGAAAATAAAAATATGGTTATGGAGATGGAGAGGACATCCCATGCGCAAGTTGCAAGTTTTGTACCCATTCTCAAATATCTTATTTTTGTTCTTTAGATAGTTACGAGAGATTTGGAAATGCTCAGAAATATTTGAACAAAACGAAAATATATTTCTTTCCTTATCTATCTAATTTAGTGTGAGATGTGAGAGACCGAGATGAAAATGGAGGCACCCTCTCCCAAGAATTGACGATTTATTTGATCAGCTTCAAGGAGCGGCTATCTTCTCGAAGATTGACTTGAGATCGGGATATTATCAGCTGCGAATAAGAGATAGAGATGTCCCCAAGACTGCTTTTAGATCAAGATATGGGCATTATGAGTTCAAAGTGATGCCTTTTGGGTTGGCTAACGCTCCTGCAGCTTTCATGGATCTGATGAACCGGGTTTTTCGACCTTATCTGGATTCTTTTGTGGTGGTTTTTATTGATGATATTTTAATTTATTCCCAGAATATTGACGAGCATGCTTATCACCTTCGCTTAGTGCTTGGGAAGTTACGAGAGCACCAGTTGTACGCAGAAGCTTAGCAAATGTGAATTTTGGCTGGAAGAAGTCAGATTTCTCAGGCATGTAATTTCCCGGGACGGTGTGGCAGTTGATCCCAGTAAGGTGGAAGCTATTTTATCATGGCAGCGTCCTTCGACTGTGCGCGAGATCCGAAGTTTCTTGGGACTTGCTGGATACTATAGAAGATTCGTGGAGGGATTTTCCCGATTATCCGGTCCTCTCACCGCTTTGACTAGAAAGAATGCAGAGTTTGTTTGGTCAGACAAGTGCGAGAGGAGTTTCCAGGAATTGAAGAACAGATTGACAACTGCGCCAGTTTTAGCACTTCCAGAACCACATAAGCCGTTTGTAGTTTTTAGTGATGCATCTAAATTTGGTTTGGGGTGTGTTCTCATGCAAGGAGGACGGGTCGTGGCTTATGCGTCTCGTCAACTGAAAGACCACGAGAAGAATTACCCGACACATGATTTGGAATTGGCCGCAATAGTGTTTGCCCTTAAGATTTGGCGACACTTTTTATATGGAGCAGTTTGCGAGATCTACACCGATCACAAGAGTCTGAAGCATTTATTTTCTCAGAAGAATCTCAACATGAGGCAAAGGAGATGGTTAGAGCTAATAAGCGACTATCAGTGCGAGATTAAATACCATCCAGGAAAAGCAAATGTAGTTGCAGATGCCTTGAGCCGGAAGTCACATTTAGAGGATGAAGCGGAATCTTCTGGAGTGGATTCTTTACTTTGCGGGTTGAGAAGGCTCCTTATTGGAAGTTCGCAGCAAGAGGAAGTGATATCTTCAATTCTTGATATTCGGGTAATTGATTTTGAAGAATTGAAGACTCTTCAGAGAAAAGATCCGAAGCTGTTGGACATTAGAAAAAGGGTCAGAAAATCTAGAGGGCCGTTGCACTACAGTTTGGATAAAGATGGGATTCTTCGATTCCGAGATCGTAGAGTAATTCCTAAGGACTCAGAATTTAAGGAGCGAATTTTGGCGGAGGCTCACGCGGCTCCCTATTCCGTTCATCCTGGTAGCACAAAAATGTATCGGGACTTAAGAAAAATTTATTGGTGGGAAGGAATGAAGAGGGATATTGCCTTGTATATTGAGAGATGTGGACACTTGCCGTCAAGTCAAGGCCGAGCATCAAAGACCAGCAGGTTTGCTCCAGCCTCTACCTGTTCCTGAATGGAAATGGGATGACGTCTCTATGGATTTTGTAGTGGGCTTGCCGAGGACTCCCAGTGGAAAGAACTCAGTTTGGGTAATTGTTGATCGACTGACTAAGTGTGCTCATTTCTTACCGGTCAATAATGCGGATTCTCTGGGAAAATTGACCCGCTTGTATGTAAAGGAAATAGTGAGATTACATGGAATACCCAAAAGCATAGTGTCGGATCGAGATCCAAGGTTTACCTCCCATTTTTGGAAGAGTTTGCAGGCGGCTTTAGGTACTAAATTAAAGTTTAGTACTGCTTATCACCCCCAGACAGACGGCCAATCAGAGCGCACGATTCAAACTCTTGAAGATATGTTGCGAGCTGTGCTTTAGAATTTCAAGGAAGTTGGGAGAATCACGTGCCACTCATAGAATTCGCTTATAATAACAGCTTCCATGCATCCATCCAAATGGCTCCTTATGAAGCTCTGTATGGTAGAAAATGTAGATCACCCTTATGTTGGGATGAAGTCGGGGAGAAGAAAATAATTGGACCCGAGATAATACAGGAAATGCAAAATCAGATTCAGATTATAAGAGATAACATGGCTGCTGCGCAAAGTCGTCAAAAGAGTTACGCGGATACCAGGAGGAGAGAATTGTCTTTCGAACAAGGCGATTGGGTTTATCTTAAGGTCTCTCCCATGAAAGGAGTTAAGCGTTTTGGGAAGAAGAAAAAGCTGGATCCGAGATATGTTGGACCTTTTCAGATTTTGGAGAAGGTAGGGTCCGTCGCTTACAGAGTTGCTTTGCCAGAATATTTTGGGGATATACACAATGTCTTCCATGTATCGTCTTTAAAGAAGAGCTTTGGACAACAAGAGCCACGCTTTGTCGACCCAGAGAATATTCAGTTGCAACCGGACCTTACTTACGAGGTGGTTCCATCGCAGATCATGGATTGGAAGGAGCAACAGTTAAGGTCTAAAACGATATATCTGGTTAAGGTGGCCTGGGGAGATCCGTTAGCTCAAGATTTCTCCTGGGAGCGAGTGTGGACATGAGGGAGCAGTACCCCTACTTGTTCGAGTGATGACGGTACGTTTCTTAATCTTGGTTGCAGTTGGTTTTATGTGGAATTATATGGCTTGTTTCAAGTTGGTGTTCGGTCCTGCAAATTTCGAGGACGAAATTTGTTTTAAGGGGGGGAGGATGTGATGACCCGCTTTTATGTGTATTTTCACTGAAGGAATATTTTAATTTAATTAAATATTTTATAGTGCTTTTATTTTAAATTATCGAGTTTTAAATGGATTTTATTGGCTGTTGAATTTAAATTGTGATTTAATTTATTTTGGCTTGTTTTTGGTTTTAAAAATTTAAATAGTTGGTTTTTACTAGTTATTTATTTTATTTTAGCTTATTGATGTGTTTAAAATATTTTATTGGTGTTTATTTATTTATTTGATGTAGTGTTAATTTATTTTAATTGTTTTATGTTTTTTATATCGTTTTCGGCTGATCAGTCTTTGGGCTTCCGAAGTGAGGACTGGACCTCATTTGTTTACTTCATCTTTTTCTTTTTCTTTTCTTTTCCTCTTCTTTTTCTTTTTTCTCTTTTTTCTTTTTTCCCTTTTTTCTTCCTCTTTCCCGTTCGGCTCTCTCTCCCCGCGTCTCTCCTTCTCTCTCTCTCCTCACCCACGCCGAAAGCCTTCACCGCCCAGCCCCGCCGTTCGCCGGCGTCGTGCCCGACACCACCCCTGCCGGTCGACTCCCCTCCGGCCGGTGATCATCCCCTCCGATTCCCAGCCCCAGCCGGCCGGCCGTTTGGCCGGAAAACGCCCAACAAGCCGCACGGCTTGAAGCCCGATCCGCCGCCGTCGCTCCACCTCCGGCCACCACCTCTTCACCACTTCATCACCGACTCCTTGCCGTCCTAACCCACCCATCCCCGGCCTCAAACGGTCACCGGAGCGGCTCCCACGAGCTCAACTCCGATTTGCCCTTTTTTCGCTTCTACCGGCGTTTTCGCCGCCACCCACGGCCAAAACTCACTTCCACTAGCTTCATAAACATCCCTAGACCATTCCCTATCAATTTGGTGTCTTGGTTTGTCCCCGGTCAAAAGTGGGTATTTTGCGACCCACGGGAACAGTGCATTTGCACTGTTACGTTGCTTTCGCATCGCCGTTTGCTTCGCGCCGAACCTTCTAAAAATCCTATATAGCTCTGTAAGTATTTTCCAAACTCTACTTTTAGATTTAAATGTATTTTACTCTTTCAATAATTTAATTGGTTGGTTGCTGATTCCGGACTGAGTCCGAGGAGTTCGGGGGTCGGATGGATGGAGGACGGAGTTGCTTGTTTTGTTGTGCTATGGTTGATTTTATTTGTCGAGCATTGAAATTGGCATTTACATGATGCATGCACTTGTATTTTATTTTATTTGATAAAATCTGTTTTATTGGCGTAAATGGTTTTTGGGAGTGTGCGTATCACGAGCCCAAGCCGGGATGGGTTATTATCTCGGTGGAGCTCCTCTGGTCACTCGGGAGTGGATAATACTGAGTGACATCCCCTGGGTTGTCGCCGGGCGACGACCGGATCGCACGATACGGTAACGCTGTCGTGTCGACTCCGTGGTCCTTTTAGTGGCGGGGACTAGAGGATGGCCTGGCCAGGTACGCGCAAGGTGGAGGCGCGAGTCTGGGCATCACTCGTGTAGGTGTCACACGCGTAGACGTTACCTGCGGTGTGGCACAGAGCCAGAGTGTGCGGATGATCCCTAGGGGAGATCATGGTGCATGCATAATTGGTTGGTTTTCATGGTTTTCGATATGGGCCATTTTCTGGGAAAATGGCGATGGTCTTGTGATCCATTTTCTGGGAAAATGGTGGTTTGGGCCATTATCTGGGATAATGGCGAGGCTTGGTTTTAAAGGTTATGTTTTTAAGCCAAATGGGTTTTTGGCGTGCGTGGAAAATATGATTAGTGAGTTTTGGTGCATTGGCATTCATTCATGCTTGTTGTTTGAGTTTAATATGTTTTTATCTAGTGGTGTTTTGGATTTTACTTACCTGCGGCACCATTTTTGGTACCGTAGATTTTGATGCAGTGTTCGAGGAGGAGGAGGAGGCTGAGCCCGAGGATGCGGCTCCGCCGGAGATCTGAGTTGGAGTTCATGCTTTGTATTTGGTTTTGAAACAATATTTATGTCTTGTAATATTTTATTATGTACCTTTGAACCGCTTTGTATTTTATTTAAGAAAAAAATTCTGGTACTTAATTTTATGACTTTGCTATCCGCTGCGTATTTTCCTTGTGCACATGTGTCGCTTGCACACACTTGGCACTCGTCGATAGGATGGTGACCCGGGTTGTCACCATCCGGACGTCTCGAATTCCCCGTGTTGGTACGTGGGGATTTGGGGGCGTCACATGAAACTACTTTAAATTTTTGATTAACTAGTTGAGTCAAAATTTAGGCACAACATGGAGTACAAATTCAAAAAATGCAGTAGTTTTGGGTGGAAGTTATATTTTGTTGACCTATCTGAACCCTTCACCAATTAAAAAGACACTTCATTATATTGACTTTATTAGAACAATTAATCCACTCAATTTTAGGAAACTTTAAAAAGTATTTGGGAACATTTATGATTATCAATTCAATAAAGAGAAAAACAAGATTGTCATTTATCTTAAGTTCCTAACTCTTCTTATCATTTCACTATTGTTTTTCCAATAAAGAAAAAAAAAAAAAGAGTATTCATCTGAACTTTTTGTCACTTAATCCTTTGGTTATCTTTTACCTATAAACTCATTAATTACTTTGGATTCTTTGTATTCCCATGTTTAATGTTTATTTTAAAAAAAAGGCCATTTCTCAAAATTATGACAACATTATTGCATTTTAGACTATTTAATTAAGATAAAAAAAATTTATATTAAAATTAATATATAATAGCGAAGTAATTATTTCCGTGCATTGGGAGCAAGCGGAAGATCGAGCTAATTGCAACTAAAATCACAATCATGATTACATTAAGGGAAGGAGTGAGATATATCATGATGCCACCATGTGAGTGAAAGCAAGCTTAATGTGTGTGAAACTTCCCTGTCTACTTTTTGGCAGATTGGCTACGCTTCCCAAGCAAAATAGAAGAAAGTGCACCATACCGTCCCCATTTCCCTTCTAAGAGTAAAAACTCTGCAAACATTAATTAATTAAGCATCGTCTCTTTTACCCTTTTAAGTTTCACTTTGTCCTTTTTTTTGGCCCCATTAGTTAGAAACATAAACACAGATACATAGTCCTAATCCATTGTCTCGGAGAATGAACCATAAAATGTGCATGCCCATATATTCCTGTCACCTTTTCTCCCTCTCTCTCCTCATGCTCGTGGCTCTGCAGGGAAGTGTTTAGCTTCTCTTTAAAGCATTTTTTTTTTTTTNGAAAATGGAGGCAAAGGTTGAAGGAGAAGGGGAGAGGAGGCATGTATGGAAATTAAAGTGACGTGGGCCCACGATTGCACCACGACTGCGTAGGGCGACTGTATTTAGCTTTTTTCTCTATTTTAAGCTCAAATTCTTGTTATGCCAAGTCAAGATCAGTTCACGTTTCAGTTCAGGTTATGTTAGTTATGCCATGCTATATGTCAAGTTATGCTATGTTTACTTACGACTTTAATTATGCATTCATGCTTTTACTGTCATGCATTCATAATTAACCTATGTGGAAGTTTCCTGTTAACTTACTGAGATTTGTAATCAAATCTCACCGTAGTAGTCCCAACTACCATTCCCCCCGAATGGTAGGCGATGTGTCAGGATTCGAGCAGAGAGCAGACATTGGTAGACTGAAGGAGGTTGACTAGACGCCGCAGACACGACACAGAGCTTACAACTTCTATAGTAAGTTTTTGGATAGTATTCTGGCCTCGTTAGTCGAGTTACACGAGTTATTTGATGAACTTCCTCAATAGTTTTTTTTTTTTTTAATAAAGAATCATCTCAAGCTAATTTTTAATATTCTTTATTAATAATCAACTGTTATAATTTTAAAAGTTTTCTTAATTTATGCTTTCACTTTATTTGAAAATTATTGTATCTTTTTGTTTATTTTTTTACTTGACATGGTCTAACTAAATATAATTAATGAGTAATATTATATACAGTCGCAGAGTGAGCAAGTGCAGTAGAGTCGCTAGTGGAGGTTACTATTAAAAAATTAATTTTTTTCTATATAGATTCCGTATTTATTCATTTTCTTCAAAATGATTACGTGAATCTTGCATATATTCACAATTGTAACTATTATTTTTCAATATAATTATAAATATTTTTGGAAAGAAAAACAATTTCTCCTTGTTATTGATAAGGATGTTTATGCTTAATACATGTTTTTGAAAGTAGCAGTACAGGATCCTAAAACTTAGAATGGACGCAAATGCATGCAGTTCAGTTCTTCTGATCATTCAACAGAATGCCATACCTAAACCTTTTTTTTTTTAAAGAAAAAAACTAACACTTTTTCATGCTTTATTGTTCCTTCTGACCAAAGCCTTCATCATTAAGTGTACTTTTTAAGTTCTTCAAGAATAGATGCACATGCACACGCACAAAGAAATATATATTCCACAAGTTTTTTTCTCATCAGCTTGTTTGTCAGTTAGAATTGTCTATATATAATATTTATGATTGTTTCACCTTATTTATTTGATTTTGATGATTCCTGTGGGTTTTGAAGGAAGGATTAGAAGAACATGAGGGGCAAGATCTAGCACACAAACATGATTATGTGAGATAGATGTCATCATCATGTGCATTGTCTTATCCTCTTTCTTCTTGTCAATTTCTTTCTCCTTTTTTCAAAAAACTAAAGGACGAAAGAAACGGATGGATCATGAATGGATGAACGTGATCTCATGCCCATGTTAGGAGAACTGTGCCTAGCTGTTTGGATACAGTGAAATTCTAACACTTGTTTGAACTAAGTCCACCCTAACCATATATATTTATATTAATTGCTTGATCATGACACGATCATATCAGAATCCATATTTTAAGTTGGGGGGAGAAGGATTTGCCTTCCCTGCAGCATTACAAAAATGGCAGCTCATCACACGAAGACTTTGAGATCATGTACATGATACATCATTTCATTCTTAGAAATATTGATAGTCTATAAATTAAAGGGCTTTATATGTTAGCTTTCATTATCTTTAATTTGTTTCCAATGCTAGCTATTTATTCTTCTCACTTTAATATATTTTTAGTGTGAAAATCTCCTTGCATGTATGGATGAGTCTTCACTACTAGGGGACCAACACGCTGTGTTGAATATAGAAAGTCATATAACACCAATTAATCAAAAGTACAGTTGCAGGTCGCTCTGTGTTCATGTGACCATAAGGATTGTAAGAGGGCATTATATATATTATATACATAGGAGTACTGATGTTTATCGGCCTTCAAAGTGGTCCAAGTACTGCTAAACCCCAGAGAGGAGAGGAATCAGAATCCCATCTGCTAGCTAGCTTCATCATTGATTTCGCATTCCCAAGTCCGTTGAAACCAATCAGCTAATTTGTAGAATAAAATACATGTCATTGGCTACTTCAAGCTGCATCATCATGTTAACATTCAGATTTCAGAGGTTCTTTTCCCACCACACCTACTTTGAATATTCAAATTAACATGATCAAAAATACCAAGAATATTCTTCTAATTTTATGTCCATACTCTGAATTGAACCGTTAGATTCCTGACCCCTTTTTCTCATGTTTTTATGTCCATGCTCTGAATTCAACCGTTAGATTATTCCTGAGCCCTTTTTCTGTTTATGGATATATATATATATATAGATTTAAAATTATCCTTTAAAATTTTAGAAATAAGTTATTATTATTATTTGTTTATGGGGAGAATGAATATATGTGTGTGTGTATATATATATATATATAGGCAATTAATTAAGAGGTAATAGTCTAGGCATTCAACCCGAGCTGCTATTACTGGATTTGTGCCCGACCCGACCAAAAATCTTCCAATTAAGATGCCAATCCGATCCAAACCGACCTATCAATACACAATCGGGTTGAACCTGTATGACTTGATCTGATCTTTAAAAAAATAAAAAAACTAAAAGGTTCAAAGACCCATCTTCTGCTCCTTTGAGACCCATCAAGATCTCTTTTCCTTCGAACTGAATCAGTTAGTGGTAGTTTTTTTTTTTTAACAGATGCTTTTCTCGGTAAGTCCATGAAGCAACGGTCGTGATTTGGCCTAGAATCAAGTTTGCTCCTGATGCCAACATGGCAATAACTTTGGAAATCCTCCTGGTCCACCTTCACAGCATTTGGCGGAGCCTCACAATGTGGCGAATTTTGCTACATTTTCTGAATTTAGCTGACATTTTCTTGGGAAAATGACGGAAAAGAAAAGTTCCTTTCCTGGTACTTGTTGCTTGTGGGTTTTGATACTAGTTTTTTCTTTTTGAAAAGTTAGAGGGATGAGAGATCGTGTGGTTGGTGTAGAGAGATATTCTTTCAAACGGAATGGAATGTGCGTAATAATCAGTTGAATCACTATCTTTTCTACGCCTTCAATGATTTTTCTCCTAAGCTTCTGTGTTTACGAGAGGGAGATCAGAGCCAACAACTAGGAAACAATTTTGACTGAGCATATATATATAGAGAGAGAGAGGGGGGGGGGGTGGGTTATGTGCATCGAATCCTTCGCCATTCACTAAACATTATTTTCCTCGTTGAGATCTCTCTTTGAGAGACAGAATTTAATTAGGACTTTTATTTTTTGATGAATTCTAAAATTATTAGGAGTAGAAAATCTGGGAAAGTGATGGAAAAAAAAAAGATCCTTTCTTGGTACTTGTTACTTGTGGGTTTTGATACTAATTTTTTCTATTTGCAAAGTTAAAGGGATAAGAGAATTCATGGCCTTCACTCACTACAAGGCCATGTGGGATCTCGTGGCCTAGATGCATAATCGTTGCTCACCCATGGTAGTAGGTTGGTTTAACACCAAAATATAAACTCGTATATTCTCGATCAGATTGGTGAACCAATCAGTACTAACCTGTCATATGTCGAGTCGGGTCAGTCCACTCGGGGTGTTGGGTCATCTACACAAGCCTAGGTAATAGTACTAGCTATTTTCCAATCAATGCAACTCAAAATAATAACCCCGTTCAATCAAAATCAATACACACACACATATATATATATATAGTACCTTCATATTATTCATAGTGACTGCAAATTAGAATACCACAATCTTCTAGTTGTTTTTGTATCTTTTTTATAACCATTTCATGAATAGTAGTTGTTGATAAGACAATTAACTTAACAAATATATCTATTTTATTATAATAAGTGGCTATCTAACTATGAATATTAATTTTTATTTTTATTTTTTTGTTAACTTTTGTTGTTTTTCCGTTAAGTCCGTTAAATCAATTTTTATCAAAAGACTATTGATCATTTGACGTGTAGCACATTGTAGAATTTAATGAATGATTATGTTTTACCAAAAGGTCCTTAAGACCTTTTACCATTTGACACGTGACTCCATTGTAGACTTTAATAAAGAATCTTGTTTTACCAAAAGGTCCTTAATAGCCCCACGGTACACATGAATTGACGTCTCTTTTTCATGTCCCTTTTGTTCTGACAGTATACTCATTTTCCTTTTTTTTGTTTAATTTTTTTAAATAAAAAAAATTAAAATGACTTTACTCTTTAGAACAGAAACTCTTTAGAGTATTCTTATTGCAAAATTCAAGTAAATTTAATTAATAAAATAATTAAAACACTCAATATATAATATTAATTATTAATTTAATTAGAATATAATTATTATTAATATTTTAATTGGTAGAACTATAAAATGTGATAAAAATAAAAATTAAAAAAATTATTAAATTGATACTATTTTATTATTATATGAAGAGTAAATAGATAATCTAATATATATACAGCTCATACTTTACTAAAGTTTATATTTTTTTATCTTATCTTTTATCTTTCTTTAAACTTATATTTTTTTTCTAAACAAATAAGTTACCGATTTTTTTATTTTTTATTTAAATCATTATTTCAGGTGTACCTAAAACTAACACACCTGGACAATTCCCTAGTATATATATATATAATAGTATGATTTAACACTCACCTAGTATCTCCATAGTCGGAAACATAAGATTTATATTTACAGGACGAAGCAATAATTTTGATGGATGGTGCCCGGGCTATTCATGGGAGGAGGGGAGAGGGTGGGTGAAAAACGGCTCTCATTGTAAAGGCTGCCTCTTACTGCCACATCTGTTTTTATATGTTGGGAATTCAGAGGAATTTGGATTCCTGTTCAAACCCATTAGGATATTAAGGAATGTGTAGGGGAAGAGAAGGGGAGAGGGTGGGTGGGGGAACATGGGAGTTTCAGGTTTGGAAACTGTGCCTTGGTACCAGATTCATTTCATGTAACCGGGACATGGGAAAATTGAGGAGTAACCTTCATGTGGCCCCCACTAATTCTTGGTTAAAATAAAACTTCAAATATACTCAAACCTAGTTTCTTTATTTACTGGTGCATACATCATGGTCGATACATACACACAAAGGGTATCCGATGGGTGGTGGGATTATCATGAAGAAATGAAAAGAGTTGGAAGTGGAGGCTGCAGATCTGAAATGCATGTGAGTCAAAACGAAAAGAGAGAGAGATGGTGATAACCTATATGTACGTAAAAAGGATGATGATCTGCAAATGCATGCTTTTATTATTATTATTATTATTATGAGATACAGTAATAATTATTGGGGCCGAAAACAGACAAAAGGAAGAGATGTTATTATTCTGAGATGCTAAATATAGTCTGACAAAGTGAGAGATAGAATAGAAAGAGAGATAGATCATGAAATGTAGGTTGTGCTTAGAGGCATGTAGCCACACCAATAGGCTCACATGGAGGAACCAGAAAAGCTTATGGGTGATTTGTCCTAAAAGGATAAACCATGCACATGGGGGTAGCAGCCTGAACCCCCCCTTTCCTTTTTGATAATAATTGGAATCCAGTTACTTCCTAGCTATAAGGTTCAGTCATTCCAGTGACTCAGTCACTGATGTTTGGCAAGCATCATAAATATATACATATATGTCATTTACGGCGTCTAAAATATGTTAAACTAGCCAGCAGCCCTGACCCATTTATCGAAAATTCTGAAATCTGAACGGGGGAAGACGTTAAAGCAAAGCTAAACCATTTGATGCCTTGATGTGGTATTTATGCATTCCCCAAAGTACATGCTCAACCTGACCCGGACAACTAGCATCAAGTTTATGGCATTTGGTCACTTGGGCACCAAAAATTGAGAGAAACTTAGCAGATCGAGTTGATTAAATAAAGTGGATGAGAGAGTAGTTGGAGTACTTGGAGAAGTAGGTTTAGTTAATTAAGCGTTTAAATTAACCACGTTATGCGTGCTCGCTCGACTGAAATAATTGAACCCAAAACCCCAAGTTGCAAACTACTCTACATAAATTAATTAAGATCATAATTTATTGCATTGTAGAAATAAATTTACAATATAGTATGCGTTAACTCGTGTAAATCCAGATCGATCGACAACACGATCGACGCAGTTACGTTGTTGAAGCCAGAAGCAAAGACGTCGATCGAAGTTGGGATATCAATTAATCATTCGATCCAGCCTTTTTAAACATAGGAATAATGCAAGTTAAATAATTTAAATGTTCTTTGGGAAGATAAATCCCATGTTTAAAATGAAAAAATCGAGGAAATTCACAAGGCCGGCAGGATATATGTGAAAAACGGGAAAGCAAGAGTCCATGCCACTGTAATCATATGCTTCAACTTGTTCATGAGGGCACATATTCCGTTATTGCGTGAAACTCAAGTTCGATGTTAGCAATGCAACGTCGAACAAAGGATTCGTTTCAAATTAAATATTCGGTTGAATCGATATATTTTCAATACTAGATCGGCCTATTTGAATAATGAGTTGAATTGAAATGAAAATTGAATAAAATATTATTATTATTATTTTAAAATTTAAAAAAATTGAATTGTTTATTATATTTTGTATTGAAAATTAGTAAAATTATACATAATAATTAAATGAGATAAATTAAGATGAGTCGAGATAAATTAGCTAAACAAATGCAGCCTAAGATCAATTTGGAACCATTCAAAAGTGGTTTATTTTTTTTTAACTTTATATGAGAAATATATTTTCTTTATTGTGCTAAAATATGATAACAGTACGGACCAAACGTTTATTGCCTTTTTCATTACGTGCACGACAAAAATGGTAGAAAAATTTATACATTAAATATAAAAGTTTTTATTTTTATTTTTAAATTAGAGAGAAAGTTACAATATTTTACTTAAGAATTTGAAAAAATTATAACGAATTGAAATGAGTTGGAGGCATTTTTTGTATCCAAATCGGATCATTTAAATGCGAATCATGTTGGAGTTTATCATAAAAAATTATTTTTTATATTTATGAATAATTTAATTATTTTTAAAAAAACAACTCGAACTTAATTATTCGCGAGCCACCTAATATGAAAAATAAATTACTTGTATTATATCTTAAAAATTATCCAGAAACTCTAAAAAACTAATTAACTATGAGCTTAATTTTGTAAATATCTTTATATGTTTGATATCAATAATTATCATAACAATACGGCGGATTTAAACACTTATAGTAATAGGAAATTATTTCCTCTATACAATAATAATACTAGCAAGTGTGATTAATAAAAATTTATTTAAATTTATTTGAGTTCGAGTCTAATCAATTTTATATGAGCTATTGAATTTAATAATCAATCATAATTCTGTATTTAAGAATGACTCGTTTAATTTTTCATGTAGCGATCATGCATGGTGAGGAAACTCCAACACTGATGTTAATTAGCGAAGTAATTCGAATTAGCCTAATTGGTGCTACAATAGAAGAAGAATAAGAGCAGATAACCAAAATAAATGAAATAAGACTCGAGGAAAACATAGGTTAAGTTGGATATGAGATTTTTAGAATAGTAATGTTACATATAATCATAGAGTGTGCAAGTGTTGTATAATTATTTTGAAAAAAAAAAAATTTATTATTAAAAAATTAATTTTTATTATAGGAATTTCATATTTATACATTTAAAAAAAAAAAAAAGATTGTAATTCCACTCTATCTTAAATATAATCTCTCTTTTTAGAATAGGCTTTACACCGCTGTCATTCCACCAGCGCATGAGGCTCAGACCTCGCCGACGTTGGAATGTGCATTCTTGAATGTTGCCAAAGTTGAAGACTTTTTAATTCTGACTATCCTATTCAAAAGTTGATAAGGACCTTTGTATCTTCGTTTTTGTCTAAGCGAATATATAAAGGTCCTAGAAGTGAGAAATCTCTTTTGATGTTGCTTTATACTATAACATCTTGTCTACGGCCTTGATCCATACGAACTAAGATACAGAGTCTTCAAAATGCAACAAATTTAGTGAAAGCTGTTAATTAATTATAAGGGGGCATGCATGGCTAGCTATGACTTTGAAGTTTTAAGTGCCCAAACCCTTGACAAAATTCTGGAAAACAAAAGAAGCTTGCTTGCCCAAGTAGTCAATTTGCAACATTCCATCGCAGATTCTTTCAAAAATGCAATAGAGGTTCTGTGCATTTTTTGCAGATTGTTCCAAAAAATGCAATGGCGATCTCTGGACCTCTCTCTCTCTCTCTCTCTCTCTCGCAGAGGATATGCTCTTTTGTCAAATATGACCAAAGCACAAGAATGTTTGACAACTCCAACCATTTTTCCATATATGCTTTTTATAGGAATACATGCAACAAGCGGTTCGCCCTGTCTCTACTTATGCAACGTAACACCAACAGCAACAGGTTCTAAAGCCAAACCCAACAGCCACCCGAGTCCTCCTCTCTGTTCATTCATTCATTTAATTTCCTCATCCATCATACCACGTGGCATCTTCATCTTTTTTTTTATTCCCCCAAGACCGTAAATGCCCTGTTATCTGTCACTTCATGTGTCCGTAACGTGGTCATTTCTTTTTAATCTTTTAAAATGTCATTTAATTAATTTCTATATAATAATTAATTTTTTTGTAATATTCTTGCTTTCTTTTTATAGAATGAGAGGAGGGTATGAAATCCGAAGCTACAACTTTGAGAGTCGAGTTATAAATTTTGGAAAATGCTATATCCCCGCTGGTCGAGCTACAACTTTGAGAGTCGAGTTATAAACTTTGAGAGTCGAGTTATAAATTTTGGAAAATACAACTTTGAGAGTCGAGCTACAACTTTGAAATCCGAAGCTACAACTTTTTTTTTTCCTTTTTCTTTTTCTTCTTAGTGGTTAAGAATTTTTTTTTAATATTATTCTAATTTTTTTTATTTTTTTAAATATTTAAAACTATTAAAAAATAATGTAAAAAATATATATATATTTTTATCTAGCAGGAGTTTCCAGCTGTAGTCGTAGCAGCACTCATAAATTTTATTTATTTTGGAAAATTAATTTTTGTAACATTTATCTTTGTAATATTGAATAAGAAAGTGCGCCGGCGTTGTTGGGCAAAAAGCATGTATGTATGTAAGCTTTTTATTTGATTCCGCCACCCAACACGTCACGGGCTTCCCCCATTTACGGCCTTTAAGTGGGTTCATATGCAAATGCAGCCGACCTATGTTTCTATTATTTATCTCAACTCAATCTATACAGATACGAGTCTTTGTTCATAATGGAGGAGGGAGGAGGGGCTGCTGGAGGAGGAAGAGGGGGGTAGTATAGGTAATTGGGGGGTTTTGAATGTTGGTCAATGTAGGGTCATCGTTCAAACCTCCCCCCAACACAGAGCCCAAAGCAAATGGGTGGCACTGACACGTTGTTCAGCATCACCCCCACGGATTCGCTATATTCCCTAAGCTGCCCCTCCCAACTCCTCAATACAACTCTGTGGACTGTAGTCCAGCCTCTCTCTTGCTCGCTGAAATTACACAATGCCCCCCAAAATACTTTCCCAATTGTTTTCACTTTAAAAAGACCTCAAAAGCGGGAGCCTGCAGTTGAGTAATAATACACACACTCACTCACTCACTCACTCAGAGTCAGAATCACGCAGAGAGAGCAAATGACGACGGGAATGTAGAGGCTTAAGGCTTTGGGTAGTGATTAGTTTTAGGAACTGTTTGGAGTGGGACAAATATATTGCAGAGTTTTCCGGGAAAATGACGAAGGGTATGTTGCACGACCAGAAGCATATTGAGAAGCAAATGGGTTGCATGGCTGGGTTCCTTCAGATCTTCGACCGCAACCAGATTCTCACCGGCAAACGTCTCTACTCCAACAAGCGCCTCCCTCCCTCTTCGGTTTGTTTTTCTCTCTCTCTCTCTATGCCTATCTTTTATATCCTAGAAAACGGAAGCAAATTTATTTTTTTGCTTGATTTCTGATCAGCCGGTGGATTCCACTCCGGAGTCGAATAACAGCATGGTCTTTCCGGAGATGCCCGGTGAATTGGAGAAGCAGCAGCAAACGAGAGTAGCACCATCTCCTGAGAGGCCCAAGCAGTCTCAGCTTCCGGAGCTGCGATCTCCTGCACCCGAGATTGCAACTCCAGCCGATACTCCAACCAAGTCGCCTCTTCCCTTCCCGATTCTCGAACTAAAAGAAGGTACGAGGTCCTCTTGGAAGTTCTCCAGAGAAGCTCCCAGACTTTCTTTGGACAGCCGAGCTGTTGTTGACGCGAAGGGAAGCTTAAAACCCAGAGAGATCCGTACAAACGCTGCCTTCGTGTCCTCCAATAGATGCGAAGAAGGGGCGGAGGACGGCGATAAGCATCGTAAATCGCCGAGCGTCATTGCGAGGCTCATGGGGCTCGAAGCGTTGGCGGACTCCAATACTGAACCGGTCAAGAAAGCAGAGCTCCGAAGATCTGCTTCGGAATCCAGGGTTTCCAGAGAACTGTTTCAGCACCGATTCGTAGAGGGCAACAACAGCTTCAATTTCCAGCTCAGGCAAATTCAGCAACCGAATTTGCAGAGCAGCATTTCGAGCAACGTGATCCAAGAAAATGTAACCAATGAAAGGTACGGTTCTGCTTATAGACGGGTCGATTCAAGGGAATATGGCGTTCAGAATGTGAGAAGTGGAGCGGCCCGACCTGCTCCTAATAGAGGAATGGGGCAACAGAAAAGCTTCTTTGATTCGGAGGACTTCTTTCCGGAGCCAAAACAGGGCGTTTCGATATACGGAGAGATTGAAAAGAGGTTAAAGATGCGAGGGATCGATGAACCATCTCAAGATTTTGAGACATTAAAGCACATCCTCGAAGCTCTGCAACTCAAAGGTCTTTTGCGTTCGAAGAAACCTTCGAATCAAATGAACCACAGGAATTTCGTTTACGACCATCGAAGCCTCGAATCTCCGATTGTTGTGATGAAGCCCGCCGCGAGGTCATCGGCGAACCGGCCTGGGCGGAACGGGAACGACTCTCCTCCCTCTAGCTTCAGATCGAAAACCGGAGTTCGGCGTAACGTCAACGAGACGTTGCCAGCCTTGAGCCCGAGGCGTGACCGGCCGGAGATGGATCGAAATGCACGATATCAGACGAGGGAGCGAAATACGAGCAGCTCGCCGACTCGGATTCAGAGCGAAAACGGTTTGAGAAGCCCGAGCAGAAGAGGAGCTTTGACCGTGGAAACGCGGAGGAAATTCGGGACTCCGAATACGATGGACTCGGTGGAAAACAGAAGAGTGTCTCCGGTTCGGTCCCCTAAGGCTAGCCCGAGGAGAGTTGGATCGGATCAAGTAATGACGAACCGGTCACCGAGGATGAAGAAACCGACGACCGAATTTTATCCAAAGGAGGAAAAGGTGTTTACTCCGGCGGAGGAGGAATCATCATCGACCACCGTAACGTCGGAGAGCAGTATCAGCACTTGCTCACAAACCGATACAGAGGTACATAAATTAACGGTAACATCATAATATTTTTACTGGAAGTTAATAAATCAGTTTAAATTACTAACGGGCATTAAATGGAATGAATGTTATATTTGCAGAGGGGGAAGGCGGAGGATTACAGGGAGGGCAGGAGCTTATTAGAGAGGTGCGATAAGCTGCTTAACAGTATAGCGGAGATCACTGCGACCGAGTTGAGTCCCGTATCGGTGCTTGACTCGTCGTTTTACAAGGACGAGTCGTCGTCGCCTTCCCCGATACTGAAACGGAGGAGCATTGAATTCCAAGGTAACGGACGCCACGTCATATATTATCATATCATTAATTAATTAATTATAAATACAATGTGCTAAATTTTTGGCATATGATAATTTTGGGAGGGGATGACGTCGTGTATGCTAAAACGATGCTACGGCCTTGAGGTGTCCAGGCCTAGTTAACTGAGTAGTTCGTGCATAGTAGTAGTGGTCTGCAGCGAATGGTTTACAGAACTGTCCGTCCATAATAAGATCCAATTAATGAACGCCATTGTAGCAGCATGACGTCAACTGAAGAGGGGGGTAGCTTTGAGAACATGAGAGATGGTCGTAGAATAATGATCAATCTACATGGGGTTGCTTTTTTTAGTTCCTTAGTTTTGTCCAAACCTACCCTCATTATACTCCGTACAGTCTCGCATTTAACTCGTAGCGTTGCGTATTGAAGATTGTAACGTTTTCCTAATTTCGGTGGTAGCTTAGCCTGGTTTACTCTCTGTTTGACTCACTCATACGGTCAAAATCCCCCCCCCCCCCCCCCGCCCCCCCCCCCCCCCCCCCCCCCCCCCCCCCCCCCCCCCCCCCTCCTTCCTCCTCCTCTCTCTCTCTCTCTCTGTCCATTATGTTGGCATTTTAGTATCTGATTTCTTATGTTGTTTTTTTTTTTAAATTTTTTGTGGGGAAATGATCAGATCAACCCATTGAATTGGAGGATGATGTTTGGAGCCTTCCGACATCACGGTTGGAATTTAACTCGGAAGACAAACCGGGTGACGGTGATTTTGTGTACGTATCGGAGATCGTCCGAGCTTCTAGTTATTTACAGGAGGACTCCGATGTCTTCCAATTACTCGAGAAGCAGCAGTATCTCAAAGGGAAGGACACCTCCAAGGTCTCGAGACTCCGGAGAAGGCTTATTTTCGATACCATCAACGAAATCCTCGATCGTAACAGGCAATTACCGCCTTGGAAGTCCAATTCCTGGGAGAATTGTTCCATTTCGTTGAGGCAAGTATGGTCCCAATTCCGGAGGATTCGAGAGATCGGGGATGCATCGGAGGACTTGTTCGAGGTGATTTGCGGCGTGCTGAGGAAGGATTTTATGGTGGATGGCACCAGTGGATGGGTGGATCGCCCGATCGAGATGTCGGAGTCCGTTTTGGACGTCGAACGGCTGATATTCAAGGATTTGATCGGCGAGACCATCCGGGATCTCGCTGCTTTTTCCGGGAATTGCGATAACGTGGCGGCGCTGCGAAGGAGGTTGGTGTTCTGAAACGTGCGAGGGAACGTATAGCAGGGCCGTACGGTATTGCTTTTGGCGCGGTTTTGCTTGGCCACTTTGTAGCTGCGTCTCTGGTTTACTATATTCTTCTTTTTTGAAGCCTTTGATATTATATTATAATTTTAGTATGACCCGTGTCTTATTGGTTTCAAAAGTTGTGGAAAATGTTAAGATCTAAGTGATCCTGAAGTGCAGGCAAAAATCTAACTAGTCACTCTTGCATTACGTAAAAAAGGCAAAAAAAAGAAAAAAAGAAAAAAAAGTGGGTTTTCATTATCTTTATTGATTGTTGTTGTTTGTAGCCACAGCTGAAATTATTGTGAATTGCATGCGTTACTTTACTCCAATCGTTTGGTTTCATGTATGCCATTCAATAAAGTTCTCTTTGTTATTTTTTGTCCTTAAAATAATCGAAATGGTTGAGCGAAGGGCGCGAGCGTAGATCATGTGCGCTGATTAATAATCTAATAGAATAATGTTCACGTAAATTCCTTAGTATACTTAACGAAATACAAAGGCATGCACAATCCAAAACCGCATACACAAATCAGGGTAAGAAAGGCACAAAAAGCAACGGCTAGCGCAAAATATGTAGTTGTAGAAAAGTAAGAAGGATTCTTTCACGTACCGTACGTTTCGATTGGAGCTAAAAGTCTGGAGGCACACCGTTTATCATGTGGTGGGCTGGCTGGCACTGCGTGACTCTCTTTTGTGTAGTTAGAATATAAATGTGGCTAATTATTATTAGTTTTTTTTTAAAGAAAATTATTAGGAGAAAATACACAAATCCCATTTTAAAAGTAATTAGCCATTTTTAACAGAAAGTATAGACAGCTGGCCTGTTGATTGTTGTGTAGATGATAAGGAAGTTGGAGCATATCAAATCAGCTCATTTATAGTATGATTGGGGAAACTCAACCAGCTTGGCAGACGCGTTTCTTTCGGGGTGACTTTCGTTTTCATCAGCTGAACAGAGCTGTACAATTAATATCCTTAATCTATATATACATATTAATATTGAGTAGCTCGCTAGAAACTCTGAAGCCATTTAATATCATAATAGAGCAGGAGGACGTGCAGCAACAGGAGAAGGGCCCTCCTCATAAAAGATGTAAGAAGAGTATACTGGTAACCGGTAAGGATGACGAGTATTGTGCCCAGCATTATTTCTGGGGGTCCAACGTACGTATTGCCGGAACGCCACCTTGTGTTGTTGGGTTTGTATTGACAAAATTGCTCGGAATGCAACACCACCAATTTTTAAAGCCAATTCAATACTACTTTCCCCAACATCTCTAATATTGTCTAGCTGCTTAATTTCCTTCCCCCAGTTGTGACGTCGCAACGTAAGAAATAAGAATCAAACTGGATTTTCTGGTTTTTATTCTTTGAGAATTAGTTTTTCGGTGGTGGATAGCATTCTCATTGGATTATGTAAATGCAAATTCAATGAGAAATTTAACTAATAGGACTTGAAAATACTCTACATTAGATTATCTAACTTTAAAATTTTTGACTTTTAGCTACAGTAAAATTAAGATTTACAACCAAATTTGATTATTACTATCTCACATCCAAATGAATAAAAAATAAGATCTTTATACACTCTCTCTCTTCCCTCTATTCTGGCTCCTCATTCTCATTCTTTCTCCTACATTATTTTTTCATATTATTTAATAAAAAATAATAATGTATTTTCATATAAGCTCTTAATTTAGAAAAAAAATTAATAGAAAAGAATTTTAAAAAAATTATTAAATTTATAATATTTTATTATTATTTTGACTAATTAATGGATAATCCAATGTAGAAATAAGTTTTGAATGAAATTGTTAAATATAAAATCATGTTATATTATGTAAATTGTATATTTATATTTAGATAATCCAATGAAAATGCTCTGAAGTGGTTCTGGAGAGTGTTTGTTGAAGTTGAGTTGGATCTGTTTGGACAAAATTATAGACTCACAATGCCCAGAACCTAACTGGCAGTGCGGTTAATGAGACTTGGAAGCACTGGTCGTCAGACATTTAAGGGTCATGTTGGGTTCGTGACTTTGTTTTTTTCACATATAATATTTGGTCAGTTGATACCTATTTAATTGGTATGGCCCCATAAACCAATCTTTTCTCCCTTTCTTTATTTTTGTGCTGGGAATGGCTCATTAGTTATCATATTCAAGTGCAATCCTCTCAATTCTCAACCACTTGATGCTAACGCTTTGAACCTTCTACACCATAATCAAAGGAAAAGGAGCACTCTTTGAATCACATTTACTTTTTGTTTTGGGTTTTTTATTTTAAATGGGGATTCTCAATTTGATATCACTAAACAATTAGCAACTCGCACAAAGAAAAATGAAAGTCAAAACATCAATACTTTTTTTTATGTTGATCGATTTCATTCCACATGAGTATTGTGTAAAATATGCTAAAAAGTAGAGACTTGTAAATAGATTTTTTTATTTTATTTTTTTATTTTTATTTTTTTAAGATATAAAGTCTAGTTCCAACTTTCCGAGTATATCAATGAGGACCTGAACTTAGAAATTAAGCCAAGAAGAGTACAAACAAATTGCAGGGGTAACTCTTGGGAACCATTTCAAAGTTGATTGAATCATATGATATGTCATGTGGATCGGATGGTTCAATTCACTAATGCTATTCGTACAATATTATTGCCTCCTGATCTGAGTTCTGAAGAGTGAGTGACACCAGTCTGGGCTCTCATGTTTGCGATTTTTTGATCATGCAAATGGATAATAATGGAATGCAGGGAAAGTTCAATATGGTGGGGTTTTAAAGAGATAAGACCTATACCTCACCACAGTTCTCTCCTGAGTTGTGGGCCTTGATTTCTCCTCTTGTTTTTTCCTCTCTCATTGTTGTAGGCCCTGTGGCCCATTTCCCCCCTCCCTCCTCTGCCCTTTCTTATCTGGCCCCTCTGGTACATAAAAAAAAAACTGTTGATTGCAGAAGCCTAAAAAACAAATAGTGTTTCCTGCCTCCTACATTCACTCACTTAAACTTCCTGGCTCCCTACCCTAAGTAGAGATCTTTAAAGCACAAGAGAGGTTAAAAAAGAAAAACCCAAGAGTCTCTCAAACCAGACAAAGCTTGGGACCTTGGGTCAGTCTCTGTCATCTCAAAAGGGCACAAGCTTATCTATGTAAGTGTGAGAGATGTGGATGGATGCACTGGCACAGGCACAGGCACATGCCTCTTCCATTTTTAAGTACCACATTATTATTATCTAGAGTTGAAATTTTTGGTCACCAGCACATACCCAAAAAAAAAAGAAAAAGAAAAAGAAAAGTTTGATTAAATGCATGATGCTGTCACAATCCCGGTCGTGGTTGGTTGTCATCATCATCCTCATTGTTGTCTCCCCAATTGGGGTCCTATCTGCCAGATCACAATTTGACTACACAATGTCATGTGGAATCCACTATTTGCTATCACTTCCTCGATTGAAGCTTGAATTTACTCCAGGCTTGTTGAGCTCCATTGTACTGCTCAATCAAATGGAAAACTTTTGAAAGGAAACCTCGTCCTTTGTACTTGCTTATTCCATCCTAAAAGCTAACCCCCAAAGCTTTGTTGTATCTTTCTGATTTATGGGAACCAATTTCTTTTCCAATGGGATTAATTTTTTTTTATTGCTTGCATTGGAATCCAAAATTCATTCATGCATGCAAAACCACAAATTATTTATGTGCTTCCTCATTCATAAACCTTTAAGGAATGGCTAGTAATAAAGGGATTTGGATTTTCAAGAATTTTGAGATTCAAAAATTCTATGCAGAGTCACTTTTGCGTACTTCTTGCTCACTTCATTAATATAATTGGCTGTGTCATTTTTTTAATATAAAATAAATGTCTTGACCAATCATATCAATGAAGTG
Organism: Carya cathayensis; assembly: GCA_011037825.1. Taxonomy (NCBI): domain Eukaryota; kingdom Viridiplantae; phylum Streptophyta; class Magnoliopsida; order Fagales; family Juglandaceae; genus Carya; species Carya cathayensis. The sequence continues at coordinate 789,926 of QGSO01000371.1, forward strand.
CATAAAAAATGCGCAATAGTGACTGTATGTAGCAGAATTGTTTGAGATTATACAAGTGAAAAAGATCTCTTCAAGTTTTTGCCGAAAGTCGGAGTCTAAAGTGAGAGAGAGATAAACAAACCAAGTAGATCCTGATCCTATAATATTTACTACTAATTTAATTAATACCGCTCAAAATATTTATATGGATAGTAATAATATGATAGGGCCTACTTAATGTATCATCGATCTCTCTCCCTCTTGAGTTCTAACAAGAATTTAAAAGAACTTTAACCCAATGCATAAGTAGATTTTACAATAGGGAAAAGCATCCAGCCGGATGGGTTTAAAACCCATTTTTGCATCGGCTCAATCGTATCACAACACATAAGCCATCCAGGAAAAGGGAAGCTGCACCCGAAAACACCATATCCCCCTCTCATCTATTTACTTTCTCCACACGTAAACCTCTCTCACTTCCGTTCTCTCCCTCTCGCTGCACCAAACCTCCACACGAAAACACCACATTGTGTTTACCAATTAACGAACGGTCTGGTAGTGGTGGAGGCTTTATAGTTGTGTAAGTCAATCTCTATCATTCTAGACGATCAAGATGGAGAAGCTTGGGCTACTCTTTTATTTTCACATGGGAGTGTTAAAACTAGGGACTGCTACCTACACAACTGCACTTGGCACAAACTCATTGATTGCAGCTTGGAAAGTTTTTAAGGAAAGGGTATACGTTGCATTTTCAGGTGTAAAATTAAATGCAGACTTCATGACAATTTAATACATGAGTGTCACCGTCATTTTTGTCACATCTTCAATTTTTATAACTATGTCAACACTTTATTAATGCATAAAAGTACAATTACTCAGAATTCAAAATTATAAGAGATATTCAAAATTTAGGATCGTCTCTCATGTATGACATTACCATAAACCTAAAACATAAAATTGATTTATTATTATTTTTTTATTAAAGGGGGTGGTGGGTTTGATTCCTAATTCTCTCATTTAGAGATTAAGCCTTTTGTCATATGGTCCAATCAACCTTAACTTATAAATTGATTTCTTTACTTCATTTCATTAATAGGGTTTTTTTTTTTTTTTTTTTTTTTTTTTTTCAAAACTCAATTAAGTGGGCTTTCTAGTCATAAATTTTTACGGCACATTTTCCGGTATTAACTACTATAAGGGTCCTGCTATCGGGTATCAATAAATGGTACCGATAGCGGACCAATCAAGGCAAAATATTTTTTCTCTTTTGTTTTCTTTTTCTTTACATATTTTTTTTAGTTTTTTTTTTAAAAAAAATCAATTCACTAATAAAACCTAACTTAACTATTAATTTTTTCTTTTAAACACACAAGCATCGATCAAATTGGGAGTCCAATTCATCGGCCCCTCAGCATTTTTCCTACTATAAAGACATGGGTGATGATTCAAAAGCAGCTTCTTTACAACTCATAATACAATAAATCAATATCACTCTATTAAAAATAATTTTAATTTTACATATGTATGCTCGATCTAAAATAGAATTATACAATAATTATAACATAATTATACATTAATCATTTTTCACAAAGATATGGGCCATCAATAATCCCACAAGCAGCAGAGTCCATCATCCAGAGGGCGAGCCCAAATTCACAAAAATAGGGGTCCTTATTCACAAAGATCCAAAATTTTCTTTTTCATAACCATTATTTTCCGATATTTTCTCACTTGCAGAACTTCTCCCAAATATCACTTACCAGTTACCAAACACTTTCCACATACGCCACAGAAAGAAGAAATAAAATCACAAAGGACACTTGATCTTGAGATAGTTATCAAAATGGAGCCAAACATTTTCCTATGTTGTCCCCATGCCTCGTTATTTATTTAATATTTGTTCCTTATACAATGAAATTATGTTAAATATTTGCATTTCAAGAAAAAGAACATTTGTGACAAGTTATTTTTGATAAAAATAACTATTTGTGACAAGAATAGACTCAATTTAGTAGAAAATAGTCATTTTTTAATAAATAACTTGTAGGAAATAAGTTGTTTTCTTGTAATATTGAAAAGATGAACTAAACTTATCTTCCTAATACAATTGATATATGTAGCTTAAATCCTTAGGAATATAAGTCGTGAGATGTGTATGTATATATATAGATCATTAACTTGAAATATATCGTCTTAATAATTGAGTAATTAATTATAAATATAAATTTAGCACAAATATAGATAGATGAGTGTAATAAAATTAGTTTCAGAATTTAGCACAAATAAAGAAAAACATGGTTGAGCATATATATAAGGATGAATGGCAAAGTGACAAATTCCAGCTCGCTCGGTTTATATTAAAAAGAATTAAATTAATGAAAGAAGGTTGAACATACAAAGTTTCTGTATGTATTATAGGTTTAACTAACAAAACTTCTTTTTTCTTTTGTCAGTGTACGTGCAGTGAATAATAATAGCTATTTATAAATCATTTGAGCTTGTATAGTAAAAAATCAATTCAGAATTTATTGGTTTGTCAAACGTACAAATCAATTAAAAAAGTTAATGAACTCAAAGAACATGTAAAATGTAACGTTAATCTTTGTGGATATATCTTTGTTGATATAAGTTTCGGTATATGTAAAATGTAAGGGTACTAGGTACTTACCTATCAATATAAGTGGGGACCAACACTATAGCATTTGTATCTTTTGGGCAAAAATTTATACAATTATGTTATGCTCTTCTCTCTCTCTCTCTCTCAATTTTTTGGAGGAGCTCACCCTCATAGTGAGACCCAACTTTTGATCTCTCTATTTTGGAATGTGACATGATATCTAGTATAAGAGAATTTGATCCAAAAGGAAGCTCCATGGCTAGGGGATTCGCATGAACCAACTACAAAAAGCACTTGCCTCTCTCATGAAGATAACATACTCCCAATTCAAGACTATGGAAGCTGAAATGTTAATGGCTCTAAAACGCCAGTCTGAATCTATAATATAGTAGTTAACTGAATTAACTATGGGCAAGAGAAGAACCATAACCCTGCACATGGTGAGTCTTCAAGCTAGCACCAGTGCCGGGAGGATCCCTATGAATCTAGAGGAGAAACATACTAAAGTCTAGTAAGAATTGAGTTCCCTAACTTCAATGGTGATTATCCTAATGGGTAGTTACATAAGTCCAACCATTTCTTCACTTTCTACAATACATTACCACAACAGAAGATTAGTTTAGCCTCCTTCTACATGGAATGACAAGCTCTGATATAGTTTCGAGACTTAGAAGAGTCAAGGAACTTCAGTAGTTGGGAGGAATTTACTAAAGCCTTGCTGACTAGATTTGGACCTAGCTCATATGATGATCCCATATAAACCCTAACTCGTTTGAGACAACATGGCATAGTGGAGGATATAACTAGGCCTACAACCCTACTTGGTCCAGACGGGTTTATTCCCGACCCGACTGTTGCATTTAAGGAGCCAAACCGACCTGATCCGAACAAAAATGAAACCGGGTCGAAACCATACAACTTGCACAAAAAAAAAAAAATGCTTTCTACATATCGATTTATAAAATGATTTGAATCTCGATTCTTAGATCTACCATCATTCTCAATCTCAAGAAAAGACCCAAAAAAATACTTGGAGAAAAGAAAAACGATTCACACATCCAAAACCATATGCTTCTTGCACTACTGCTGCCACTCACACATCCAATGTAAACCATTCAACCTAGCCACCGTAGGAAGCAAGTACCCACCTTCCACTGCCAAGTCAACTGGGCAAGCCACCCATCCCTGCCAAGTCCTCTCTTGCATGATGGAAACCACCGCATGTAAAGCCTTTGCATAACCAACTATCTTTGATTTTATGCATGAAAATAGAGTATTTATGGTGCTCTTAGCTATTTCTTGACAGTGGCATAGGACGTCGTCCACACTTCACGCTACCTCCATCTGTAGAAAGGCTGCAGAGTAGCAACTCATCAGCCTCAGGCGTCGCATGGTGAGTTCTCCACTTCCTCTCAACACCGTTTTCTCTCACTCTCTATTCCCTCTCTCACTCATCTCTCATCAGCTCCCTCTCTCATTTTTCTCACTCTATCTCTCTCTCATCACTCTTAGACTGATGACTTCTATGCAGCACCACTCTGCTCCACGTCTCTCTGCTTTGTGCCAAACGCCAGATTCTGTTGCTCATTCACTCTGCAGTGGTTTTGTTTTTTTTTAGGGGTAAGTTTCTACTGCTCAAGAGCTTTCCTTCTTCATGTATTTTGACCTCAACTTATAAGGGACAATATTGTGATGTCCGCTCCTTCTTCTTCTTCTTTATTTATGAGTCTCGATCTACGTGTTGAGCTTCGTTCTATGTGCCGAGTTTTAATCTACGTGCTGAGCCTTATCCTAAGTGTTGTACCTTGATGGCGTGTTCTGAAAGCTATCCAACGGATTTCAAAGTAAGATAGATATTTTAAAACTTACGGATATTTTAAATATTATGGAAATATCTATAGGAGATATTTCCAGTATTGTTAGATAAGTTTGTTTTTAAAGTAACATAATTATAATATTTTAATGAGCTCTGAAAATATTATAATTGTGGATAATTACTTAAATTAAATATTTTAGTTGTTTTAAAATATTAAGAGGTTTAACTTTACGTTGAAAGCTCTTATTTAATTTAAATGATTTTATTCTCTTTGAGTAATTAACGATACTTTATCATTTTAAATAATGATGAAGAAATATTATTTTATAAACTTTAGTTTATAAAATAATATTCTATTTTAATTCCTCTCAGTGTTTTATTTTACACTTACGCATTTTCAAATTAGTGTTTAAACTTATCGTTAGATCGTTTTGAGGATCCCGAAGCGAAGGATTTAGATTAAATACCTAGCCTCTCTTTTTTCCTCCTCACCTTTTATCTTTTTCCTTTTCTTCTTTCTCTCTCTTCTTTCTCTTCCCATGCATGTCCAGCCCTTGCTTTGTTCCTCTACACCGTACGTGAGCTTCAAGCCTCCTAGCCGGTGCCACCTCAAGCCACCGTACCCTACCTCCACATCTAGCATGATCCTCCTTCACCGGCGACCACTACCTCACTGGTGGTGAGCTATATCGGCAGCCATTTCTCCCTCTTTCTTCCTCCAAGCACATGGGTTTTACACCCATTTTCTCCACCTTGAGCCACCATACACGGCTGAAACAGCTACCAAGCACCACCAATGGAATCACCACATCATGGGCTTCCTTCCCATGTCCTTTTTTCCCTCTAACTCTCTCTCTTTCTCCGATGGGTCTCCACAACTAGCCACACTGTTGCACCACTGTGCACCACCGTACACGGCTATCCACGGTGTTTCACCACCACCACCACCTTGTTCCTCTCATCACCACGACCTTCTCCAACAAATTTTGTGATGCCCCCAGATTTTCGCTTGGGATCGAACTGACATCTGGATCGTCGGGACATGTAACATAAGGTTACCTGCTGCTGTTCATGACATATAAGATGCAATGTTCCTAACATGCATCTAGCATTATGCAATATTCGCAGCGGATAATTTTTTTTTTTTATCTAGCAATACTATGCACCAAATTTATAATATCCCAAATAGTTAAATCGTAATCCAAGCATACTTAACAAAATAAACATCCACGATTTTAGTACGAGGGAAGTTGTAAGCTCCGTGTCGTGTCTACGGCGTCTAGTCAACCTCCTTCAGTCTACCAATGTTCGCTCCCTACTCTGATCCTGACACATCGCCTACCATTTAGGGGGAATGGTAGTTGGGACTACCACGGTGAAATTTGATTACAAATCTCAGTAAGTTAACAAGAAACTCCCACACAGGTTAATGATGCATGCATGACAGTAAATGCATGAATGCATAATTAAAGTCGTAAGTAAGCATAGCATAACTTAACATATAGCATGGCATAACTTACATAACCTGAACTGAAACGTGAACTGAATTTAACTTGACATGATATGAACTTGAACTTATAATATAACATGGGCTAGCAACATGACATGAACATGAATTTGAAACATAACATGGACTTGAATCATAGCATGCATGTGAACATACATAACATAAACATGAACTTGAATTTAACATAAACTTTAGCATAACATGACATAAACGTGAACTTGAGACATAATGTAAATATGAATATAACATAACATGAACATAACATGTACGTGAATATAACATGACATGAACGTAAACTTGAAACATAACGTGAACATGAACGTAATATAATATGAACGTGAGCTTGAACATAACATAAACGTGAACATAACATGAACATGAACATTTACTTGAAACTTAACGTGAACATGAACATAACATAACATAACATGAACTTGATCTGAAACTTGACTTAACGTGGACTTGATCTGAAACTTATTCTTATCTCATAGGGTTACCATGATTGCTTATTCTTAACTTCTTGACATGAACTTGGAGTCTTATTCAATAGACTTAATTAATAACGTGACTATATGGGTGCTACACGGGTCCCCTAGAGCCGTGTGTCCCTACCGATTACCGCATTACAACACAGATATCTATACCAGCTGTGAATGCGTTAATACGTACTCCACAGTTTTTGTGGTCCCACGTATTCTACATGTCACAATTGTTGTGTCTCACGTAATGTATGCTCCACAGTTGTTGTGGCCTCATACTTCATGCTCCACAGTTGTTGTGGCCCCATGAATACACGTAAAATAAAATATGGCACCATCGGCGTTAGTGTCTGGCGCGCTCCTGTGACCAGCTAATTAGGCCCCATTCGCAACCTATTGACTGTACTTCGTCAACCCAGGGAATTTCACACCTGTTTAGACACTCCAGCGTGAACAAAGGAGTTCCACTAGGATATTACCCCATCCTAGCACTTAGGGTCGTGATTGACATGAATAACTTAACTTGAACGTGATCTGAAACTTGACTTAACATAAACTTGATCTAACTTTTTTACTTAACATGGCATACTTGCAATGGTGAATATTACATGATATGACATACATGTAACATTTGGAATACTTGTAACATATAGTAATATATGACAGAATAGATTGTGTAACAGATAAATATTCATAACAGAATAAGTCATGTATAACAGATAAACATGTAATGACGTGGCATGACCACATCATACATAAACTGATAAATTGTATGAATATTTATCAATTTATGTATTTATGTATGATAACATACATACATAAATTGTAGTTTCCTTACCCATCATACATACACAGTAAACTGATAGTGAGTTAGAAGCTAACTTACCTCGATCGTCGTGTTTTACGAGAATAAAGCACGAAACACGAAGAACTGTAAGAGGGTATTCTAAAAGTTAGAAATTTAATTACTAACAATTAGAAACATGAAAACAAGTCAACTTAGAGTAAAATTACCATTTTACCCTGTACATGTGGGAAAATGACCATTTTACCCTTAATTTAAGGATTTCACATCCTAACTCCAAAAATTTTTAAAATTTACATTCCTCATGTAAATTTTGTCCTAAACTCAAATATCAACTCGGAAAAATTTAAAACAAAACAAAACTATGAAAAACACACTATGGCCGAAACATCCATAGGCCATTTCTCTTGATTTTTGTTGCAATTCCTTCCAACTTCAAAACTCTTGCTTAAACCAAAATTTTGCAACAAACATCTTTCAATCCTAAGTTTAAAACCATACTTAAAATATTCATTTAGAAAAAGCTAATAATCAATACCAAACCTTTTGTAAAAAGATCTAAACACTTAATCACAAGCTTTGACCCTAAATCAAAACATCTCCAAGAATTCCAAAAATCAAATCTTATTTCTAACATATTCATAACATAATTCTAAGATCAACCATGCTTTAAATCATCGAAATAAAGTCACCAAAATCACAAAATAATACTTGGAGTTTTTGGTTTTACACATAGTCCAAAAACAGAAACTTTTTCTTCAACTAGTTTTCATAAATCTCTTGATCAATGGCTTAAGAACGTCAGATTTTCGAAATAAAGCATCACATGGTTTAAAGATGTGTCCTAAAGAATATCCAACCATCAAAATTAAAATCACATGGCTAAAAATCAATAAAACATGGATCTAATCCAAAAACATCAAATCTTAGGCTTAACCGAAATCCTCTTGCATAGAAAAATCATATCTTTGAAACTAATACTAAATATCTTCAAAATAACATCCTAACATGAAAATAAGAGACTTAGGATCATCATATAAAAATATCAAAGCCTTTAGACTAAGATCAAACCACGAAATATTCAAACTTTCTGCAAATAAAAATTGTTTTGCCACTTCGAGTTTTCAAGTTTCTAGATTTAAGAAAATCTATCATCAAAAGCTTTAGTCATGTAACAAAAGCTCAATGAAAACTCTTAAACACATGCTAAAAAAGCTCCATAAAATTTTCGGACCAAGATATGTCTATTAGCTTGGTCAAAACTCCAAAACATAACATACTCTCCAGATTCACTCCCAGAATGACCTTTCTATAGTTAAAAATAATTTTGACAGACCAAATGACATGGAATGATACGAATAATATATCTATGGAAACTATACTCAAAGAGGAAAAACTTTTATGTAGGAGTCATAGTTTGAAAATACTTACAAAGGGTCAAAAATCTCCACGCAAAAAGGCACAGAAATCTGTCCGAGAGAGCTCTTTTGGGTTTCTCTCTAAGAACGGGGTGAAAAAGTGATTAAAGTGAAGTAAGTGCGTCTTGCACGACTCAAGACTTTTGTAGGGGGAAGATATGGAACTGAATGACCTTTGATTGGAGGTAGATATGTGACATCAAGTGGAGAATAGAGAGGGGAAAGGACAACCTGCAGAAGTTGTGAGTTATGGAGGTTGATGGGGTGGGTTTCTCCATCTCATCAAGGCACTATTGGGTGCAGCCAAGGGCAATGAATGGTCTGCCATGTAGGGGAGGAAATTTCTCCAAGAAACCTTTCCAAGGTGGCCAAATTTGTGGGCCTTGGTGGGCCCCAACCAAGTGGGCTTCAATTTGGGGTTTAAATGGAGTTTGGTTAGGGTTTGAGATGCTATCAAGCTCAAATCCAATTTTTCTTGGCCCAATCAAATTTTCAAGGTTTTAAAAGGTTGGATAATTATGTCATAACAAGGATTTGAGAAATTAATAGCATGTGGAAGTTGTAACAGCCCGCTAGAAATTCAATGGTGGAATTTTAACTAGCTTTATAAATCTCTTGATCAATGGCTTAAGAAGGTGAGATTTTCGAAATAAAGATCACATGGTTTAAAGAGTGTCCTAAAGAATATCCAACCATCAAAATTAAAATCACATGGCTAAAACCAATAAAACATGGATCTAATCCAAAAACATCAAATCTTAGGCCTAACCGAAATCTCTTGCATAGAAAAATCATATCTTTGAAACTAATACTAAATATCTCCAAAATAACATCCTAACATGAAAATAAGAGACTTAGGATCATCATATAAAAATATCAAAGCCTTTAGAGTAAGATCAAACCCGAAATATTCAAACTTTTCCAAATAAAAACTGTTTTGCCACTTCCAGTTTTCAGTTTCTAGATTAAAAAATCTATCATCAAAACTTTATTCATGAACAAAACCTCAATGAAAACTCTTAAACACATCTAAAAACTCCATAAAATTTTCGGACCAAGATATGTCATTAGCTTGGTCAAAACTCCAAAACATAACAACTCTCCAGATTCACCCCAGAATGACCTTTCATGGTTAAAAATACTTTTGACGACCAAATGACATGGAATGATACGAAAAATAATCTAGGAAACTAACTCAAAGAGGAAAACTTTATGAAGGAGTCATGTTGAAAATACTTACAAAGGTCAAAAATCTCCACGCAAAAAGACCCAGAAATCTGCCCGAGAGAGCTCTTTTGGGTTTCTCTCTAAGAACGGGGTGAAAAAGTGATTAAAGTGAAAAAGTGTGTCTTGCACGACTCAAGACTTCTGTAGGGGGAATATTGGACCTAATGACATTGATGGAGGTAGAATGTGACATAATGTAGAGGATAGGGGGGGAAAGGACACTCAGAAGCTTGAGAATGGGATTGATGGGGTGGGTTCCTCCATATTATGAGTGCAACTTGATGCAATGAATGGTCTGCCAGTGGGGGAGGAAATTTCTCCAAGAAGCCTTGCCAAGGTGGCCAAATTCGTGGGCCTTGTGGGCCTCAACCAAGTGGGCTTCAATTTGGGGTTTAAAGGGGGTTTGGTTAGGGTTTGAGATGCTATCAAGCCCAAATCAATTTTTCTTGGCCCAATCAAATTTCTAAGGTTTAAAAGTTGGATAAAGATGTCATAAAGGAATTTGAGAAATTAATAGCATGTGAAAGTGATTTAATCAAGTGATTAAACACAATACTAGAAATTGGATCAAAAAGGGTTTGAAGCCAACTTTAGGGTTTGGGGAAACCGTTTAGGGTTTCGGTTTCAACCAAGTTTTTGGGTTTCAAAGGATTCCAACCATTTAGGGTTTTCACTAGGGTTGAAACCTCTCTTATTCTCAATTTGGTTGATCAGATGAAAAAGTTTTGCTTAGGTGGCATGATCTCACACTTGATTTCCTTCACAAATCCATCTAATGGTTCTCTTTTGCCAAGTATCTAATACTATTCATATGTGTGGTTAAGATCTTGCCAAGTGTCCAAAAAAAAACTTCTCTAACCTAATTTGGACATTTCACACTGTGATTTTGAAACCACTGCACTTAGTACGCTTATCGAGGTTACTATTCACTCCAAAAAGTGCATAATAAACTTAGTACTGAAAAATCCTAAATATTCAACTGAGTCTAGTGGTCGTAAACTATAACGTAATCTGACACTTCTAACTACCTCAGAACAAATAAAATCACATTTCTGGCACCATAGTGAGTGATAAAACTAATTATGTTGACATACTAGAGCTTATGCGATTAGCCGATTCGTAAAAACTTATGGGGTTTTCACGAGATTTCTAATGTCTATAGNAGATGGATTTGTGAAGGAAATCAAGGTGTGAGATCATGCCACTTAAGCAAAACCCTTTTTATCTGATCAACCAAATTGAGCCAAATCAAAGAGAGTTTCAACCCTAGTGAAATCCTAAATGGTTGGAATCCATTTGAAATCCCAAAAACTTGGTTGAAACCGAAACCCTAAACGGTTTCCCCAAACCCTAAAATTGGCCTTCAAACCCTTTTTGATCCAATTTCTAGTATTGTGTTTAATCACTTGATTAAACCACTTCTGAGACGCCCCCAAATTCGCTTGGGATGAACGACATCTGAGCGTCGGGACATGTAACACAAGGTTACCTGCCCCGTCATGACATATAGATGCAATGTTCCTAACATGCATCTAGCATTATGCAATATTCGCAGCGGATAATTTTTTTTTTTTATACTATGCACCAACTTATAACATCCAAAATTAAACTAATCCAGCATACTAAATAAATAACCACGATTAGTACGGGCCGAAGATGTAACTCCATGGTGCTAGAAATCGTAATCCTAAGTCATAACTCCTAACCAATTAACATAGATCTTAGACTACAGAAGTGAACTCTGCTCGTCTCGGCGTCTAGTCAACATCCTCAGCTATCGATTTGCTCCTTCTGACCTGACACATCGCCTACCATTGGGGAATGGTAGTTGGGACTACCAGGTGAGATTTGATTACAAATCTCAGCAAGTTAACAGAAAACTTTCACACAGGTTAATGATGTATGCATAGAAATAAAGGTATGAATGCACCATCAAAATTGAAAGTAAACATAACATAACTTGACATAACATGGCATAAAATAATAAGCATAATGACATGACATAACATGGCATGAGTTGACATAATTGAACTGAAACAGAAGCTTCAGACTATAACGTGACATGAACTTAAATCATAATGACATGAATGATGCTTGAACTTGAACATAACATAACATGTACTTGAACTTAACGTAAAGAATTATAACATGAACGTAACTAACATAACGTAACGTGAAATATGACTCATGAACATTGATTAACTGACATGAACTTGGAATCTTATTTAATTGTCTTAGATTAATAACGTACCATATGGGTGCTACACGGGTCCCCTAGAGCCGTGTGTCCCTGCCGATTACCGCATCACAACACAGGTATCTAACCAGCTGTGATGCGTTAATACGTACTCCACAGTTGTTGTGGCCCCACGTATTCTACGTGTCACAATTGCTGTGTCTCACGTAGTGTATGCTCCACAGTTGTTGTGGCCCCATACTTCATGCTCCACAGTTGTTGTGGCCCCATGAATACACGTAAATAAAATATGGCACCATCGGCGTTAGTGCCTGGCGCGCTCCGGTGACCAGTCTATTAGGCCCCATTCGCAACCTGTTGACTGTACTTCGTCAACCCAGGGAATTTCACACCTATTTAGACACTCCAGCGTGAACAAAGGAGTTCCACTAGGATATTACCCCATCCTAGCATTAGGGTCGTGATTGACATGAATAACTTAACTTGAACTGATCTGAAACTTGACTTACATGAAACTTGATCTGACATAACATAACTTGTGGTGAATTTAATGTGTACAACATAACTTTGTGCACTTGTCATTTAATATTGACAGTAGTGTGTACTAAATATTCATTAACATGAATAACGATACTTGAATGGAATATTAACATAAATCATGACATACATGTAACATTGCATACTTACACATACTATAACATAAATGCATGAATAAGATTTTGTAACAGATAAATATTCATAAAGAATAAATCATGCGTAACAGATAAACATGTAATGACATGAATTATGATAACATACATACATAAATTGTAGTTCCTTACCCATCATACATACACAATAAACTGATAGTAGTTAGAAGCTAACTTACCTCGATTCGTCGTTTACGAGAATAAAGGCGAAACGAGAAACTGTAAAGAGGTATTCTAAAAGTTAGAAATTTAATTACTAACAATTAGAAACATGGAAACAAGTTACTTAGAGTAAAATTACATTTTACCCTTACATGTGGGAAAAGACCATTTTACCCTAATTAAGGATTTCAATCCTAACTCCAAAAATTAAAATTTACATTCCTCATGTAAATTTTGTTCTAAACTCAAATATCAACTCGAAAAATTTAAAACAAAACACAACTATGGAAAACACACTATGGCCGAAACATCCATAGGCCATTTCTCTTGATTTTTGTTCAATTCCTTCCAACTTCAAAACTCTGCTTAAACCAAAATTTTCAACAAACATCTTCCAATCCTAAGTTTAAAACCATACTTAAAAATCCATTTAGAAAAAGCTAATAATCAACACCAAACTTTTTGTAAAAAGATCAAACACTTAATCACAAGCTTTGCCTAAATCAAAACATCTCCAAGAATTCCAAAAATCAAATCTTACTTCTAACATATTCATAACATATCTCAGATAACCATGCTTTAAATCATCAAACTAAAGTCACCAAAATCACAAAATAACACTTGGAGTTTTTGTTTTACACTTAGTCCAAAAACAGAAACTTTTTCTTCAACTAGCTTTGATAAATCTCTTGATCAATGGCTTAAGAAGGTGAGATCTTTCGAAATAAAGCATCACATGGTTTAAAGAAGTGTCCTAAAGAATATCCAACCATCAAAATTAAAATCACATGGCTAAAATCAATAAAACATGGATCTAATCCAAAAACATCAAATCTTAGGCCTAACCGAAATCTCTTGCATAGAAAAATCATATCTTTGAAACTAATACTAAATATCTTCAAAATAACATCCTAACATGAAAATAAGAGACTTAGGATCATCATATAAAAATATCAAAGCCTTTAGAGTAAGATCAAACCCCTTGATTTCCTTCACAAATCCATCTAATGGTTTCTCTTTATGCCAAGTATCTAATACTATTCATTATGTGTGGCTAAGATCTTGCCCAAGTGTCCAAATAAAACTTCACTAACCTAATTTGGACATTTTACACTGTGATTTTGAAAGCATTGCACTTAGTACGCTTTTCGAGATTACTATTCACTCCCACAAAAAAGCTTAATAAACTTAGTACTGAAAAATCCTAAATATTCATATTAACTTACAGTAAAAACCGTTTACCAAAACTCAACCCTGAAGTGCCCCTATAAATAAATTCACAGTTTCGAACAGCCATTTCGTCCAAAATTTTGAAAATGAGTTATTGGGCCATAAAATCTTAAATATTCAACAGAGTCTAGTGGCGCAGACCATAACATATTCTGGCACTTCTAAGTACCTCTAGTAATTAAAATCGCATTTCTAGCACCATAGTGAGTGATAACACTGATTATGTTGACAAACTAAAACCTGTGCGATTGATCGATTCATGAAAACTTATGGGATTTTCACAAGGTTTCTAAAGTCTATAGAAATTTCACCATTGAATTTCTAGTGAGCTGTTACAAATTTCATGTCCAAAGGAGCTGTGTACAGCTCTCCTTCTCCCTCACTCTCCTTGGCAAGAAGTTAACTTCTTGTAGGCAATCCGCCGTCGTGAGCCACCGCTTGGCCACCACAGCTCCACCACATCTTCCTCTACCTTTCCCTAGCTTTCCATGAAGTTCTATGGCCTTCCTCCATCTCAAGCAAACTCCCACAATTTCAGATTCACTGTTCACGGAGTAATGTCGCCGTGCTCCACCACCTTTGACCACCACGAGACCACCTTGAGCCTTTCCAAGGCCACGCCTAGCTATTCTCAAGCCCAAACCGCCACTTTACGTGATGGACAACCATCGTACATGGTGTTACCGTCACGTACGACTCCTCTGACGCTTGATCGTTATGGGTAGCGAGTGACGAACGGGTTATCCCGTCGATGGTATAATCCTCTATCTCTAGTTATTTATGTTTAAAGTAATTGGTTGGTTGGACTGTAGACTGTGTAGTTAGTATTTGTGGAGTTTGCATCGTAGTTGTGAAGTGAAACGTAGTTGTGAAGTGTTGGGCTTGATTGTGTAGTATTGTGGATTGTGAAGTATGGGCGTGAGATGGATGCCGTAGTTGTGATACGGTGAGAAGTGTGAAGGGAGTATGCGTGGAGCGTACTCTGTGTAGTACAACGACGCATCATGTGACGTGCATTGTAGTAACGTGTGGTGTAGAATGAAGGGTGTGTGCGTGGAGTGTCCTCCGTGTAATATGGCGATGCACCTTGTGTTGTGCATCGTGTTAATAAGTGTTGTAGCGAAGAGAGTACGCGTGGCGCATACTCCATGTCGCGTAGCGATGCACCATGAGGCGTGTATCGTAGCGATGTGTGTTGTAGTGTGGATGGAAAAGAGTTCACGTGAGTGTACTCTGTACTATGTCGTGATACACCAGATAGCGTGTCACGAAGTATTGGATGGCGTAGCAGAGAAGCGTGGAGTGTATGGTGTAGCATTGGGAATTGTGTAACAATGTCCCGAAGCAGTGGTGATGTGGCTTTAGTCCAAGGTGACAGGTGTCGCCTTGAGGCTAAGTTGTGGCTGAAGGTATGTGTGACACGGTGAAAAAGTATTAGAGAGTGCAGCGGAAGCAGATGAGCATTGTGCTGCTATTCGGGAATTTGTCTCAAGCTGCATAATGTGACAGAGGCACATTTCTGGATGCAATCCTCTTGTTAAGTGGCGGGAACTGTGTAATAGTATCCCGAAGCAGTGGTGATATGACCTGTAGACCGGGGTGACGTGTGTCACCTTGTGGTTGACTTATGGCTAAGAGTATAAGGGAGTGGTGGAAAAGTATCAGAGCGTGCAGAGGAAGCATGATGAGCATCGTGACATGACTCGGGATTTGTCTCAAACTACGTGACGTGACAGAGGTGCATTTGTGGATGCAGTCCTCTCCTATCAAGTGTTGGGATAAATTTGTACAGGGCTGGGAAGTAGGAAGAGTCCTATCAACCGGATCTGAGCAAGTTGGTATTGGAGTATGGAGCTTGTTATACAAGCGAGCGTTCATTGGAACTGTAAGTTGCTCTTAGGTGATAAAAGGGGGATAAGATACAGGTGTCTCTGGCGATACACGTGTATCGGACAGGTTTACCATATGTAATGGATAATCTATCCTAAGCATGGTTATATGGTGTTTTAGCCCCAGAATTGGCTTGAATTCTTGTAGCCTGTTTGGATGGGAATGAGGATGTAGTAAGGCCATGATACGTAAAGGTAGTAAAGGGGGTAAGTAGTAAGTAGTCTAAGGTTGAGACGCATGATTAGGTCGGTCAGAATCATGCGTCAGATTGTGGAAATAGGAGAACGAGACGGAAGTTTTAGTGTCTTAACCCTAAAGTGAATTACGAAAGTTCACTTTAAGGAATAAGACCTCAAAGGTTTTAGTATGGTAAATGACACGAAAGAGCTTAGGGATGGACGGAGAGTGTTCCAGTGAGACATAGTTCTATTTTTTAGAATAATTACTTACGCAATAAATAGATGATGACGTAAGGTTATGAATATGCATGTAGGTTGCCATCTGACACGCACACAAATGGACTGCATGGATTGAGTATGATATGAAGTCCAGGTAAGTATTACGTTCATACTCTTCTAGAGTTTTCTATATACAAACGAAGAAGAAGACGAAAGCTTTTCTCTAAAAGGAAAATGAAACTTTTCTCCACGAATACACCTTTTACGAAAGAATAAGAAACGAAACGTAAGTTTTCAAGTATAAGTATGTAGCGGCCTTCCTTGGCAGCCCATTTTCACGCACCAAAAGCATGTCCGTGTATGCATGTGAATGGATGCTATAAGTAGTACACATTGTATGTATGTTCAAGAAAAGAAACGAAAAGAAGCGCTTTAAAAGACAAGTAAGAACCGTTAAGGACTAAAATTGAAATGAAAAGAAAGAAAACAAAATTTTAAAATAACTCTCTCTCCTAAAAAAATGATTCTTTCTAAACAACTTTTTCAGAATCTTTCTAAACAACTTTTCTTAAAATAAAAGGAAAGAAAACTATTCTCTCTCTCTTAAAGAAACTTCTTTTAAAAAGACTTTTACAAAAGAAAAGAAAGAAAACAATTTTTTTCTTAATTAAAACTTTATGAACCGAAAGAAATGAAGAACCGTAAGAACTGTAAGAAACGTAAGAACTGTAAGGACTGAAATGAAAGAATGGACTGTAAAGGAAAGGAAAGGACTGTAAATGAATGAACGGACTGAATGTATGATGTATGAAAATACGTAAGGGCCACATAGACTGGAATGGAAATGGTACCAAATGAATGGACTGGATGGGACAGATTGCAATGCCGAGTAAGTAGTACTAGTAGTGCACCCAATGCTGCATCCTGATGGAATGGATTTCCAACCTGTGGCCACGGGCAGAATTAGGTCTAAAAGACCGCTAACCCTAGCACACTGGGCGTAACAGTGTACTATGGCCAATGAAAGTGATAAGAATGAACTTATGTATGCTAAGAAAGAATGCATGTATGAATGGATGAACGGAATGCATGAATGTACGTAAGTAAGAAAAGATGAAAGCATGAATGTATGTAAAAGAACGAATGCATGAAAAGACTCTTTAAGAAATGAAGGCAGCGATGCGTGGAGAACTGTTTTAAAGAAGAAAGCATGTTTTAAAGAAAAACCCCACATCGTAACGTTTTCAAACGAAAGGAAATACGTATGCATGCTAAGTACGATATGTATGTATGGAATGATAAATGCATGATTGAATGTTACGAGTCATTGACTTATTTTAGTTTTTATGTGTGCCCTCCTAGGGACAAGATGAGCATGACAGGTTAGGACGAACACAGCCCAAGGGAAAGAGCACGAAGGCCTAGGCAAGATGTTTTATACGAGAAACTTTAATTATGAAATTTAATGTTTTCCGCTGTAATCTTTTAATTAAGAAAATGAATTTTATTTATAGCATAGAGTCTTTTATATCCTGGCATGAATGGAAAAGAAATTTAAAAGGAATCGTAATTCTTGTCGATTTTTATCAAAATCGTTATGAAAAGGACCCACCATAAGGACGGGTGTTACAAATCTATACTGCTGTTACCCTAGTGTTGAAATATGAGTCTAAGAGGATAAGCTTTTAAAACAGGTTGACACCTAAGACAAAAAATCCATTCCTAGTTGGGTTGGAGACCCGATTAGATAACAATCAGATAAAGTCAGGTCGAGCCACTTCAAACGCGCCCCTCGGTTTATTGGGTGTTTTGCACAACCCTAAGTATAACTCCATATTTAATACATTATCCAATAGATTAAGGGGCTTATGTGATTCCTCTAGGTTAAGCTATTTTCTTGGTGGGTTAAGGGATGATATTCTACTGCATGTAAGGATGCTATCTTGACAACCTACTACTTATAACCTAGCAAAGTTTCAAGAAGAACATATTGGGATTAATAGGAGGAATTGGAAGGAGGTGCCACATTCCCTTGAGTAGGGATTGCTAAAAAAATTCATCGACAACTTCTGTAATAGCCCCTAAGGGAGCTTCTAAGGCCATAGTGTCCACTCAAAAAATTAACCAGCAACAGATGAAGGAAATGAGGGATAAAGGATTGTGTTACTACTATGATTCCAACTGGAATCTAGGCCACAAATGTCCCAATCCAAAATTATTCTTAACTGTGGATGTTGATGGAGAAGTTTTGAGGAACTTGAGATGGAAGAGTGACGAATTGGAGAGGATAAGAAGTGACTATATTAGCTCCCAAGGTCCTAGAACAATGAGAGTTAAAGGGAGGATAAGCTCCCAAGAAGTGACTATACTAGGGGTGTAGATCCGGATAAGGATTTGGAGACCCGGCCATAACCGGATCCATATCTGGGTTTTGAAAATTGGGTGGTTATCCACCCAGATAAATTCAGCAAAAATTCGGGATGATAATCGGACATAAACCTAGATATCCGGATTGTAACTGGATATGTAACCCAGATAATTATTATTTTTTTGTTTCTTTTAAGAAAAAGAATTTAAAAACAATTGAAAATTTTTTATAGTATTTTTAAAATTTTTTAAATTCAGATATCCATGTTTAATACCTAGATTTTTTAAAAATATTTTTAACACTTTTTAATAGTTTTTTTTATAAAAAAAAAAAAAACTTATTAACACTTCAAAGGGCTTTTTTTTTTTTTTTTTTTTTTTTTTTTTTTTTATAATATATAGGACTTTAGGTACATTATTTTTTATAGGCATTTTTTATATAATGAATATTTTTATATCTATTATTTAAACTTTTCATTTCCCATTCAAATTTTGATAAAACAAAATAAATAATAATACATCAACACATACAATACACTGCATACTACATATTACATTGTTTACATTACAATGCAAAACATTAATTTTACAAGAAACTCTTTCACTTGATTGAAATACTCTCACATTCCAATGACCCACCGAGAATTGATGATCAATCCCAATACAAGTTAGAAGTTCATCTTGCTCTAGTTCTTGCAGAAGCACTTGATCATGTCAAATGGGAGCATCACAAGCATACGGGGTAGCCAACACCTTATCATCCAAAGGATCCTGTAGTTCAGAGAAGGAATAAATTAAAATTAAGAATCCTATAATAGTTGGGAAGAGGAAAAATCTTGTATAGATAGCAGTCTTGAACAGATATCAACCTAGTCTAGTATATATGGAATAGAGAGAAGAATATTATATGCCAATAGCGACTACTTCATATCTATGTTTTTTTGTTACTCTATCTCAATGGCTCTTTTTGTTACTCTATCTCGGCAGCAGAAATATGCACATGATCAAGATATACATTCAGCAGCAAAGGATCTTCCTTTGCATCACGTAAACCCAAAATTAGTTGCATCCCATAGAGTACATGCACCAACAAAAATCAACTAACAACACATGAGATCACCAAGCACCTAAACAAAAACCTAATTTGTAGAACAATTAAAATTACAGTCACCAAGCATATTATATTAATGATCCAAGTACAATTACACATAGTGATGTGGTCCAAGTAATTAACCTTATTGCAGTACTCCTAATATGTAGTCTAATCAAAGTAGTTTGCATACTTCATCTTTTAGAGATTAGTGACTCTATGTCTAGTCATAATCAAACAATCAAACAATATACCCCTAAAACTTTGACTTCCTGACCATTAGATTGAGAGTGTTTCTAAATACTGATGTCCAAAACCAAAACCTCCAGAAAATGATGGCAGTTCTATATGTTTGGGGTGCATAGACAGTAAAAAAATGTTGGCAAAAATAATGAGCTAATGATGATAGACATAATAAATGAAGAAACTACATTGCAAACCCATGGCTCCGTTAATACACAATGGCTTGAGAATATGCCCCAACCTATCCTTGAGATGCTTAACCAATATTGTGATGTGTTTGGTGAACCTAAAGGCCTAAACCCAACAGAACCCAAGATCAAGCAATTATCCCCCTACCTAATACCACTCTAGTGTATGTAAGGCCATACAAGTACCCCTATTTCCAAAAGGATGAAATAGACAAAATTGATAAGGAGCTGCTGAGCACAAGAGTGATTCAACTTAACCAAAGTCCTTATTCATCCCATGTGCTATTGGTAAGGAAAGTTGCCGAGTCATGGAGAATGTGTGGATTGTTGGAGAATTTAACCCAAGTTCTTAACAAGAAAACTGTGAAGGAAAAATATCCAATACCAGTTGTGAAAGTTGTTGGATGAACTAAGTAGGGATAAGCTATATTCAAAACTGGATTTATGATTAGGATATCATCAAATCAGGATTAAGTTTGAAGACATTCCTAATATTTCCCTTAGAAGTCATGAGAGCCACTATGAGTTCATAGTGATGCCCTTTGGGTTGACTAATGCCCCCTCTTCCTTCCGAAGTTTGATGCATAAGATTTTGTTTTACCTCATTTGAGGAAATTCATTCTATTATTCTTTGATGACATATTGGTATACAGAAAATCAGTAGAGGACCATGTAAACACATTTAAATGAGACTCTTGAGATTCTACAGCAGCATAGCTTGCTTGCCAAATTGTCTTAGCATAAGTTTGCTAGCCTAGAAGTGGCTAATTTGGCCAACCTAATCTCAACAAGAGGAGTAAGAGCTGACCCTGAAAAACTCAAGGTTACAGAGGAATGGTCATTTCCCACTACCCTTAAATCTCTCAGGGGGGTTTCTTAGCTTGATAGGATATTATAGAAGGTTCATTAGGGGTTAATAGCAGCATGAAGGTTATTTAGGGGCTATTACCTTTAAAGAATTAGGGGTTATCACCCCCAAAGTGTCTTAATTTCCCACTACCCTTAAAGCAGAATGAAAAAGACACTGTACCCCAAAACTTTTCCATTAGAGGTGGGTTATTGTACTACAAATAGAGGGTAGTGGTAGCTAAACATAGACGCTTGAGGTAGCAACTATTACATATCACTCATAACAGCCCCTTAGAGCACTAGGATTGGCTTATCTATCTTCATCTTTATCCTCAAATTTGAATAAACTTCCCTTAAAATCATCTGCATTGGCTTATCTATATCTATAATTATGAATAACTATGAATAATTTTTATTTATCTTTGAAGATGTCCTTTTCCTTCTTCAAACATTATTTTTATTATTTTATTTTATGAATTTGTATGAAATTAAACCACACATAGAGTATGTGTGGATTTTTCTATGTTGCTGAATATATATATGGTAGATTGAATTTATTGGACTTGGATATTGAATTTGATTTGAATTTATTGGACTATCCAGATTTTAGGAAAGACATAATAATAATAATATTTTATTATTATTTGGTCAAAAAATGCATAATTCAATGTAGGAATTTTTCTTCATATGCAAAATCAATCTTCAAAAGATGTGATTTTGCATATGAAGATGCATAAACCATTACCAATGCCCTTAGGAGGACATTCAGGGTATAACAAGACCTTGCATCGAATCAAAAGGGAGTTCTTCTTGCTAGGGCTAACAACATATACCAAAATATTTATTAGAAAATGTGCAATCTATCAAGTTGTTAAGGCAAATCAATCCAAACCCAGTGGCTTGTTATTGCCCCTCCCATTACCTCACTACCATGGACTCATATCACTATAGATTTTGTGGAAGGCCTCCCCTTGTCTCATGAGTATAATAGCTTGTGGGTAGTAGTAGACATGCTCACTAGGTATGCCCATTTCATCACCCTGACCCACCCATTCTTGGCTAGGATGGTGGCTCAACTGTTTATAAAACACATTATGAAATTACATGGAATGCTAAATCCCATCATTTCAGATCAAGGGAGCATTTTCACTAGCCTCTTTTGGTAGGAGCTATGCAAGGACCAGGATACACAATTGGCCTTTAGTACCTCCTATCACCTCTAAATAAATGGTCAG
The DNA here is from genome assembly GCA_011037825.1 of Carya cathayensis. Taxonomy (NCBI): domain Eukaryota; kingdom Viridiplantae; phylum Streptophyta; class Magnoliopsida; order Fagales; family Juglandaceae; genus Carya; species Carya cathayensis. The sequence continues at coordinate 812,312 of QGSO01000371.1, forward strand.
TCCGAGGTTGTCAACAAGTATGTCAAGAATTATCTAAGAAGTTTCATGGGAGACAAACCTAAAGGGTCGGCTAATTTCCATCCTTGTTGAGTACTGGTGATACAATACCTCACAGCATGTCTCTACCCGCATAAGCCCCTTTGAAGCCCTCCATGGCTATGCAACACAATGATTAGAGTAGAAGCAGTAAAGGAGAGTGTTCAATTCAAGGACCAGATCATATAGCTTTTGGGACATAACTTACAGAAAGCACGGGAATGCATGAAAAAGGTATGTGGATTTGAAACGAAATAAGTAAACTTTTGAGGTTGGAGAGTGGGTATACCTCCTATTGCAACCATACTGATGGTTATCGTTGGCCCATTAACGGAATCTGAAGTTGGTACCTCAATTCTTTGGCCCCTTTGAGATCACTCGAAAAATCAGAGCCATGGCCTATCAGCTTCAACTCTCACCTTCCTCCTCCATTAGTCTCGTTTGCCATGTCTTGTAGTTGAGGAAGAAGCTTGAGCAACAAGTCATGACCACCCCAACCATTCCTCCCATGGACTTTAAGGGCATTCAGAGGAAATGTTGACTCACAGACTCGAGAGGTCAAAGGAACAACTCTTAGTTGAGCTCTTAGTTCGGTGGCAACTAACAAGGTCAACAAGCAGATCTAGGATACTACCTGAGAACCGTATATTCAGCTAAAGGAGGCTTACCCTCACCTTGAGGGCAAGGTGTTCTAACCAGGGTTTAGATGAAGAAGAGGTTCGTGGGCTGGATAGTTGGATTCGCAAGTGTTGGATCATTTCTACTGCTTGGGCTAAGTTCACCTCAATTCGGCATTGCGGGCCTTTATGGGCCCAATACAAGTCCAAGTTAGGTATTTTTTCCCTTTTACCCCTTTCTATTATAGACTTGGAATCTTTAGTTGTTTGTTATTTTGATAATGCTCTGTGGGCGTGTTGGGAGGTGTAAGTGGGACCAACACAACAACATTTATATCTTTTAAGCAAAATGTTATACAATTTGGTTATTCCTCTCTCTCTCTCTCTCTCCTATAATTTTCTGGAGGAGCTCACCCTTGAAGTGAGACCCAGATTTTGATCTTTCCATTTTGAGGTGTGATTGAGAACATCTATTGAAATTCCACCAATGTCACCCCTTTTTATCACTTTTATCACTTTTGCATGTCACCCCCTATAATTCAAGTAGAGAACTCAAGCAAGGAGATCCATTATTTCCTTACTTGTTTCTTTTGTGTACTAAAGGTCTGATTTCCTTGCTAAAAAGAACTGCTGGAAGGGAAGTAGTGGAAGGTGTACGGCTATGTGGAGGAGCCCCTAGAGTTAATAACTTATTGTTTGAGGATGATAACGTTATTTTTTGTAAAGCTGATGTGATTACCAATGAGAAGATCCATTCTTTACTGAAAAAATATGAAAGAGCTTCGGGGCAATGTATTAACAAAGAAAAAACTTCTATGGTGTTTAATAGGAATGTGAACGATGAGTTGAAAGCTAAGATTATGCAGCTTTGGGGGGGGGGTAGTTATACACAACAGTATGAGAAGTATTTGAGTCTTCTACCGATGTTGGGAGGTAGAAAAAAAAGGCATTTTCAGGTATTAAAAAGAGAGTGTGGCAGAAATTATAAATGTGGAAGGGAAATTTGTTATCACAAGGGGGTAAGAAGGTTCTTATTAAGGCAGTAGCAATGTCTATTCCGACATATGCTATGAGTTGTTTTTTGTTCCCAAAGTCTTTGTGCTATGAGTTAGAGATGATGATGACTAAATTTTGGTGGGGAAATTAGTCTCAGTCGAATAAAATACATTGTGTTAGTTGGGAGAAGTTTTGTACTTCAAAATTTAGAGGAGGAGGTATGGGTTTTAAAGATTTACGTCTTTTTAATCTAGCTCTCTTAGCTAAACAAGGATAGATACTTCTAAGAAATGAGGGTTTATCTATTATACAGAAATTTTAAAGTCAAGTATTCCCCTAATACAAGTTTGTTTGAAGCAAAAGTTTGCTTTAATTCATCTTATGTTTGGAATGGAATTTGGGAAGCGATTCACTGTTTGAAAATAGGTTGTAGGTGGTGTGTGCGGAATGGTAAATCTATTAGAGTGTTTAAAGACCCATGGATTCCATATTTTACTTTGCCTCTAGCTCCTTTTGAGATTGAGGAAAATTTAAATGTCCAGTCTTTAATAGATGAGGATATGGGTTGGTGGAATGGTCAGGTTTTGAGAGCTCTATTCAATTCAAATGTGGTTCAATAGAGTCTGAAGATTCATGTCTCTATAAGTTCAGAAGATTCTTTGTTTTGGATTCGTGAGAAGAATGGTATATATTCCGTTAAGAGTGCTACAATAGAGTCAATCTCAAGCAATGAGGCAACATTCGAGGGAAAGAATAGATTCAATTTTTTGAAAGTGTTTGTGGCAGCTGAAACTCTTGAAAAAATAAAGATTTTTGCATAGAAGGCTTTTTAAGAAAAGCTTCCCACATTTTTGAATTTGAAGAGGAAACATATGTTGGAGGATGACCAATGTGTGTTGTGCGACCAAGTTAGTGAAGATGCTGCTCATGCCTTGTTTTACTATTCAGATGTGAGAAATGTATGGGTAGAATATTGTTCTCAACTGGGTAAGAATTCTGACCTTTCCTTTGGGATTTGGCAAACTTGGCCCGAGATAAAGGTTTAGATGACTTGCTGTCTAGATTTATAGCAATTGCTTGAGGGCTTTGGTATAGAAGAAATACATTTATTTATGAGCATGTATCATTGCAAACTAATGTAGTCATAAATAATGCTCTTTCTATACAGCTAGAGTATGAACAATTGTAGGTTTTTGATGTGTTTAATAAGAAACTAAACAAAGTGGTGTGTCGGAGTCCTCCTCCTCTAGGATACTTGAAATTGAATGTTGATGTGGCTACTTTTTGTGATCATAAGGTAGAGGTGATTTTGAGAGATCATAATGGTGATGTTGTAGTAGCTTGTAGTAAAGTTGAAAGAGAAGTCTCTTCTACTGAATTTATTGAGGCTACTGCTTTGTTAAGGAGATTACAGTTGTGTTCTCAATGGAGTGTTCCAAAAGTATTATTAGAAACTGATTGTTTGATACTTGTTCAAGCTTTGTGTTATAATTTTGAGTTCCTAACAGACTTTGATTTTATTCTACAAGATATTCGCAAGCTTACGAGGGGTTTTCAAGAAGTAAGAGTTGTGCATATTAATCAGCTAGGTAATTTGGCTGCTCATCAGTTGACTAGATATGTATGAGAAGTTGATGACATTGTGATGTGGTGGGATTATTGCCCTTCATTTGCAAGTCAAGCTATTTGTCTTGATAAAAACTCTATTTGTAAGGATTCTATTTGATGTGAATGAATGAATTTCTGGTTATTAAAATAAGAAAAAAAAAAAAAACTCTCAGTAGTTATTGGGCTTAATTGAATAAGATGAATAATTGTGTTTTTAGTTTTGTATAAAGAAAAAGAAAAAAGAAATAAATTAAGAATTTGTATGATATATTTTCGCAAATTCAAAGAAAGGGCCAAGTTGCAATATCATGATGACTCAAACATAGTATCTTATGGTAAAAATTAGTCGAGTCATGAAAGGCCCAACTCTTTATGATCAGCCCAAGACAGTTTTTTTTGGTTTTGTTAAAAAAAAAAACTATTATATATTTATAAAAAAATGGAAAAACATATATGTGATATATATAATAAAAAAAAATTATATACAGTCACTTTTACGTACTCTTTATATATTTTATTAATATGATTGATTACGTCATCTTTTTAATATAAAATAATTATTTTAACTAATCACATTAATTACGTACATAAAAATTATATAAAAATATTTGTACTTAGCAAAAATCATATCAACTAAAGCCGTCACAACACATGAGATATTGGCCCTAACAAGCCATTGACTCTTGAATATAAAATTCAATTTAGAAGAACAAAGCACCTAGTCATGCCAGTAAGAAGTACGTACGGACTACTTATAAATTATAATAGTAGTACATACATACATACGTATGTATATGGGTATGCTCCTTATACATGTATCAATTATCATTAAAATATCTTTATTTGAAGAGTTACTTGAAGTCTAAGATAATAGACCAGTTAAGCTAATCTGGTATACATATTATATTTGCTTTCTCCAAACCAGCATCTGAGCATCTTTTTCTTTTTTGCCCCTCTTTTAACAGAACCAAATTGGTACTGCCCAAGCAATTTGTTGCCTACCCAATGATTCCATCTGTCCTTTCTTTTTCTAACCATAAAATGAATAACAACTCTCACTTACGACTATTGAAATCAAGAAGTAATATCATAAAGTTTTTGGAAAAGATATTCGAATTTGAGGATTTCAATTGGAAGAAAGAGTGACGTATGAATTGGCCGGCTTTATAATATTTATTGTCCATTTAATATTGTCTGAGATATTCATACACGTAATTAGAAAATGAAGAATGAAATTAAGAAGAATGAAATATTACATAAATTAAGATAGCTAATCAATATGGTAAGAAAAGAGAACATGCAATCATCTTTTGAGGCTCTCTGTTAAAATTAACTAGTATTCTAATTTTAGCCTGAAAAAATAAAACAAGTATTCTGATTTATATTCCAAGGGTACTGTTCTTTTGCTGTGATTTTGACACAATTCCTTTAAAAAAATGCCAGTAAGGAAACGATGTGACAGTGATTCAGAATTGATAGCTTGAAATGAAGACCAGTAAATTTCGGTGGTCAACCTCACATCAATGGAAACAAAAAAATAATCAGACTCTCCCTTTAATGGCACCATCACGAAAATAGAATCATCAACTTCAAAAGTATCAAAAACTAGGCACATGGTCTCCTCTAAAAACAAATTTGAAGACTCTCTTCTTCGCAAAACTCTCTCTAAATTTTGAAAAACTCATACCTTATATGTTGAAAAAAAAAATGTTATATTCAATTTTAAATTGCATAAATTTTGCATATTTATTTTTAATAAAAATTAAATTTCTTATTAAAAAATAATATTTTTTTTAATATTGATTCTACATTTATTCATTTTTATCAAAAACAAATTTACGAAACTAGTAGATTCTAAAACTATAGAAACCATGTCTCCTCCTCTCCTACTTCCCTCACACATTTCTCCCAATTCTTCTGTTATATATAATCTCCTTAGTTTTCTCTCATTTTGTGCAATCTTGAAGTTATATTATATTCATCATCATGTCTCGCCATAAACCAACCAACAGTAATCTCCTCATCAGTACAAATTACAACACTCCACTGTCTATGTCGTTTTCAGACCTCTATTGGACGACTTTTATAGTTTGGTCTTCTTTTGGCCTTTTACCAATACATTTTTAGGCCTTTTTTTAATTTAATTATTCTCTTCTTTCTTCAAATTCCCTCCTCTACTTTGGTTGAAAGTTAAAACCCTTGATTAGTCGACAGTTGCCCACCCATTATTGTCATACATGTGCCCTCCTCTACTTTGGTTGAAAGTTAAAGCAATCCATGCATAGCTCTATGGTGTTGTATAGAAAACCACCTTTAGACAATTTTCTCTTTTAGTCTAATTGAGAAATTGGGACTTGAACCAAATTTTGGCTTTTTTGTCTTTTTATTTTGTGATTTGGGACCGTCATTTTTTGTGTTTTTCTTTTTAGTTTGAGGAAATCTTATTCATTAAAAAGAATTTCAAAGCATCAATCGATGCAAAAGACTTAAAAGGATTGTGAAAAAAAAAATAATCTATAAGTGGGTTAAGCTGATCTATTTTTAATCTGATCTATTTTTATTTTTTTATAAATAAAACTGTCATCATTCATTCATGAGAAAAATTTACATTTATGACTGGATACATAAGTGAGTTAAGTTGATCTCAAAAGCGTTATTTGAATGATAGGATGAGATTAAATTTACCATTAATTAATAATCTTACACAAAAGCGTTATTTGAATGATAGGATGAGATTAAATTTACCATTAATTAATAATCTTACATATATATATTTTTGACGTTTATGTATGATTGATACTTTCATTAATAAGTAAATTGAATATTTGAGTATAAAAATATGAATTTTATCATTGTAACTAAAAAGGTAAAGAAGTATTACAACTATAAAAAAAAAATCTCATACAAATAAATTAACAAATTAAAATGGTTTCATATAATGATATATTACATCTATTTTATAATACAAATTTTATAATCTAATTACATCAATTTATAGATTTATTTTTATAAAATTCTTCATTACACAAAAGTTTTAAATTTAATAATTTAATTCTAAAATACCTAAAACCCATAAATACGGTCAATTAATTTTGCAATGGAGTCAGCTCCCACCAACATAGAAAAATAAAACTCATTATTAGAAACTGAACTAGTCATTGTAGTCAACCTACTGATTTCAAGCATATTGATCCTCCGATTCTCTCTCTCTAATTCTGTGAAAGGTTTACTTTTCATTTGATTGGAATCTTTATTTTTTTCTGAAAATATTATTCAAAAAGAAAGAAAAATCCCGTGATTGGGGGTCCAATTAAGATGTTGGTAGGTGTTATCAAATCATCAAGATTCCGTAACCCTTTGTAATATTTTGGTTTTTGGCAAAGGAAATATTCAATTATATACAAATATTTTTAAAAATTAATATAATTTGATGTATTTTGATAAATTATAAAATTATTTTTATTTTAGAATAAATTTAGGTCTTCTTAATATTTTGTGGAACATAATGTTAGTCTTGTAAAAGAAAGATATCAAGTAATTTTTAGGGATCAGACGTGTGTTGTATTTTAGACTCAATAAAAAAGACTGGATACCAGTGAATCTTAATGATGATGGAGTATGTTGAAAATTGAGATAATAGTAAATGACTAATATCTTAAAGAGCGGTAGAAGAAGGAAAACAATTTAATTTTATTATAAAATAAATTTCATAAAGTTAAATTAATTTATATATTTATATTATATAATTCCTTTAATATAACACTATTCTTTTGCTTATATATAATTACCTAATCATAACTATCTTTCACTGTCTGGAATTTGACTTTTCCTAATCATTCTGTTAATGGTAATTATTGTGTCATTATCTTGTTCGGTGGTAAGTGTATAGATAATTGTTTGTCATGTACACTCGATCACTTTCCTAAATTTATTGTTTTTTCAATATAGCATGTCTTCTCGCTAACATTAATTACAATTTAATATTTTGAATGTTTATTTAATCAATTAGATGCCATTGGTATGTTGAAAATATTTTATATAATTATAGTTTAAATTAGAGATATTTTGTAAAATAGTTTATAAAAATAACATCACTTTACATAAATATAAATAACCTATTTAAAACATAATTATATAAAAATTTGTAAAAAACGGTTGTAAATGTATTTACTCGTACATAAATGCAGCTAAGGATATAAGACAGTTGAGTTATGTATGACAAGTTTATGACGTTTGGTAACCAAATTCATTTCAACTTATCTTATCTAATCATTACAATTTTTTCAACTTTCAACACAAAATATAATAAACAATTCAACTTTTTCAAATCTTAAAATAAAAATAATATTCTAATAATATTTTATTTAACTTTCATCTCAACTTAACTCAATTCAACTCAACTCACTATCCAAATTGTCATGTCATAAAGAGATTCCACAAAATTAAACTCACAAATTAATATAGTTTCATATAATATGTTAGATTTACTTTATAATAAAAATATTTTTACTATTTAAAATATCACATCAAATTATGTCAATTTATAAGTTTGCATTTATTATTATTATTATTTTAATAGCTGAAGCATTTCTTTGTATGTATACGCCATCAATTTGTTCCCTAAGGCTTGAGAGAAGTACTATTTCATCTCCAAGCAACAATTTGCAGTACGCACACTCTTTTGTAGCCGTCAATTAATGATCATTGTAGACTAATTTCTACTTTGAGTAAAGGTTTCACGAAACTAACTGGCGTCGATATGAATTTTCTAGGGTTATTGGTCATGTGCGTAAAAATAACACCTGAAATAGGATTATTAATCATATGTAATATGAAATCGCGCACTACTATGTAAAATGACGATTAATTATATCCATATAATTAGTTTCAGATTCAATAGCTTTTAGCAGCAAACCAGAACACATATAATCAATTATAAAAATAAAAATAAAAATAAAAATTATATTTTTTACTTCTCAATTAGACATGCAGTAGATGCCCAATTGAATAATACTAGATACAGTACTTGTGGAGAATGTAAATGTCACGCAATTTTTTTGAACATGAATTGCACAACACTTACATATTTCACGACTGCAAATATCATTTCTCTAACATTTTATGTACAAAACATTTAGCATTCCTTTCTAGCTTGTTCACAAGCAACTCATGTTCGGTTGTACTAGGCCAAGAGTCTTCCCAACTGCATTGGTGCAAAACGATTGAGCCTCTTGGTTCAAACAAGTCAGATTGACATTTTCGAGTCTAATACCAGTGCATGGGTTCTTGGAACTGCAATCAAATTTTATCGCAATTGGAGTTGCTGATGTTCCTCGAATGCCACGGTATATCACATCACTGATTCTTACACCCGATACCTGACATTAAAGCAACACGCAAAACATCAAGATCATATGTTCATTTTGAAGACTATATACACGTACAAGCTTAATTCTTTGTTCATAAGCTACCTAGCTCCTAATTAAAACATTTTACCTGAGTAGGGCAGTTGATGTTGTGGGGGCAATAGTTTTGGTCTATAACTAAGGGATTTTGGACATTCTTCATCACAGCGCCTAAAAAGCGGACTCGTTGGACGAATCCAGTGCTGGGTCTGGCCCAAGACTTTATTCTCAACCCATTTTGAGTACCAATAAACACTGCCTTCTTGACTGTCACATTTTGGACCCCTAGTTCTTCTGGGTCCTTTGCAAGACTCCCTATACTGCAACCAGCACAGGTACACAAATTCAAGGTTAATATCAAAGTATAACGGATCACATTCTTTAGCATCCATATATATAAATTTATTTGTCACCTAATGCCATGACCAGGGCCGCATGTGACACGTTCAATCCACAAGTTGTTAGTGCCAGGGCCAATGGAGATGCAATCATCCCCTGTTTGGATGTTAGATTTCTTGATCACAACATTTCTGGATAATTGGACATGAATGCCGTCTGTGTTTGGGCTGTCGCCGGCGGCTATAATTTTTAGTTTTTCAACATGAACATTCTGGCAGCCGTTAAACACAATGTGGAACATCTGGCTGTTTAGTGATAGCAATCCATGGATCCTGATGTTGTTGGAATTGGTAAAGCTCAACGTCTGCATTTACACACAACAAAAAAGAAAAGAAGAAAAAAAATCATTATGGTAACATGCATTTTGCAAAAACTAAGATCCTCGACTATTAACTTTAAAAAAGTATGGTTAAATTTTTCGATTGATCAGTACTGTAAAGGTAGAAAAGTACCGTGGCTCCGGTGGGGCAGTTGGTGCCAGCAGCAGCTAATTTACAAGACCACAAGGCTTGTCCTTTGGCATCGAGGGCTCCTCCAATAATGGAAACGCCACTAACACCTTCAAAGCTTACCCAATTATTACCTTTGCCTAGCACTCGATAATCAGCCGGAGCCACCAGCGTTCCATCAATCTGGAAAGTGATATCAGAGCTTTTGCAGCCACCTTTGAAGAACAAAGATGAGCCAAGCAGGTACCTTCCCTTCGGTACATTTATGGTGGCAGAATCTGTTGAAGCACAGGCTGCAGCCCATGCATTAAAAAATGCTGGTGTGGAGTCCACTCTGCAATTGGGTTTAGCTCCAAAACTGATAACATTATAAACCTTAATCGAATTTGATGGGCAGGTAATGTAGACCAGAACAAAAAAAAATGTGCCAAGGAGACTTGAAAGTTTGCCCATATTGATTTGCCCGAGTGAGAGATCGAGGTGATGCTTGAAAGAGTTGAAGAATTAAGCTTGAGAATTAGTTGATGGAGAGAAATAAAAGGGTCTTGGGGTATTTATAAATACGAGCTGAACATGGGTTATGCTTGTGAAGAGTGATCGGGAAGAACTAAGTAAGCAATAAATAAATTAAAGGGATGGTGTAGGGTAGAAGAAAGCAGGGAATTCGAGAATTAAGAAAACTGCGCCGGAACAAAGACTAGCTGCTTGATTATTTGGTGGCCACTCTTTTATGTATGTAACTTAGCTCCTAATGTAATCGCTTCACTCTTCCTTTTGAGTACAAAGAAATTGCAGATTCATGAAGGAATAGTGCTGCTTGCATGCATATGCATGCATGTGATACACTCTTAACTACGTAAGAAACTCACCTATATATATATATATATATATATATATTTATGAAGAATAATATTCGACTAGAGAGAAAATAATAGTTTACAAATTACACGACAAAACGAAAATTCCATATAAAAATTAATAAATTATCGTGTAGTAGTACTTGTATACTTCTTTATGTTTCTCTTCTTTTTGCCCCTTTTGCCTATGGGAATAATTAAGTTGCTGAGGTTAATATCAGATCGGTACTGCATGAATTAAGAATAATCATGATTAATGGAAATTAACTATCAAGCTGAAGTGCAGGAGGGGTAGAGAATATTTCCGGTCGAGCGGTGAAACGCGCGGCACATGACAAGTACTACCTTCGCTAAAGAGTCTAAGAACACTTTGAGCTCTAGCTGTAGTTCACGTACATGAAGTCACATGGGAGCTCCTGTTTGTAGTATGATTAGGCGACAGCTTTCTAATGATGTTTGTTGGATTGGACATCATTCATTGCTACTTCGAAAATCTGATCAATCCCTCAGCCACCGTTTATCTTTCTCTTATATTTATATATAATTCGCTACTAACATTATTGATAAAGTTATTTCTTTTTTTGATGAAGATAAAGTTAATTCTTGTGTGTTAATGTGGGTGGCATGAAAGTATGATTACAATTGGTTATTACAAACCTCTCTTTCCTTTAATTTTATATTGTATTTTCATGACGGCCTTATTTCAATTTTGGTGCAAGCTTCATATACGTGTGTGTATATATATACTAGGTGGGAGCAACGTGCAAAACACGTTTGTCTAATTTTATGAAATAGTTATTTGTAAAAAATAATATATATTTTATAAAAATTATTGATGTCACTAATAATTTAAGGCATATTGGAGAAGATAAAAAAATTAGTTCAAAATATCATATAATCCAATACATGTTTATAACATCCATAATTTTAGCAAAGTGCATATAAAAAATTTAATAAAAGTCCAACACAAACGGTAGTTCAAAATATGTGTCGTTTGATGTTTATATATAATTCATCAATTTATGTCATCCTGTAGACGATCAATAGAGACAACATTGAAATTCTTATTTTGCTGTTGGTTGAGTCGATCAGGGTCAACATAAAGTTAAAACATAATCTTTTTATAAAATTTGTGGTATAATATTTTCTATATATAGCATATATATAAATCCTAAAATATATTTTGAAGTTGTTGGCCGAATTTACTCTATCTTGATTAGCTCAAGGATCACGGCCTTTGTCACGTGCCCATCATAGCAAGCCCACGTGTGGAATATGACTTAGCGGAAGCTACGTCCTACTACCATGGGAAAAAAAAACACTTTGATTAAACACACTTGTATTATATATTATATGAGATTTTTAAATTTGGAATACTCAATAATCTGAGTTAATGAAACGTATAATACACGTGTATTATACTTAGGGATTCACGTCTTATGCACCTAATACACGTGTATATGTTAAGGAGAAAGAGAAAAATATAATAACTAATCTTTAATTACTTATTATTATATAAACTATTAAGTATTGTAATTATTGTGATTAATAAATCATATAACAATATTGAATGCTATCTCTCTCAACATTTATGTCTTCATTCTATATGCCGATTACATTCACACGTATTTAAACAAACGGTGTTAACTTTAACGGAAAAATAAGAAAAACCGTTAAAACAAGATTTTCCGTTTCATACATACTTTTTATATATAGAAGATATATACATGTTAATTTCGTGGACTTTCTTCAATATCATGTTAGAAGAGTGTATTCAAACAATCACATTTCATTCATACCATGCGTTGTCTTAGAAATATATACCTCCTTTGCTTCTTTATGAACCATCTATTTGTTTTGGACTCTTAATTGACGGCTACAAAAGAGTGTGCGTACTGCAAATTGTTGCTTGGAGATGAAATAGTACTTCTCTCAAGCCTTAGGGAACAAATTGATGGCGTATACATACAAAGAAATGCTTCAGCTATTAAAATAATAATAATAATAAATGCAAACTTATAAATTGACATAATTTGATGTGATATTTTAAATAGTAAAAATATTTTTATTATAAAGTAAATCTAACATATTATATGAAACTATATTAATTTGTGAGTTTAATTTTGTGGAATCTCTTTATGACATGACAATTTGGATAGTGAGTTGAGTTGAATTGAGTTAAGTTGAGATGAAAGTTAAATAAAATATTATTAGAATATTATTTTTATTTTAAGATTTGAAAAAGTTGAATTGTTTATTATATTTTGTGTTGAAAGTTGAAAAAATTGTAATGATTAGATAAGATAAGTTGAAATGAATTTGGTTACCAAACGTCATAAACTTGTCATACATAACTCAACTGTCTTATATCCTTAGCTGCATTTATGTACGAGTAAATACATTTACAACCGTTTTTTACAAATTTTTATATAATTATGTTTTAAATAGGTTATTTATATTTATGTAAAGTGATGTTATTTTTATAAACTATTTTACAAAATATCTCTAATTTAAACTATAATTATATAAAATATTTTCAACATACCAATGGCATCTAATTGATTAAATAAACATTCAAAATATTAAATTGTAATTAATGTTAGCGAGAAGACATGCTATATTGAAAAAACAATAAATTTAGGAAAGTGATCGAGTGTACATGACAAACAATTATCTATACACTTACCACCGAACAAGATAATGACACAATAATTACCATTAACAGAATGATTAGGAAAAGTCAAATTCCAGACAGTGAAAGATAGTTATGATTAGGTAATTATATATAAGCAAAAGAATAGTGTTATATTAAAGGAATTATATAATATAAATATATAAATTAATTTAACTTTATTAAATTTATTTTAAATAAAATTAATTGTTTTCCTTCTTCTTCTCGCTCTTCTAAGATATTAGATCTTTACTATTATCTCAATTTTCAACATACTCCATTATCATTAAAATTCACTTGATCCAGTCTTTTTTATTGAGTCTAAAATACAACACACTCTATACCCTAAAAATTACTTGATATCTTTCTTTTACAAGACTATCATTATTTCCACAAAATATTAAGAAGACCTAAATTTTTCTAAATAAAAATAATTTTATAATTTATCTAAATACATCAAATTATATTAATTTTTAAAAATATTTGTATATAATTGAATATTTCCTTTGCCAAAAACCAAAATATTACAAAGGGTTACGGAATCTTGATGATTTGATAACACCTACCAACATCTTAATTGGACCCCCAATCACGGGATTTTTCTTTCTTTTTGAATAATATTTTCAGAAAAAAATAAAGATTCCAATCAAATGAAAAGTAAACCTTTCACAGAATTAGAGAAGAGAATCGGAGGATCAATATGCTTGAAATCAGTAAGTTGACTACAATGACTAGTTCAGTTTCTAATAATGAGTTTTATTTTTCTATGTTGGTGGGAGCTGACTCCATTGCAAAATTAATTGACCGTATTTATGGGTTTTAGGTATTTTAGAATTAAATTATTAAATTTAAAAATTTTGTGTAATGAAGAATTTTATAAAAATAAATCTATAAATTGATGTAATTAGATTATAAAATTTGTATTATAAAATAGATGTAATATATCATTATATGAAACCATTTTAATTTGTTAATTTATTTGTATGAGATTTTTTTTTTATAGTTGTAATACTTCTTTACCTTTTTAGTTACAATGATAAAATTCATATTTTTATACTCAAATATTCAATTTACTTATTAATGAAAGTATCAATCATACATAAATCAAATAAATGTAAGATAAATAATGTATTTAACTCATATCATAATAACCTGTGTAAGATTATTAATTAATGGTAAATTTAATCTCATCTATCATTCAAATAACGCTTTTAAGATCAACTTAACTCACTTATATATCCAGTCATAATGTAAATTTTTCTATGAATGAATGATGACAGTTTTATTTATAAAAAAATAAAAATAGATCAGATTAAAAATAGATCAGCTTAACCCACTTATAGATTATTTTTTTCACAATCCTTTTAAGTCTTTTGCATCGATTGATGCTTTGAAATTCTTTTTAATGAATAAGATTTCCTCAAACTAAAAAGAAAAACACAAAAAATGACGGTCCCAAATCACAAAATAAAAAGACAAAAAAGCCAAAATTTGGTTCAAGTCCCAATTTCTCAATTAGACTAAAAGAGAAAATTGTCTAAAGGTGGTTTTCTATACAACACCATAGAGCTATGCATGGATTGCTTTAACTTTCAACCAAAGTAGAGGAGGGCACATGTATGACAATAATGGGTGGGCAACTGTCGACTAATCAAGGGTTTTAACTTTCAACCAAAGTAGAGGAGGGAATTTGAAGAAAGAAGAGAATAATTAAATTAAAAAAAGGCCTAAAAATTATTGGTCTGGAATTTGACTTTTCCTAATCATTCTGTTAACGGTAATTATTGTGTCATTATCTTGTTCGGTGGTAAGTGTATAGATAATTGTTTGTCATGCACACTCACTTTCCTAATTTTTTTCAATATAGCATGTCTTCTCGCTAACATTAATTACAATTTAATTTTTTGAATGTTTATTTAATCAATTAGATGCCATTGGTATGTTGAAAATATTTTATATAATTATATTTTAAATTAGAGATATTTTTGTAAAATAGTTTATAAAAGTAACATTACTTTACATAAATATAAATAACCTATTTTAAAACATAATTATATAAAAATTTGTAAAAAGGGTTGTAAATGTATTTACTCCTACATATATGCAGCTAAGGATATATATTAGACGGTTGAGTTATGTATGACAAGTTTATGGCGTTTGGTTACCAAATTCATGATTTCAACTTATCTTATCTAATCGTTATAACTTTTCTAACTTTCAACATAAAGTATAATAAACAATTCAACTTTTTTAAATCTCAAAATAAAATAATATTTTAATAATATTTTATTCAACTTTCAATTTTAATCTCAATTCAACTCAACTCACTATCCAAACTGTCCTGTTATAAAGAGATTTCACAAAATTAAACCCACAAATTGATATAATTTCATATAATATGTTAGATTTACTTTATAATAAAAATAATTTTACTATCTAAAATACCATATCCAATTATGTCAATTTATGAGTTTGCATTTATTATTATTATTATTATTATTTTAATAGCTGAAGCATTTCTTTGTATGTATACGCCATCAATTTGTTCCCAAAGGCTTGAGAGAAGAACTATTTCATCTCCAAGCAACAATTTGCAGTACGCACACTCTTTTGTAGCCGTCAATTAAGAGTCCAAAACAAATAGATGGTTCATAAAGAAGCAAAGGAGGTATATATTTCTCAGACAACGCATGGTATGAATGAAATGTGATTGTTTGAATAAACTCTTCTAACATGATATCGAAGAAAGTCCACGAAATTAACATGTATATATATATATATATGTACGTACATGACTTGCACCAAAATTAATGAAATAAGGCCGTCATGAAAATACAATATAAAATTAAAGGAAAGAGAGGTTTGTAATAACCAATTGTAATCATACTTTCATGCCACCCACATTAACACACAAGAATTAACTTTATCTTCATCAAAAAAAGAAATAACTTTATCAATAATGTTAGTAGCGAATTATATATAAATATAAGAGAAAGATAAACGGTGGCTGAGGGATTGATCAGATTTTCGAAGTAGCAATGAATGATGTCCAATCCAACAAACATCATTAGAAAGCTGTCGCCTAATCATACTACAAACAGGAGCTCCCATGTGACTTCATGTACGTGAACTACAGCTAGAGCTCAAAGTGTTCTTAGACTCTTTAGCGAAGGTAGTACTTGTCATGTGCCGCGCGTTTCACCGCTCGACCGGAAATATTCTCTACCCCTCCTGCACTTCAGCTTGATAGTTAATTTCCATTAATCATGATTATTCTTAATTCATGCAGTACCGATCTGATATTAACCTCAGCAACTTAATTATTCCCATAGGCAAAAGGGGCAAAAAGAAGAGAAACATAAAGAAGTATACAAGTACTACTACACGATAATTTATTAATTTTTATATGGAATTTTCGTTTTGTCGTGTAATTTGTAAACTATTATTTTCTCTCTAGTCGAATATTATTCTTCATAAATATATATATATATATATATATATATAGGTGAGTTTCTTACGTAGTTAAGAGTGTATCACATGCATGCATATGCATGCAAGCAGCACTATTCCTTCATGAATCTGCAATTTCTTTGTGCTCAAAAGGAAGAGTGAAGCAATTACATTAGGAGCTAAGTTACATACATAGAAGAGTGGCCACCAAATAATCAAGTAGCTAGTCTTTGTTCCGGCGCAGTTTTCTTAATTCTGAATTCCCTGCTTTCTTCTACCCTACACCATCCCTTTAATTTATTTATTGCTTACTTAGTTCTTCCCGATCACTCTTCACAAGCATAACCCATGTTCAGCTCGTATTTATAAATACCCCAAGACCCTTTTATTTCTCTCCATCAACTAATTCTCAAGCTTAATTCTTCAACTCTTTCAAGCATCACCTCGATCTCTCACTCGGGCAAATCAATATGGGCAAACTTTCAAGTCTCCTTGGCACATTTTTTTTTGTTCTGGTCTACATTACCTGCCCATCAAATTCGATTAAGGTTTATAATGTTATCAGTTTTGGAGCTAAACCCAATTGCAGAGTGGACTCCACACCAGCATTTTTTAATGCATGGGCTGCAGCCTGTGCTTCAACAGATTCTGCCACCATAAATGTACCGAAGGGAAGGTACCTGCTTGGCTCATCTTTGTTCTTCAAAGGTGGCTGCAAAAGCTCTGATATCACTTTCCAGATTGATGGAACGCTGGTGGCTCCGGCTGATTATCGAGTGCTAGGCAAAGGTAATAATTGGGTAAGCTTTGAAGGTGTTAGTGGCGTTTCCATTATTGGAGGAGCCCTCGATGCCAAAGGACAAGCCTTGTGGTCTTGTAAATTAGCTGCTGCTGGCACCAACTGCCCCACCGGAGCCACGGTACTTTTCTACCTTTACAGTACTGATCAATCGAAAAATTTAACCATACTTTTTTAAAGTTAATAGTCGAGGATCTTAGTTTTTGCAAAATGCATGTTACCATAATGATTTTTTTTCTTCTTTTCTTTTTTGTTGTGTGTAAATGCAGACGTTGAGCTTTACCAATTCCAACAACATCAGGATCCATGGATTGCTATCACTAAACAGCCAGATGTTCCACATTGTGTTTAACGGCTGCCAGAATGTTCATGTTGAAAAACTAAAAATTATAGCCGCCGGCGACAGCCCAAACACAGACGGCATTCATGTCCAATTATCCAGAAATGTTGTGATCAAGAAATCTAACATCCAAACAGGGGATGATTGCATCTCCATTGGCCCTGGCACTAACAACTTGTGGATTGAACGTGTCACATGCGGCCCTGGTCATGGCATTAGGTGACAAATAAATTTATAAATCAGCTTGTAATAATCAGTTTGATGTTCATACCTATTTATATATATGGATGCTAAAGAATGTGATCCGTTATACTTTGATATTAACCTTGAATTTGTGTACCTGTGCTGGTTGCAGTATAGGGAGTCTTGCAAAGGACCCAGAAGAACTAGGGGTCCAAAATGTGACAGTCAAGAAGGCAGTGTTTATTGGTACTCAAAATGGGTTGAGAATAAAGTCTTGGGCCAGACCCAGCACTGGATTCGTCCAACGAGTCCGCTTTTTAGGCGCTGTGATGAAGAATGTCCAAAATCCCTTAGTTATAGACCAAAACTATTGCCCCCACAACATCAACTGCCCTACTCAGGTAAAATGTTTTAATTAGGAGCTAGGTAGCTTATGAACAAAGAATTAAGCTTGTACGTGTATATAGTCTTCAAAATGAACACATGATCTTGATGTTTTGCGTGTTGCTTTTATGATAGGTATCGGGTGTAAGAATCAGTGATGTGATATACCGTGGCATTCGAGGAACATCAGCAACTCCAATTGCGATAAAATTTGATTGCAGTTCCAAGAACCCATGCACTGGTATTAGACTCGAAAATGTCAATCTGACTTGTTTGAACCAAGAGGCTCAATCGTTTTGCACCAATGCAGTTGGGAAGACTCTTGGCCTAGTACAACCGAACATGAGTTGCTTGTGAACAAGCTAGAAAGGAATGCTAAATGTTTTGTACATAAAATGTTAGAGAAATGATATTTGCAGTCGTGAAATATGTAAGTGTTGTGCAATTCATGTTCAAAAAAATTGCGTGACATTTACATTCTCCACAAGTACTGTATCTAGTATTATTCAATTGGGCATCTACTGCATGTCTAATTGAGAAGTAAAAAATATAATTTTTATTTTTATTTTTATTTTTATAATTGATTATATGTGTTCTGGTTTGCTGCTAAAAGCTATTGAATCTGAAACTAATTATATGGATATAATTAATCGTCATTTTACATAGTAGTGCGCGATTTCATATTACATATGATTAATAATCCTATTTCAGGTGTTATTTTTACGCACATGACCAATAACCCTAGAAAATTCATATCGACGCCAGTTAGTTTCGTGAAACCTTTACTCAAAGTAGAAATTAGTCTACAATGATCAGAAGATTTCATCAAATTTCTCTGCATAATGTAAGCAAATTACTTGCATTAATGAAATTAAATATATTAAATTAGGAGGGTGCAGAGTCCGGCACCCCAAAAAATATATTAAAGGAGGGTGTACAAGTTAACTTAATGCCATGTTTCTATACCATTAGGTGTGATATCCAGCCCATATTATTTTTTTTAAAGCCCAACTCTAACCCAGCCCATGTACCCAACCCTTGTTCTATTATTAAAAAAAGAAAAATTCTATTCATTATCTTCACACACCGCACACAACACTTTTTTTCTTACCAAATATGTAGTATATGGATGATGAGTAGAAAAATTTAATAAGTTTAAGAATAATAAAACAAAAAAAAAGTTGAAAAACTTAAAAAAAAATAAAAAAGTGTGGTGTGTAGTGTATTGGATGATATGTAGCAAAACTCTTTAAAAAAATATTAAACAATGTGTTTCACTAAAAGGCCCTTGCCCCATGCTATTCCCCGTTTTTCCTCACCTTTCTTCTTCTCTTTCTATTTTTCCTTTTAGCCAATGCCCCACTTCTTTTCTCCCAACATCTACGTCCTCTCTCTCTCTCTATCTATCTCAAGGAGCCTAAGTAGTGGTAGCAACTTCACCAAGACAGGGTTAATACCGCCGATCATAACATACGAAACTGTTACGTATCTAATTTTAAGTAAAAGATATTTCTGACACTTCGAGAGCCCAGACATCCAGATTGCAAATAGCAATTTTAGAAAAGGGATTCGAATGATTTTCAATAGATTTACTTGGATATTTAAGTATACTTTTCCCTTTACAATCAGACCCACTATTACCGACTAAACATAAAAAAGATAATAACTAATAGTAATGGGTAACAACCCACTACAATACGATCCCAACATAACTCGAGCACAAAACCCATCCCTAAATCTAAGGAAACAACCCATAACATAAAAAAGGAAAACAACCCACTAACACTTGAAAAATTACCTATCAGATTTTCTTCAGACAAAGGATAATTCACATGCTACTCGTGTGACCCAAATTAAGCTTTGGATGGCTCAGATGTGTTCCCATTTGTAAAGCTCATGATAGATGCCCCTCCTTTAAAAACCTTGTCTGCAAGGTTCTCATTGTTAACCCGAAACCCTTGTAGCTCTTCCCAGGATGCGTTTTCTTCCCCCATTCTAGTCCACTGTATGACTTTTGTGGACACCTTATTGCTGCGGCATTTCAGTCGCCGTTGTAAGATTTTCTCAAGGACAGTGTGAATTGATCCTTTGTGATTGGTAGGAGAAAGTTGTACTTGTGGTACCACTGTCTAGCCCAAACATTTCTTGATGCGCAAAACATGGAAAACAGGGTGTATCGTGGTCTCTGAAGGTAGATGAAGACGGTAAGCTACCTTACACCAATTTTTTCTTCCACCTAGAATGGACTGAAAAATCGAGGGGCTAATTTTTGGTGTCTTCATTTTACAGCTATGAGTTGTCAATAGGGCTTCAGATGAAAGTAAATCCATTCCCCTGGTTCAAAGTTTCTCTCCATTCATTTGAGATCTGCAAATTTTTTCATTCTCTCTTATGACTCTCAAATTATCTTTCAAAATCTTCAATATCTCATCCCTTGCTTTGATATTTTATTCAAACACTTGTATCTTTGTGGTTCTTGGTGTGTATTGGAGGAGTTGGGGTGGGGAAAACCCGTATACAACTTCAAAGGGGGTTATACGGGTGGATGTATGCTCACTGGTATTGTACCAATATTTAGCTAGTGACAGCCACTTAGTCCATTTCTTGGGCTTCTCTCAAGTGAATATTCATGGGTAACCCGCCGAACTTTTGTTTACTACTTCGTTTGCCCATCCATCTGAGGATGGTAGGAAGTACTAAGATTTAACTGAGCCCCTTGTAATCGAAACAACTCTAACCAAAATTTTGAAGTTAAAATGGTTCATCAATCACTGACAATGGATTTCGGTAGCCCATGTAGCTTAACAATGTTGTCTAGGAAATAACTGACCACTGTACATACTGTATAAGGATGACGAAGGGAAATAAAGTGGGCATAGTTGGTGAGTCGATATATCGACTACAACTAAGATGATACTTTTTCCTTATGATAGGGGAAGACCTTCCACAAAATCCATACTGATATAAAGCCAAGGCCTCTCCGGAATAGAGAGTGGCTGGAGAAGTCTAGCATGGTGTGTGTGTGTCCAACCTTTGCCTTTTGGCAGGTGTGGCATTCTCTGATATGCTTCCTAATTGAAGACTTCAATCTAGGCAAGTAAAATTCTTTTTTAACCCGAGCCAGTGTCTTATGATAACTCGAGTGTCCTACTAATGTACTATCATGCATTTGTTGTGGTGCCTCTTGGTGGAGTTGAGAGGAACTACCCAGATGCAAATGCCCTTTATATAGAATAACTCCTTGCCATAAGGTGTGCTTGCCATCTTTTAGTTGGCCATCTTAGATCTGTTTCAAGTTTTTCTATAAGAGAGGATCTGTTGGGTAAGCTTGTTGAACCTTTTGAACCCAAGTAGTTGCAGGTTGGGTCAGGATAATTGGGCACAATGTCCTAACTGGTAGAGTTAATTCGAGAAAGGGCATCTGCAACCTTGTTCTCACAACCCACCTTGTATTCAACTTTGAACTCATACCTAATTAATAGAAATCCACTTTTGTTGAGTGGGAGTTGCTATTCGTTGCTCCAGCAAATACTTAAGGGCCTATTGATCTGTGCGGATTTTAAATTTCTGCCAAAGAAGATAAGCTCTCCATTTTTTTACTGCCATTACAAGAGCTAAGGGCTCTTTTTCATATGTATAAGTGTAAGTTCTTACCCTTAAGCCCCTGACTTAGAAAGGCCAAAGGCTTTCCTTCTTTGTACAGCAATAAGGGGTGTTGTTATCCTTCCATAATCTTGGATGAACTTGTGATAGTAGCCCGTGAGCCCTGAAAATCCCCTTAGAGCCTTAAGGGAAGTAGGTAATAGCCACTGTAACATGTTGGAAACTTTGTTGGGATTGGCTTGGACTCTTTTGGAGGAGATGATATGTCTCAAATACTCTATTTATGAACATCCAAACCTGCATTTTGACATTTTTGCATACAATTGGAGCTGTTGAAATAGATTCAGCATTGTTTCTAGATGGGAACGGTGGTCAATCCAGCACTTGCTAAAGACTAAAATATCATCTATAAATACAAGAATGAATTTTTGCAAATAGGGCCGAAAAATGTCATTCATAAGCCTTTGTTGGAGTATTAGTAAGGCCAAAAGGCATTGCTAAAAACTCATAATGGCCTTGGTGAGTTTAAAAAGCAGTTTTTGGGATGTCACAGAAATTTACACGAATTTTGTGGTATCCCAAGCATAAATCTAGCTTAGAAAATATTAAGGCCTCTCCCAATTCATCTAAAAGTTCATCAATAATAAGGATTGGATACTGTTTGATTGAGAGCCCGGTAGTCAACACACATACACCAACTCCCATCTGCCTTACGAATAAGTAAGACTAACGAATAGTAGGGGCTTTGGCTAGGTTGTATGAACCCATTTTCCACTTGCTCATCTACAATTCTTTTGATTTCTCCCTTTTGATAGCAAGGATAGCGATAGGGCCGAATCCTAATTGGTTTGGTGCCATCTATGAGGGGAATTTTGTAATCATGACTTCGCTGTAGAGGAAGTCCTTTTGGCTCTTGAAAACATAATGATATTGTTTTAATAAAGGCTGTATTACCCTGGGTACAGGGGTGGACGAGTCATCATTTGAAACTTCTATTAATTGTAGTACCAACCCTTTTTGAGTCTCCTTTGTCTGCATATAAAACTTGTCTACATCTTCCCTGGTTAGATCTGAAGGGCTAAGCCCTTGAAGCTACATGCTTTTCCCACACCAAGTAAATTTCATGGTAAGCCGGATGAATACCAAAGAATAGGGCCGAGGTCGGAAAGCCAATCCACCCCAAGAACCATATCACATCTCACTAAGAGTAGCAAATATAAATTAGCAAAAAACTAGTTACCTTGGAGATGAAATGGAACTACTTCACAGTAGCCTAGGCATGGTAGCCGATTGCCATTAGCTACTATCACAGTAGGATTTTAACTTCTTTTAGCACTTAAATTGGCTCTCTTGACCATGGTGGGGGTCAATGAAGCTATAAGTACTCCCAGAGGCAATTAGAACAACCATAGATCACTGTTCTAATACACCCCATAATTGCATGGTCTGAGGAGTGGGAGTGCCTGAAACTACATGTTGTGAAATGCCAAGTAATGCTCCTTCCTCATCTTTTTTTTTTCTTCTCTCATTGCAGGTTCTTCAATGACATCCCCAAAGATCTCCTCCTTGTTTTCAACCTCCAGTCCATCGAAAAGGAACAACATGGGAGTTCTACATCAATGTCCCGGAGCCCACTTGTCATCACAGAAGTAACAAAGACCATGGTCCCTCTTTTCCTTCATCTACACAAGGGTAATGCACTATATGGGAAGGTTGGGCTAACTGAGGTTGTCTCTATATGGTCGAGAAGGGTAATTAGGAGGTGGTGGTCCCAAAAGTTGAGGGGGGTTTGGGGTTGGGAGTCTAAGGGAGTTGTATTTTAGGAAATTTTGGTTGATGGGAGTTGGTAGATTTTTTATTTTTGAACATGCACCATACTTCTTCTTCATATAGTCGGGTTAGACCAAAATTCTAATATCATCTCATAACCCACTTAGAAAGGTGCTAATTTGAAAATCCTCCAGAAGTTTGGGAGATATGGTTGGATAGTATTTCAAAATCAGTTTGGTACTCTTCCATAGTGGAAATGTCTTAACTTTTTAAAATCTACTACCAAATCATCAAAACAGGTGGGTGCGAATTGAACTTGCAATGCCTACACAAACTTAGGCCAGGTAGTTATTGGATGTGAAGCCAATAGCCACTGGTACCAAGTAAGGGCATTACCTTCCATGTGGAAGGAAGCTAGTTGAATCTTTCATGTATTAGGGGTGTTGTAATAGTAAAAAAATTGTTGGGCTCTAAAGACCCATCTAGTGGGGTTAGATCCATCAAACTTGGAAAAATCTATTCTCATGGTTATGCTATGGATCCCGTTTTGGTGTTCAAAATCTGGGTTGAAATCGGTATTGTTATTTTAGGAGCTTGGCTATTGTTTGGGTCAGAATGGTGGGGGTGGATTTATTTGAAGGGTATGGTGGATATGATAAGGGAAATGGTTGTGTAATTATTGGCAAGATTGCCAACTTGCTGGGTAAGTTCTTCAAGCAAGGCCTACTGCCAAGTTTGAGTCTCCTTCATTTTTACATTTTCATTTCTCAATTGAGTGAATACTTCAAAGAGTTGAGAAAGTCGAGCCCCTTCAGCCATGGAACTGACCTAGCTCTAGATACCAAACTGTTATGTATCTAATTTTAAGTAAAAGAATATTTCTGGTACTTTGAGGGTCTAGGCCTCTAGATTGCAAATAGCAATTTTTAAAAAAAGATTTATGATTTTCATTAGATTTACTAGGATATTTAAAGTTCTTCTCCCTTCACAATCGGACCAACATAAAAAAGATAACAACTAACAATAATGGGTAACAACCCACTACAATATAATCCCAACATAACTTGAGCACTAAGCCCATCTCTAAATCTAAGGAAACAACCCATAACATAAACAAGCAGAACAACCCATTAACACTTGAAAATACCCATCAGATTCTCTTCAGACAAAGGATAATTCACGTGCTACTCGTGTGACCCAAATTAAGCTTTGGATGGCTCAGATGTGTTTTCATTTGTAAAGCTCGTGACAAACTCTTACTTTGGGGATGCTGAAAAACCAATCAAAATAACGAAACTTTTCCAATAAATAGGCATAGAACGAACCACAAAACTCACACCAGTTATCTCTTCTCATTTCGTGTTTGCTACTCTCTCTTTCTAGTTCTCCACATTTTGGTAAGTCTTCTTGTAGTTAGTTTCTATTGACGTGATTGTGTAATTTTTCGTTGATGTAAGTTGGTTATTTGTTTGAAGTATATATTTTGGTTAGTGTAGTTTGGGTAAAACAAAAGCAAAAACTGGTCGAAATGATCGAACCGAACTGGTTAGTTTCAGTTCTTAAAAATTGAAATCAAATCGAAACCAGTTCAGTACTGGTTTTGATCGAACCACACTAATATATATATTTTTTAATTTTTTATATTATATATAAAATAATTTTTTATAGTTTTTTATAATATATATTTATATTATTAGTTAATTAATATAACATTAATCTTATTATTCATGCCTATTAATATTTCAACATAAAACTAATATAACATTTGATATAACATAAATTTAGTCTTACAAATCTTAATATAATATTTGATATAACATATAGATTTTTATTTTTTCATTGAAGAGTATTTGTTATTTCAAGAAAAAATTGGAGTAGAGATTGTAGTTTAGCCGTTTTCAAAATTCATATTTTTTCATTCATGAGTTGAGATTGGAGTTGGACAGTTGAAAAACTGAACCACACCTATAACTGAACCGAACTGGATTCAAAACCAAAAAAATTGAAAGTTTCAGTTTCAGTGTTGAATCAGTCTATATCAGTTCTTAGATTTTCAAAACTAATTGATATCAATTCGATTCCGAAAGATGTCTAAAATCGGACCAAACCAAACCGATTATACCCCGTAGGTAGGAGTTTGAAATTAGCAAGGTTTTGATTTTCTTTGAAATAAGAAATTGAGTTTTGATGTAGGCGTGTTATGAGTCATGAAATTTGGTGTATGTACAATATGTTATTACTAGAAATCTTTGGAAGATCATGTGTTTGTGGTTTGAATTTCTTATATGCAAGCTGATACTGGGATAAGATGAACCTTATGTTTTGGTATTAATGGTCCTTAATCAGAGCAATTATATAAAATAATTATGTAGGTAGATATTGTAGTATTATTGAGTTTAAAGGGATTGGTTAAAAACCAATTTTTTTAATGTTTAAATAAATTTAAAGGTAGGAAGAAATATATATATATATATATATATACACAAACATGTTGTTGGATAATTTTTATACTTTCTACTTGGGTATATGTGTTAAGTGTGGTGATGACTTAGTTTTATTGTGAAGTTTGTTGTTAGCTTTAACTTGGTTGAAATCTTTGAACAACCATGAAAATTTAGGTGTTAGTATAAACATGTTAAGGTTCATGTAAATTGTCACATTTTATAGTGGTGGACAATTGTTTAACATTTTGTGAATATGTGTTCTTTGGTAGTGAATAAGATGTGTGTTATATTGGAAAATGAATAGAATCTAATATGAGAAGTTAAGTTTTACTTGGGGCTTTGAACATAATGGTTGGGAATATGATAATAAATTGAAAATCTTGTAGTGCTAGTCAATTTATATCATTAGTTTTGTAGAAATATAAGTGTTGGCGTCATGTTTCGCAGCCTGAGCAAGTCCACGAAAGCCCAACTTTGTAACCTGCAACCAAGACCAAATGAGGGCCTCAGGTGGTGTGGGCCACCTCCAATGCAAAAGTTAGTGGATGATTCTTAGGGTTGCTATGGTGAGTAAGAAAGCTAAGTATCAAGAAAGAGAATAGGAAAGAGATGTAGAAGTCCTCCCCCCCCCCAAAGGAGGGTAAGGGTATTTATACCTGGTTCGGGCTCGACCACCAAGAGGGATCGTGGGGTGTTAGTCTGTACTCAGGTTAGACTTGTTGTCAACATCCTTGCCAGGCAACAACGTGTCAGGGCATGGTCATGCCAACCATTAGCACCCTAGGAAGCACATCGTTGCATGTCTGGCCCCCGATGAGCATTGAATGTGGCGTGATCCCCAGATGTGGTGTGCCCTCCTACGTGTCCCATTTAATGTGGTGTGTCCTTGGTTAGGCATGCCCCATTCTTGGACGTGTTCAGCTTCTGGGGCTTTGGGGCAAGCATGGTTCTCATCCTTGCTTGTAGGGTCCTGATGGCCATTTAAGTGTCAGGTGATTTTTGATCGTCACGTGCCTTCCAACTGCTCCCACTATCGGGCTTCCTAGGTTGGCCTGGCATGACTCCTCTTTTGTTCTCAGGCCCTGGGTATTGTGGGCCGAGCTTGTTGGACTTTGGCTGGCCCCAGGAATAACCCTACTCACAATAAGCATAAATTGGCTGGTTGCAAAGAGTTATTATGTGAAGCTTAAAGGTCTAGAAAATGCAAATTATTGTGTTGATAAAATAGACTTCCCAAGCATCACAATTGTCCATCATTGTTGCTTATGAAATAACTCTAAAAGAGAATATGGATTTTATAAATAGGTATTGCAACACATTAAATCATTTTACTACTAATCACAAACTATCTCATTACTAGTCAAAATTTTTTTTATCTCATTTCGTCTCATCTATATAACTAAACGAGACCTTAATATTGTTTAAGGGTGTTGGATTCTAATTTTGTTTTTGCAAAAGAGGGGCATGCCTAAATCTCATAAAATGTATTAATCCTTTTTTTTTTTTTTGGTCTCTGAGTGATACTGTTGCCACTATCTTGTATTCATGCATCAAAATAGGTGGGTTTAATTAATATAGTGCTTTTATTAAAAGTTTCTAAGCACTACATTTTTATTAAGAATTTTATGAAATGTTATTGCTCAGAAATTTTATTTGCATTACATAATAATTTGTTGAAAAATCAAATGAAAAAATAGTACTATGTAAAATGTGTGATTTTTGTTTTTTTGAAAGGAAAATATCAAACTTCATTGATATCGACAAACAAAAGGACGAAAACAGATTACAAAACTGGACAATTGACCAATTCAACCACATCCTCAGCTTGCTCAAGGGAATCCTTAGCTAGACAGTGAGCAACATAGTTGCCACTTCTTCTTACGAAAGCCACCTACCATTTCTTAGAACTAGACAACATTACTCTAGTGTCATGTAAGACTAAACCCACACTATCCCAACGATTAGTATGCTTCTAGAGGCCTTGACCTACTATTTGAGAATCACCTTCCAGAATAACAGATTGCAACCCCAATTCCTTTGCCATTCCAACCACATAAAAGCCACCAAGAGCTTCAGGTAATAGGGGATCCAAGACACCAGATTTTGACAACTTTTTAGTAGCCAAAATGGAACCCTCATGATCTCGAGCCACCAAACCAATCCCAATTCTATTATTAGTAACACTCAGAGCTGCATCCCAGTTAATTTTGATGGAGTTCACTAGAGGAGGAAACCATACAGAAAGTTGGTCTTGAAACTGCTGGATCACTTTCTTAGAGCCAATCTGTACAGCCTTAAACTCTTCCAAGGAAGTGACTGCTTGTCTTGCAACCTGCATGTGATGCATAAAATAATTCTCAAAGATCATCTTGTTCCTTCTCAACCATATGCCTCTATCTGTCATGGAGAATAACTCCATCAAGTTTTGATCAGAAGTACAAATAAACTATTCAATTTGTTCTTTGAAGCAGCCTGCATTGTTAGAGCTTTTCTGAAAGACTTTAGGGCCTTGACTTCAAACGCCCATGGCTGATGAGCAACTCCATAAAGCATGAGTAGTGGACTCATCTTCTCTACAACAGTTAGGACACAAAGGGGAATCAACTATTTTCTTCATATACAGATTCAATCGAGTGGGAAGTGACTCAAGGCAAGCTCTCCACATGAATACTTTAGTAACATTTGGAGTCTAAAACTTCCAATAGTAGGTCCAATCCTTAAGGCTTTGTGCTTGGTGAGAGGTCTGCCCCTTTTGCATTTCCAACATCTCCTTCTACTTATGATAAGCACTCTTCACTGTGAACTGCCCATCCTTTGTTCCTAGCTATATAAGTCTGTCACTGGCCCCAGCAACACTAATGGGAATTTTATGAACAATTTTAGCAACCTCATTCCTAAGAACAGATACCACCAAGCCTTGGTTCCATTGTTTAGTCTCCTCATCAATCAGTTTAGCAACTCGAGCTTCTATAGTCAAAACCTGGACAAGAGTTTGGACCATATAGCTTGAGGGTCGAGGCAACCACTTGTAGTTCCATATTTTTGTATCCTGACCATTACATATCCTCCATATACAACCTTTCTCAAGAAGACTTCTTGTTGCACAAAGACTTCTCCAAATATAAGAAGGCCTAGCTCCCACTTTGGCATGAAGAAAATCAGTCTTTGAAAAGTACTTCACTTTAAGAACCTTGGCTGCCAGTGAATCAGGAAATTGGAGGAGTCTTCACCCTTGCTTTGCTAAAAATGCCATTTTGAAACTCTCAAAGTCTCTAAACCCCAAACCTCTTGCCCCTTTGCTTTTCCCATTTGTCCCCAAGAAACCCAATGCACCTTCTTTTCATTATGCATATGGCCTTCGTGCTCTTCCCCCTTTGGCTGTGCCCGTCCTGTCCTGTTATGCTCATCTTGTGCCTGGGAGGGCACACATAAAACTAAAATGAGTCGATGACTCGTAAGCATTACTTCATACAGTTAAAATATAGTAACTTAGATTTTCAGTCATGCATTCATCATTCCATACATACATAGCGTACTTATCATGCATACGTCGTTCTTTTCGTTTTAAAACGTTGCGAGGTGGGGTTTTTTTTCGTTATAAACATGCTTAGTTCCCTACGCATCGCTGCCTTCATTTCTTAAAGAATGTTTTCATGCATTCGTTCTTTTTACATACATACATCCATACATGCATTCATTCATTCATCTTTCCTTACTTACGTTCGTTCATGCATTCCGTTCATCCATACATACATGCATTCGTTTCTTAACATGCATCCGTTCTTTCTTTTCACTTTCATAGGCCATTTGCACATTGTTACGCCCCATGTGCTGGGGTTAGCGGTCTTTTGGACCTGATTCAGCCCATGGCCACGGGTTTGGGAATCCATTCCGTCAGGGTGCAGCACTGGGTGCACTACCAGTACTACTTACCCGGCATTGCAATCTGCCCCTTTACAGTCCATTCATTTGGTACCATATCCATTTCAGTCCATGTGGCCGTTACGTATTTTCATACATCATCCATTCAGTCCAGTCCATTCTTTCCTTTACAGTCCTTTCCTTTCCTTTACAGTCCATTCTTCCATTTCAGTCCTTACGTTTCTTATAGTTCTTACGTTTCTTCAGTTCTTTCACTTCATAAAAGTTTTAATTAAGAAAATGGTTTTCTCCCTTTCGTTTTGTAAAAGTCATTTTAAAAGAAGTCTCTTCACGAGAAAATGGTTTTCTTTCTTTTCTTTGAAGAAGAGACTGTTTAAAAGAGTCTGAAAAGAATCATTTTGGGAAAGAGAGTTATTTTAGGAAAAATTCTTGTTTTATTTTCTTTCTTTTCGTTACAGTTTCCGTCCTTGCCTTCTTAACGGTTCTTAGGTCTTTTAAGGCTTCATTTCGTTTCCTTTTCATGAACATACATACAATACGTACTACACATATAACATCCATTCACATGCATACACGTACATACTTTGGGTGCTTAAAGAGGGGCTGCCAAGGAAGGCTGCTACTTACTTATACTTGAAAACTTACGTTTCATTTTCGTCTTCTTTTTAGATAAAAGCTTTCGTCTTTTTCTTCTTTTCTATACGTAAAAACTCTAGAAGAATATGAACATAATACTTACCTGGACTTCATGCCATACTCATTCCATGCAGTCCATTCATGTGCGTGTCTGATAGCAACCTACATGCATACACATAATCTTATGTCATCATCTATCTAATGCATCAGTAACTATTCTAAAATTAGAACTACGCCTCATTTGGAACACTCTCCGTCCATTCCTGGGCTATCATGTGCCATTTACTATACTAAAACCCTTCAGGTCTTATTCCTTAAAGCGAACCCTCGTGATTCACCTTAGGGTTAAGACACTAAGACCTCCATCTCGTTCTTCTATTTCCACAATCTGACGCATGATTCCGACCGACAGAGTCATGCGTCCCAACCTTAGAAAACTTACACGTTACCACCTTCACGTATCCTAGCCCATACTAGATCCTTATTCCCATCCATTCAAGCTACATGAAGTCAGTCAATTCTCTAGCTAAAATACCATGTAACCATGATCAGAACAGATTACCCATTACATATGGTAAACCTGTCTGGTACACGTGTCTCGTCAAAGACACTTGTATCTTACTCCCATTTTATCACCTAAGAGCAACTTATAGCTCCACTGAACACCTGCTTGTATAAACAAGCTCCATACTCCAATACCAACTTGCTCAGACCCGGTTGATAGGATTCTTCCTACTTCCCGACTCTATACAAGTTCATCCCAACACTTGATAGGAGAGGACTACATCCACAAATACACCTCTATCTCGTCACGCAACTCAAGACTAATCCTGAGTCACGTCACGATACCCATCATGCTTCCGCTGCACGCTCTGATACTTCTCCATCACTTCCTTATACTCTCAGTCACAAGTCAGTCTCAAGGCAATACCTGTTACCTTGAACTACAGGCCACATCACTACTGCTTCGGGACACTGTTACACAGTTCCCGCCACTTGACAAGAGGACTTCATCCACAAATGTGCCTTTGTCACATTATGCAGCTCAAGATAGATTCTCGAGTTACAATACGGGGCCCATCATGCTTCTGCTGCACTCTCTGATACCTTTTCACCACTTCCATATACTCTTAGCCATAGTCAGCCTCAAGGCAACATCCGTTACCTTGGACTACAGCCACATCACCATTGTTTCAGGACACTGTTACACAGTTCCCTGACGTTACACCATACGCTCCATCATCCAACCCTTCGTGATACGCAATCCAGTGTAACACGACCTAGTATAGAGTACACTCACGTGAACTCTCTTTCATCCACACTACAACACACATTGCTATGATACACGCCTCACGGTGCATCGCTACGCGACACGAAGTACGCGCCACGAGTACTCCTTTCGCTACAACACTCATCATCACGATGCACATCACATGATGCATCACCATACAACATGGAGTACACTCCATGCGTACTCCCTTCCTTCTACGCCACACATCACTACAGCGCATGTTGCATGGCGCGTCGCTGCATTACACAAAATACGCTACACGCGTACTCTCTTCGCACTACACGCCGTATCACAACTACGGCATCCATCTCACGCCCATAATTCACAACACAGTCTACAATACTACACAATCAAGCCCAATACTTCACAACTACACTTCACTTTACAACTACGCAGCGAACTCCACAAATACTAACTACATAGTCCACAAACCAACCAACTAACTACTTTAAACGTAAATAACTAGGGATAGAGGGTTATACCATCGACGGGATAACCCGTGCGTCGCTCGCTGCTCGTCACGAACATGCGTTGGAGGAGCGTACGTGACGGTAACACCGCGTACGGTGGCTGTCCACCACATAAAGTGGTAGTTTGGGCTTGAGAATAGCTAGGCATGGCCTTGGAAGGCTCACGGTGGCCTCGTGGTGGTCAAAGGTGGCGGAGCACGGCGGCATCATGCCGTGAACAGTAAATCCGAAAATGGTGGGAGTTTCTTGAGGTGGAGGAAGGCCATAGAACTTCATGGCAAGCTAGGGAAAGGTAGATGAATATGTGGTGGAGCTGTGGTGGCGAGGAGGTGGCCATACGATGGCTGACAGCGGCGGATCGGCCGTTTGAAGTGTTTTTCGGCCTTGGAGAGTGTGAGAGAGTGAGGGTTGTACACAACTCCGTTGGCCATGAAATTTCTTAGGGAAGTTCATGGTGATGAGAGGAACAAGGTGGTGGTGGTGAAACACCATGGGTGGCCGTGTACGGTGGTGCACGGTGGTGCAACCGAAACTAAGGCCATGGAGACCCATTTGAGAAAGAGTGAGAGTTAGAGGGAAAGAAAGACATGGGGAGGAAGCCCATGACGTGGTGATTCCATTGGTGGTGCTTGGTGGTTGTTTTGGCCGTGTATGGTGGCCCTAGGTGGTGGAAATGGGTGTAGAACCCATTTGCTTGGAGGAAGAAAGAGAGAAAAGGAGTGGCCGGTTTAACTCACCACCGGTGTAATAGTACTCACCGGTGGGGGAGGATCATGCCAGTGTGGAAGGTGGAGTACGGCGGCTGGAGATTGCGCCGGCTGGGAGCTTGAACCGAACGACATGGAGGAGAGGCAACATGCACGTGTACGTCGGCCATGGAGAGGAAAGAGAGGAGAGAGAAGAAGAAAAGGAAAAAGAGAAAAAGTGAAGAGGAAAAGAGAGGGTCCTGGATATTTAACCTCAATCCTACGCTTCGGGATCCTCAAACGATCCAACGATGAGTTTAAATACTGATTTGAAAACGCGTAAGTGTTTTATTTTAAATAAAACACTTTAATAAAACACTACGAGGAATTAAGGTAGAATACTATTTTATAAACTAAAGTTTGTGAAATAATATTTCTTCATCATTATTTAAAATGATAAAGCATCGTTAATTACTCAAAGGGAATAAAACACTTAAATAAAACACTGAGAGGAATTAAGATAGATTATTATTTTATAAACTAAAGTTTATAAAATAATATTTCTTCATCATTATTTAGAATGATAAAGTATCTTTAATCACTCAAAGAGGATAAAACCATTTAATTTAAATAATAGTTTTCAACATAAAGTTAAACCTCTTAATATTGTAAAACAACTAAAATATTTAATCTAAGTAATTATCCACAATTATAATATTTTCAGTGCTCATTAAAATATTATAATTGTGCTACTTTAAAAGCAAGTGATCGGTGCAAAACTGTAAGTGCACAGTATTGTAGTTTTATAATAAAGTGATAAGAAGAGTATCGTCCTCAGGGATTGGTACCTTACTTTTGCCAAATACCAAAATTATACTAATCTCGATTTTATCTAGAGGAATCGCTAAGATTTTTGGAGTTGCAATTTAAACTAAAATCGACTCAGAGAGAAATACGCAAAGGAAATAAAAATGACGTTTGAAGATCAAATTAATGGGAAAGAAAACTTCTAGGAAAGCGATTTCACCTAATTCTTCACTATGCTTTTCTCATCCAACTAATTTCATTTAATTCTTTTTGTTGATTAGCAAATCTCTAATTCATCCAACAGCCTCTTTCGATAGTCAATTGGAAATTATTCTTGTTCATCAATTCACACAAGGATATGCAAATTAATAAAGCAAGAAATCAATAGGACCAATGATTTAAATACTACATAGGTTCATACAAGTCTTTCGATCTCTATACTTACTTATGCTGAAATATTCAAGTTCTACCCTATGATTCCCTCTTTCGATAGCAAATCACAAGATTAAATATCATCTAATTAATGGCCAGTTAATTAGAAGCAATAAATTCAGAATAAATCAGATAAACAAAGAGAGAATTGCATTAAATTAGCATAGACAATCAAGCATAGTTCGGAACTAGGTTACATCGTTTTCCTAGAATAAAGGAAATTTAGCTCATGCTAGAAATGGAATTCAACATAAACGAATTCACCATAATTGTTCTGAGAATATTGGAAGAAAATAAACGCTGAAAAATACTCCTTGCAGCCGCAAATCGTCTTCAAAAACTCAAGGAAATGATTCAATGCTTTTCTCCCGTCTGTGCTCGTGTATGATTCCAACGTACGTGCAATATGTGGAATTCTTTCTCCAAAACAGATGAATTGAATCCTCCTAGCTGTGTTTTTCTGTCCCAAAAAGTGTTCTCCAGTCAAAAGGTACGGCCATAAAGTGAAAAATCACTTTTATATGGTGTGACGGCGGAAAACCCTAGATCTGTCAAAATACGATGTTCGCTCGAGCGGGGTGTCGAGCGAACATCGAGCGGTCGACTCTGCCTAACTTCGCTCGAGCGGCCAATGTCTCCGCTCGAGCGATCTTTGTATTCCCGCAACCCGCTCGAGCTCACTGTCGAGCGGCAGTCGAGCGTTTGAATCTGCCTGAGTTCGCTCGAGCGGCCAAAAGCCTCCGCTCGAGCGATCTTGTAAAATCTGCAATACGAAATTTTGCAAGTCATCAAATACCCCCAAACTTACAACTTTGTTTGTCCTCAAACAAAAAGAAAAGCAAATGATAGTTTAGGCAATATCAACTCGACCCCAAAGAGAAGTATCATCACTCACCAAGCTTTTATGAATTTAGATTTCATCACTAATATCTTACTCTTTTAACATTAAAGATAGCAAGAAAATCAATCAAAAATTTTGCAATTTGTCAAGCTAGAGTTAGGCGTTTACTTCAACCTAAAACTAAGACCTTGAGTGTGTGTGTGATATAGCCAATTTAACCTCAAATCACCTGCAAACTCAGATAAAAGTAGAACAACCAAAATCAGAAGAATTCTCTTAAAACTTAATCCCATAAGTCCAATTTTCAGAAATCCTCTCCACTAATGTAGTCAACACCAAAATCAGAGATCAAAAGGTCTTTAATAAGGTTGTAATGATAGGCCACAAGGTGAGGGTTAAGAAAGAACTGGATATGGATAATTAAAGCAAACTGGGAAAATACTTAGTGAAAAGAATACTAAAAGAGATTTCTACATGATTCAAATCATAGCTCTTTCTTGGCAATATGCTCATACTTGTGGCATTATTATTGCTATAATCACTGAAGCAATGCCAATAATTCCCTTAACAAAATCTGAGGTGATACACACTCCGCTTAGTGACTTCTTTTTCTTTTTTTTTTTCACTATCTTTCTTCTTCTTCTTCTTTGATCAAACAGAGCAAATTTAATACAGTTCATCATGAAACAAATTTTCTCTTTTAAATGTAACTCTCCACCAAAGTATTTTCTCAAACTATCAAAGGTAGATTCTTTGTTTTTCAAGCTTAGAGCGGGTATGGTTTATGTAGTTCATAGAACAAATAAAGGCTTATGTAGAATAAGGCTCAAGGGGGTTGACTATAGAAACACACCATGTAATGATGGCATGACATTTAGGACGGCTGGGAAAGCTTTTTGGTTATGCCAAAGAAATGCCTAGATCATTTCTCTAATATTTGGTCTCAACTAGGATATCGCCTCAAGGACCCATCAACGGATTCTAGAGCAAAGCAAAATCGAACTTTCCTCTTTCAATTAATTCAACTTTTTCTCTTCATAAGCAAAATGGAATAAGAGAAAAAACGACTATGTGCTCAATTGCGTTCAAGGTCAAAGATTTAAACCAAAGTACCCACAAAACTCCACTTGACATAAAAGAAATTTTTGAAAATTTTTCTCAAAACCATCTTCAATCACAAATTTCAGAGTCATAGAGACTTCAATCTTACTCCAATACATGCTTGGTAAGAGAATCAAACAACCCAAGACTTAGAAAACAAGAGGATCAAATGACTATAGGAGTTTACACCCCCAAACTTAAACTAAACAATGTCCTCATTGTAATGCAAAAGTAAAAATGATTAAAGAAATAAAAGGAACTTCCCTGGTTTCATGATGAAACTTCCGTAGTTTAAAATTTTTCAGCTCTTTATTCATGCTAAATAAACCTGCATCAAAAATCAAATTATTAAAACTAAATAAATAAAGATAATAAAATAAACGAAAGAATGAAAGATAGATCTATGGGTTGCCTCCCATAAGCGCTTGTTTTAAAGTCTACAGCTAGACTTTCCAATCCTCATCAATTAGGATCTCCAAGAGGAATAAATGCATAGTTCCTCTCCAATTGTTCTCCATAGTAGTGCTTCAATCTCTGACCATTAACTCTGAAAATATTCCTTGTCTTGTCCTAATACTGGGGATGGAGATCAACAGAGATAGGGTGAAAGGTCACAGTTCACCTTACTCAGAAGCAGTATCTGAAGAAAGTACTGCAACGATTCAACATCGACTCGAAGACGAAGCCGGTGAGTACTCCTATGGCCCATATTTCAAGCTCAGTGCATTGCAGTCTCCTAAAACTGATGAAGAGCGGGACTACATGAGAAATGTCCCATATGCAAGTGTTGTTGGAAGCTTAATGTATGCCATGGTGTGTACACGACCTGATATCTCCCAGGCCGTCAGCTTGGTTAGTCGCTATATGCATAATCCTGGAAAGGCTCATTGGCATGCGGCTAAGTGGATTCTACGGTACATTTTAGGGACCGTAGATATTGGTTTAAAGTTCGAGAAAAGTGAAGATAGTCTAGTAACTGGATATGTTGACTCAGACTATGCAGGTGATCTTGATAAACGCCGATCGACAACTGGATATGTGTTCACTATGGGTGGAGGACCAGTTAGTTGGAGATCAACTTTGCAGTCGACAATTGCACTATCATCTACTGAGGCTGAATACATGGCTGTAACAGAAGCCATGAAAGAAGCTATTTGGTTACAGGGATTGGTAACAGATTTGGGCTTTAAGCAGCAAGAGGTTACCGTTCACTGTGACAGTCAAAGTGCAATTCATTTGGCAAGAATCAAGTGTATCACTCTCGAACAAAACACATAGATGTCCGATTTCACTTTGTACGTGAAATATTGGAAGAAGGGACATTCTACTTCAGAAAATTGGCACTGAAGATAATCCAGCAGATATGTTGACAAAAGTTGTCACCGGGATCAAGTTCCAACACTGTTTGGACTTGATTAATATCTCATACTGCTGAGCACCTACGGGTGCATTGGCGCCTTAGGGCGCATTTGGTAGCGGAGATCTCTCATGGCAAACGAACATTTCGATGAAGGGATGAAATCATTGGAAGGATACAATATGTAGTATCCTATTATGGCACACTTGGGTGGAGGGGGTGATTGTTAGGGACCNGTGGAGGGGGTGATTGTTAAGGGACCACCCCATGTGTGCCGTCCACTCCACATGGTGCCCATATATTGCCCATGTGCTCATGTGTGCTCATGTGCCCATGTGTTGTCCATGTGGTGATGTTTCTCACATGTGCCTCCAGATGAATTAAACACTGCATTCCAGCGCATATGTGGAGTGAGAGGAGCTCATCATCTCCTATAAATAGGAGAGGATGTCTGAAGCTTAAACCATCCCCAAATAAGAGAGTGAAGTTGAAGTGAGAATTGTGTGTAGTGCCATTTGAGATAGAGTTGTTTTGAATATAGTGTTTATGCTCAGTGGATGTAGGCAAATTGCCGAACCACTTAAATATTGTCTCTATCTATTTTTTTTTTTGTGTGATTTCTGGGCGGCTTTAGGCACAACAAGTTAGAGCTTGTTAATTTGGATATTTTAATTCGAATGCCATGTTGTTTCGTTGTTCTTGGGAATCATTTATATAAGATACTGGCATTATATGATTAGGATAATATGAATGGCGTAAAGTTTGATGTTATAACATGTATATATACCTTCGTATGAATTAGATAGATGCATGTCTGGATCAATCTATATATACGTAGCTTGTGATATAAATCTCTTAATGACTTTTAAAACAATGTAGCATGCATCTGTACTAAATATTGTTGGGTTTTCCTTTGTGTGGAGCCTGTGATTTGGTTTGTGTGGAGTCTAGTTTTGTTTGTGTGTGGCTCGGTTTGATGACCCGAACCGACAAGGATTTGTTGTGATTTTTTGGTACTGGATTTTTAATATGAACAAATTTTGACCCGTTTTTGGTGTGCTCATAATCCGATCTAACTTACTAATTAGGGTACGTACTTTCCTATATATGTTTTGTCTTATATTCTTTTATAGCTGCCACATTGTATCTTTGATTATCATCTGAATAGGCACGTTGCCAAACCGTGTAAATCTTGTGTTGTCAATGATTGATTCTAATTTTTGTTTACTTTTTCTCTTAACATTCCTAACAAATATTGTCGATCTGTTTTGAGAATAATTCTTAATCATCTATCAGCCTAACTAAAAGAACTTCAATGATCATCTATCTGTCTTAACTAAAAGAATTTCATAAACTAGGATTACTTTGGGAATTCCATCTTGTTTGGATAGTTTAATTAATTCGAATGCCATCTTGTTGCGTTGTTCTTGGGCATCATATATAAAAGATACTTGTTTTACGTAAGATGGCATTATATGATTAGCGTAATATGAATGGCATATAGTCTGATGCATGATGTTATAACTTGTATACTTTCGTATGAATTAGATATATAGATGTCTGAATTTGTACGTAGCTTCTGATATAAAGCTCTAAATGACTATTGAAACAATGTAGCATGCATGCATCATGTACTAAATATTTTTGGAATTTTTTGTGCAGAGCCTAGTTCTATTTGTGTGTGGCCTGGTTTGATAATCCGAATGACAAGGATTCATTGCGATTTCTTGGTGGATTTGCAATGAAATTTTTTTTGTCCCATTTTAGTTCTTAATTTGACCCGACTCGCTAATTAGGGCACTTTCCTATATATTGTATTAAATTCTTGTATAGCAGCTGCATTGTATCTTTGATTATCATCTGAATAAAATATTTTGTAAGTCCATGGACATAGCCATGTATGCCAAACCATGTAAACTCATGTCGTATGTGATTGATTCTAATTTTTGTTTATTTTCTTTCTTATCGTTCTTAAGAAGTATTGTCTATTTTGAGAATTCATGATCCTCATCAGTCTAGCTAAAAGAATGCATTGATCATAAGGATTTCTTTGAGAAGGATTCTATATAAATTAAGGCAGAAAGATACCTGATCCGACTGGTGGAACTTGATTGGGTTGGCCTTTTTCAATGCTCACAATGTTCAACGGATCAGTTGCAATGCTGGTGGCAGGAGCCGATGGATCGATGCGTATACCTTTCAGCAAAAAAGGCCAACGAATCTTAAGTCCGTGACGATCAGATAGATTAAGTACTGTCATTCCAGGTCTTGGATGAACAATTTTCTTTTAAAGAAAAAATTTAAAAAAATATAGAATATATAATAACATTGGCTCAAACCATGATATATATATTGAAGCTTTCAAACGAACCAATATATATATATAGCATTAATACAGGATTCATTGGTAAATGCGTTTTATTCTCTATCAGCCACAATGTTTGCAATAATTAACGTAATTGAAAGTAGATAGTGGCAAAGTCAAGTAATGTGTGTGAGAGAGTGAGAGTGAGAGAGAGAGAGAGAGAGAGAGAGAGAGAGAGAGAGAGACTAACGGGAATAGATCCATTTTTTCCAAAAGACGAGCTGATTTCCACTCGGAAATGCTTTCCGCATAGAAGCCAATGCTAAGAAGGGGATCTCGCCGCGGTCGTCAAGAGCATGTGTCAAACTTGGATACCGCCGGATTAAATCCAAAGCAAGATCTGTTGTGTTGTGAGAGGCGTACGTACAAGAAACGAATGATGACCAAAAAAGGAATTAATTAAATTATAATGACAAGAGTTCAAATGATCGGCAATAACGGACAATAATATTAATTGGATAGTAAGTAAAACAAAGATCGAGCACGTTGTTACCCAAATCTCTGGTATATATTGCACGGGTAAGAAGCATAGCTCCCTTGCGACCTTTTTCTGCAAGGACCAGATCATTCAGCGAAGTGAGAGGATACAAATACTGCACCAGTTGATCTGATCTTCCATACACAAGAGCCGTCATTAGAGCTGTGTAACCGTCACCATCTGCAATTCCCACGTCTTCTCTCGACATTCGACCCACCAACTCCTGGACTATATGGGCATGTCCAACAGCAACAGCAATGTGAAGAGCCGTTTCGCCTTTATATGTGATTGCCTGCCTTAACTGCATCAGGTTGAGAATTAAGAAAGTCCTCTGCAACAGGCGAACTACCACGAAGCACAGCCCTGTACAAGTCCGCATACAGAAGATAGCTCTTGTTGACGCTGCCCATATCTGCAATTTTTTAATTTTTTCATGAGATGGTCTTTTCCCGTATCTGCAATTAATCTGGCCATATTTGGCACCATATCTAGTAAATTTGGCGCCACCGGAGGTGGTGGCAGTCCATCGGATAATATCTTTTAAAATTTTTAAGATAGTTGGGAAAACTATATATATATATGAATATGTAAAATTAGTTAAATAGGAATTTCATATTAATTTGTAAATCTTCATTTTCTAATAATTTGGATTTTAAAATTTTAAAATCGATTTATGTTTTAAAAATTTTAAAATAACGGAGGAATTTTTTTAGCTTTTCAGTTTTATTTTTATTTTTATCCTTTTAAACGAACATGTATCTTTTAATGTTCATGGGGTCCTTGGGGGATAATTAACTACGATAGTTTCAAGCCTATTGAATTTAGTTTTGGATAGAGTTACCATTATAATGCAGACTTTAAGCAATTTTCGAGCGTAGGTGGCAATGTTGAGAGAGAGAGAGAGAGACTCACCAAGCTGATACTTCTTTTTTAAAATTTGCCAAGCAGTATTGGCTGAACTATTAATGGTCCTAATCTTGGAAAGTGCGTCTGGGCCGCATGAAATCTGGATCACATGTAAAGCCATGTAATTCCTCCTTCTCCAATCGTTAATAGCTTCATGTTCGTTTTCTTGCTGAAGAAATGCTGGGATTGGGTTTCCGTTATCGTCAATGATGTCCTTCCAAAGATCTTGAGCCTTTAAGTAGGTTCGCATCCGAATCGCCCATTCCGCATAATTATATTCGTCAATCAATTCAGGAATAGCCGCAGAAAAGGCAGTACTCTTTCTTTCCATTTTAATCTATGAGCATATATATATATATAATCTATCTGGTGAGCTGCAGAAATATTAGAAGATCAGAAAGATGATGTGTTCGATCAAGAGCATATAGAGAGGCAAATTACATAAATAATAATCTTCATCATGATTCATTACAGTCCTAATTTTTATAATTAATAACTTGAAAGTGAAATCTAATAGTACTAATATCATTGACTTGATGAGAAATAGCATAATTTTTCTTAACTTATATCATTGATCAAATTGAAGGATAAAGAGATCATGAAGTAATTACTTGCGAGGCAGCTACCTGCTGGAAGACTATTTTCCAAAACTGTCGCTCCTAGCTTTAAATTTCACTTGGCGGTTGTAGTCACAGGTAGTCTATCAAGAAGGTTGAGTAATGATATATATAACTTTAAAATATACAAATTCTACATATTTTTTATTTATAAAAAAGTGATGGTTGTAATCACTGATATATAGTACCATATCCATACTGACTTATGTCAATGAACATGTGATGTTTATAATAATATTTGTTTCCATTCATGATTTTCATTTATAATATGTTTTTGTATGCATCAAATCAAGTACACAGTAAATATGATATATATTTATTCTATTATAATAAGTGACTATCTTATTGTTACAGTAACTTTTCTTGTTTTCTGTTAACTTTTTTATTTTTTTGTTAAATTCGTTACTTTTTTGTTTTAGAGATACAATTGTCTTTTCCTACATCTCTTTCTCATTCCTGATTCCCTCTCTCCTCTCATCTCAAACCTCTCTCCCACTCTCCTATGTCTACATCTCTACCTAACCCCTTCAAACCCACCCTCTTACACTTTTCTCTTAAATACTCAGATTTTAATCTGAACATAAATGTTTAGATCTGTAGGAAAAAAATGGCAACAAAGAACAACGAATACAAAATGAAAAAAAAAAAAAAAACACTCAGATCTTAACAAGATATATTCAAATATGTCAAGATTAAAAAAAATTATATCAAAACACATAATTTGGATTTATCCCAAATCTCAAATCTTATGCGTTCTTTTAATGTAATGGTAGTATTTATTATTGTGACAATGACACTATTTTTATTTGTCTATGTTATTCTAATGTATATTGATTTTAATTTTGAACTAATTTTTTTTGTTTTCTAATGTA
Organism: Carya cathayensis; assembly: GCA_011037825.1. NCBI lineage: Eukaryota > Viridiplantae > Streptophyta > Magnoliopsida > Fagales > Juglandaceae > Carya > Carya cathayensis. Next base: position 855,064 of record QGSO01000371.1, read on the forward strand.
TCTAAATATGTAATTATTCTACTTACCGACTTATCATTATCCAAAGATATTTGCTAAAGTTTGTTTTTTTGTCTCTATACATTAAATTATTCATTAATCAAGTTTTTTTAAAAAAAAAAAACCATATTATTTTTGTAAAAAATCTGTTTAACCCAATTCGGCAAACATAATTTGCATGTGTTCCTGGTCTAGTATATATATATATATATATTAGTGAAATACACAATAATGTAATGAAAATTACAATAAAATTAACATCCAAACGAAATCAGTTAAGACTGAGGCACAGAAATTTCGCTCTCTTTAAGGAAATTCAAGTCCTATGCAGTGTACAAAACCCCAAATTAAGCGGTGCAGCAGAATTTCTCAGCTTGACTCATCTAAGATAATGTCAACAGTCCAACTGATCGTCATATAGCTTGAACCAACTCTGCACAAATAGTTAAGCTCAAAACTCCACCAAAAGAACACCTTTTTATTGTCTGAAAATCTCTCAAAAATATATACAAACTTCTTTTTATCTTTCTTAATCAAACTTTTCTATATTGTACACAAAATAATAAGTCCGTCAGACTCTTAAAAATAGCCACACATTTTAAACCCTCTATGTGATCTTTTCCCAAAAATAAGAACTACTTGCCGAGTGATTAAAACCTCACTAAAGGTAAAGTGTTTCCGAAGATAAATATTCCAGCTATGAGAAATTAATGCTAGACGTTAAACGTTCATTTACAAGAATAAAGAGATAACGGCAGCAAAGTAATCGAGAAGCCAGCATCATTTCTACGAGATCGGGTACTGACAATAAAAGCAGGCTAAATAACTTTAAGCAATAAACCACATAACTCATAACGTCTAATAACCTACCGATGAAGGCATGCAACAGTATGAACACTTAAAATTAACCAAAAAGAATAACGCCTACAAGTCTTCCTCCAACTTAATCAAATTAAAACAAATTAAAAATAAAAAATATTTATTAAAAAATACCAACAATATATATATATGCACGGTATCGCATTGATTGCCCTTGTTTTGATTGTATCTAATCTTTTGGAACGAGGCCACATGGGCATATGAACGCATGGATGCGGCTGAAACTGAAAGAGTCTACCTTATGTGATCATGTCTTCGATCCACATTCTAATGTATTCATCATGAATGAGGTTTCAAGGATGATGTCATTCTAATGAAGATGGCCTCTTCGCAGATAAAGGTTGTTTTGGATTAAAAAATACTCTTAATTTATCTCATCTTATCATTACAATTTTTTAAATTTTTACACAAAATATAATAAATAAAAGAACTTTTTTAAATCTTAATTCAACTTTATAATGTTATATATATATATATATATAAAGTAGATATAAGTATTATATGAAGTTATGTCTTTCTTTTTTTTTTTTTTTACTATATCTCTTCTTTTATACAATGCGTGAAATATAGAGATGGATGCAATTTGCTAGTATGGTAGGCCTTCAATATATTATATGGGGGCAGGTATTATGTATTGGTCGAGGTTGTTCAATTCCTGATCACCGTGTAGTCAAACTAGTCATGTGATCCCCCAAAGAAGGAGAACGGCGGGCCGAACAGTGGGTCAACATTAGTTTTATAATGTCGAACGAGATAAACATCATGTATAGTTTTATAATACTACTTCGATTGGCAATATCTCATTGACGGCCCGCCCTTCGACATTAGTTTTATAATCGATTAGATCCTTAGGGGCAAATTAAGTTTTATTATTTTATTTATATATGAAATCTAATTTTGGAACGAGGCCAAATGCGCATATGCATGCAGCTGAAACTGAAAGAATCTTGTTGAACCATGTGATCGATCTACCTCGCCATCTTTGACTCAGATCTAGCATTTCTCTAGAAGTCTCGGTGACAAGTGTATAAAATAAAGAAAATATAATGCTGAAGAGTATTCAATAATTAATTCTGCTTGGTGTCCCATGCATTTGGTTTCATATGCCCAACTTTGTTTAGACTAAAGAAAACACATATTCCAATTCTCTGTTTGAATTTGAAAATCATATCAGCCGGATTATAGATAGATATAATAAGTAGATGTTACTTAAATATAATTTAAAATGGGACAATATGTCATTATTTATTCATCCAAAGGTCGTTCCATTGACCGAGTAGGCATGTAAACTGGCCAGCCTGATGCCCCAAAGACTGAGAACGACGGGCCGAACAAGCGTGGGGGGTGGGGGAGGCTAGACTGGTCCGGCTAATTTAAGCCTTTCAAGGGCCCTCGTTTCAACCAACTGATTAAAATAGATGGATAAAAGAAATAAAAACAGATGTCGAACTTGGTGAACCTACAAATCAGCTCATATTATTATAAGATCTCTACCTTTTAATAATAGAAAACTTCAAAAATATATGTCAAGCACCTCTAGGCGAAAAAAAAGGACTGCTAATTTGCTGCATTATCCTTATGTTTAAGCCAATTCTGAGCAAGGCTGCCATTCAGTTCATCTGTGGCATATATTAGTAAACAATAACAAGCAAGTTGCGCGCTACTAATTATATTGATTTTAGAGTAATCATAAATGGATTTATGACTTTTTCCCAACTCATTTTGATTCAATCAATAAAATAATGCCATTCCATTCAAAATAAATTTTAATATTACAAAACTACTTTTCATTTAATTTAAGATTAATGTGAAATAATTATAAAATAGTTATAAGTGCATTTAACTAAATTCTGATATTATATATATAAATATATATATATATATGATAAAATTCTTTGTTATAAAATTGGCCAAGTCTTATTATTTTAGTATATATAATGAAATCTAATTTTGGAAGGAGGCCAAATGGGCATATGCAAGCATGCAGCTGAAACTGAAACAATCTTATACATTGGATCATGATGTGATTTAATATCAGAGATTATATTTTATTTATGAGTTTTGCTACACTTAAGCCAATGTATTAACACAGCACTTATAATGAGGCTCATTATAACTTTGAAAACACCAAAATACTAATAATGAGGCTCAATACTACATCATATCAGCGTTGTGTTGGATGTGTTAAAAAAAAAAAACTTATAAATAGATTTCTCTTCATTTATTTGTTGTACTTTTAAGCTAATAGATTGAAGTTATTGAAGTTGGCCACTGCAATAATGTTGCCATTGTATAGTAAACAAGCTTTATTTTGCAGGACATTTACAGAGCCTATGGATCAGTCAGATTCTTCACAATGATATGCATGGTTTCAGCTTGGACTTGACACTACAACATAAAAAGAGCTATTGGGACGATTTTGGTTTGGAACGAAATGAAAATCGTCCCAAAAAATGAGATGTAGGGACGAATTTCAAATTTAATTCTTAAAAAATGACGGAAGGTATTTACCATTCGAACAATATCTTTAGGGATGAAACATTATGTCCCTCATAAGAAAACCATTCAAATGCCAATTAGTAACATTCGAACAGAATAAAATAAACATTCGAACTGAAATTATATATGGTCGAATGACAATTTGGCGTGTTAAGTGAATTTAGCGGGATATTGACTTAATGTTCTAATATCATGTAAAAACGTTTGAATGCTAAGGTTAAACAATGTTCGAACATTTATTATTTATGATCGAATGGGAAATTAGAGGCAAAGTCAAGAAATTTTGGCGGGACATTAACTTACCATTTGAACATACTACTATACAGTTTGAATGGTACTTTAATCAATGTTTAAACGTAAAATTAAGTGTTTGAACGGTGATTAGAGGAATGCTACTTTACATATTTTAAAATTATTTTTTATTAGTATTTATTTTTTATTTGAATTTTATTTTATTCTTGTTAAGCTAATTGAGTTGTTCTACTTACCATCCATACACTACAAACTTATTATAAGAAAAATGAAAAAATAAAATAAAATAGGTGAAGTGTGTGGTGTGTACTAGAGATGATAAGTAGAATTATTTATTTTTTTTTAAATTTAGAATTATAGTTATATTAACTAGTAATTTATAAGAAAGTTATCAATTAAATAATATGAATAATATAAATCAATAATTAATTTATAGAAGACAAAAAAAGATTTAATTCATAATTAAATCAAATTTACAAAACATGACATATTGTCCATTCTAAAAACATAAAAATAAAAATAAAAGATAGAAAGTACTAAGATACATCGGCTCTTGTTTACGCTCGACAACATTTGAGACGATCTCGGCATATAGCAAAAATCAGGTAATCAAGATCCCGAATGACAATATATCTATCGTAATGTACTGGAACTATGATCGAATCCTATTGATTATATACCCCACTAGGTCGATATAAACACCATGAGCAATGCGTATCATAAATTTCACCCGATCCATACCAATCTCTGTCTTATGCTGCTGAGGGTCAATATTGCTGGCGATTATCAAATTCATGATCTTGAAGAAAGAAGATAGATTTGCCTACTTGATGCTCTTCATCCCATCATCCTGAGAAGCATCTAGACCAACAACCAAATCCCTCACTTCATGATTAGTGAGGGCATCAAGCTCATCTATATAAACTGATGCCTCGTCCTCAGCTGTCTCTACATCACCTGAAGGATTAGACTCTCTAGGCACCACATTCAGATATGCATCGTGTAGCCTGAGAATACCGAGAAATTCAGGGAGTCTGTCCGCTAAAAAAATAACTGGATTTCCTCGAACAGAGATCTCCTATGCCTCTCTGTCATTTGGGCTGGCACCACCAAGCTCTTTATAGAACTCAATGACAATGTCAATATTAGACACGAGCTCCCACGCTTCTTCCTTCTAATTTAGGATTAGTCTCCAACCACAATCACTAAAAACTGATGGCAGTGAATGACCCTCCCAAACAAGAGTTAGGAAGTCAGAAATTTTCACCTGCTGCTATAGTTAAAACAATCATCTCTCTGCCTGTTTGGATGATAGTCTTTCCTAGTTTGCCACGCTTATGTCCCAGCCTAGATGAAAACATTATTAACCTGAAATTTAAAAAATAAAATATATATGCAATATTAGTGATAAAATATAATAAATAACTATTCACTAAATTATATACTAATAGCAATTTAATAAAGTCAAATAGATAGAACAACCAAATTTGTTAAAAATAAATAAATTAATATTAATTATAAATTAATTAATAGTATTTTAATATTAATTTTATATTTAACAAAATGAGATAAACTTCTATATTAATTTAATTATAATATAACGTGCATTATCATGAAGATTGATAGAACTATAAAATGTGATAAAAATAAACTAATTATTTAATGTTAATTAGAAATTAATTATTAGTCATTTAATATTTAATAAATGTGATAAATATTAATATAAAGAATTAAAATTCGCCTTTGGTTTATATCGTTCGAAGAACTACAGTAGTGTTCGAACGGTAACAATTCGTATTTAGCTCACACCGTTCGAACAGCTACAACAGTGCCCAAACGTGAACCCTTCATGTTTGGCTCATACCATCGGAATGGTAACTGAATCGAACTCAGTCATGGCTGAGTTAACTCAACAGCCATGAAAACCTATGGAATCCATCGATTCCATTAGTTTTTCAACAACTCACATCCCCTACTTCATAAATAAATATCCTACAATGGATTTCACGCCAAATACAGTGTCTATTGATGGAAAAATCAAACTATCCTAATTCAAATAAATAACCCAACAAAACCTCAATATAAACTGTAAAATTACAAGGAATGGAGCGTACCGATACTTAGAAGAAGAGGCTTCGATGGGGGTGTGATTACGGCACGCTCAATGGTGACTTTACTGATGAAAAAACTGTTTGGAGAAATTGTATGTGGCGGCGTTTAAAAACCTCCTCCCGCAATAACTTATATGTATAGAACCATTTGAACAGTAAGTGCATGATACGCTCAAATGGTTCTTTTTGACCGTTCGAACCTTATTATTTACCGTTCGAACATGAATTATTTCAAATTTAGAAAATATCTATATTATTAATAGATTATAGTACATTATAATTAGTATATATAGTAAATATTGAATCCTGAGCAGATATATTATAGTATAATATAGTAAATATTTATATTAGTACATATAATTAGTATATTAATCTATATGCTAATTATCATACATGGTATAGTATATGAGTATATACTATTATATATATTAGTATATATACATAAGGATAGTTGTCCAAAAGTAGTTAACTAAAAAATTCCAAGTATGATTCGGAAACAGTGCTTAATACTTCACCTTGCACAAGATGCCAGAATGCACTTCATCTTAGATAGGTAATCAAATTAATTGATTCCTAATTATTAGTCGGTTTAACTTCTCTTGTAAATCGAATCCCTATCATATCAAGAGGGAGTACCTTTCAAAAAAAAAAAGAGGGAGTATTCCAGAACGACTTGTAAATATGAATTTTAAATTAATTATATATACGCAGCAATTACTCCTAATATACTCTTTCAATTGGTAGAAAATCCTTGTTAGTGTTATTTGATTTTTCATTCGCCAAACCAAGCGTCGCCAGTTCTACCAAAGCATAACCAGTTTTCTTATGTATTTTTACAGCCTTAATTAAATCAAAGTGATTTTCATAATTTATCAAATTATTTGATAATTTGATATTATCTCCAACACCTCCTCAAACTCAAGGTGGAGAATTATAAAATGCTTGAAATTTTAGTGTAGCCTCCATATTTGTTTATTGATTGCTGATGAGATAATGAGACTCACATTGATGATGAAGTGACTGATAATGGAATATCAAATATGGAGTTGTGGTCAACAATGGATCAATAATGGACCAAAGCCAACAAAGGACTAATAATAGGCCCAAAAATTGACCCGATAATGGGCTGCATATAGCCTTGGTCAAGTATAGGACCAAAATTAAAAACCCAAAACGCAGGTTTGGGAATTCAAAAGCAAGTATGGAAAAATCAAAACTAGGTAAGAACCGATTCAATGATTCAAGCTTTTTAACAAATTAAATCGGGCGATTCATGATAATGTTGGATTGGATATTTCAATGTTGAGAAAAAATATTAAAAATCATATTTGATGTAATTCAAGAATTTTATATCATGCATAAAAGAGTATAAAATATAATTCATTGACAAGTTTCAATATAAATATGATATGAATCTAAATAGTTTCAATAAATAAGTAATTAATGTATTTAATTTCAATTGTCGACATTTTTTTGTCTTATATGTAAAATGATTAATTTTTTTTTATATAGGAAAATAAAACCATTAAGTTATAAACATATGGTAAATGTAGTATTTTATTCATAATCATGAATTTAATATAAAATATACATTAATCTCCCTAATTCTTTGTGTGACGCCCCCAAATTTCGCTTGGGATTGAACGGACATTTGAAGCGTCGAGACATGCAACACAAGGTTACCTGCCCCCGTTCATGACATATAAGATGCAATGTTCCTAACATGCATCTAGCATTATGCAATATTCGCAGCGGATAATTTTTTTCTTTAGCAATACTATGCACCAAACTAAAATATCCCAAATACTTGAAACATATTTCATACATAAAGGCATACTAAATAGCCGTGATCACCACACTAGTCCAAAATGGTTGTGATCAAAAGAATACTTGAGATACAACTCCAAAAGTACAAGTATTAACCTAAGTTAAATACTATACCATCATCAACATCGCACCGTGGCCTAGTCGACCGTATTCAGTTGGTCAGATTCCAATTCTCCTTTGGGTCCTGTAACAAGATCTACCATTCGGGGGGAATGGTAGTTGGGACTACCACAGTGAGATTTGATTACAAATCTCAGTAAGTTAACATAAAACTCACACACAGGTTAAAAATGCATGCATGGCAGTAAAAGCATAAATGCATAATTATAGTCATACATAAACATAGTATAACTTGACATATAGCATGACTTAACCAGAACTTAAGCGTGAACTGAACTTGACTTAACATGGCATGAACTTAAGCTTAAAACATAACATGAACAAACAACATAACATGAACGTGAAACATAACATGGACTTGAAATATAGCATGAACGTAAACCTGCATAACATAAATAAGAACTTGAAAATAACATAAACTTGAACATAACATGTACGTGAGTATAACATAACATGGACTTGATCTAAAACTTGACTTATCATGTATTTGATCTGAAACTGGACTTAACATAAACTTGGAATCTTATTCAATTGTCTTGATTAATAACGTGCGTTAATACGTACTCCACAGTTGTTGTGGCCCCACGTATTCAAGTAACATAAAACATAATACGTACTCCACAGTTGTTGTGGCCCCACGTATTCTACATGTCACAATTGCTGTGTCTCATGTAGTGTATGCTCCACAGTTGTTGTGGCCCCATACTTCATGCTCCACAGTTGTTGTGGCCCCATGAATACACATAACATAAAATATAATACGTACTCCACAGTTGTTGTGGCCCCACGTATTCTACATGTCACAATTGCTGTGTCTCATGTAGTGTATGCTCCACAGTTGTTGTGGCCCCATACTTCATGTAACATAAAATATAATACGTACTCCACAGTTGTTGTGGCCCCACGCATTATAAGTAACATAAATATAATACGTACTCCACAGTTGTTGTGGCCCCACGCATTATAAGTAACATAAAATATAATACGTACTCCACAGTTGTTGTGGCCCCACGCATTATAAGTAACATAAATATAATACGTACTCCACAGTTGTTGTGGCCCCACGCATTATAAGTAACATAAAATATAATACGTACTCCACAGTTGTTGTGGCCCCACGCATTATAAGTAACATAAAATATAATACGTACTCCACAGTTGTTGTGGCCCCACGCATTATAAGTAACATAAAATATAATACGTACTCCACAGTTGTTGTGGCCCCACGCATTATAAGTAACATAAAATATAATACGTACTCCACAGTTGTTGTGGCCCCACGTATTATACGTAACATAAAATATAATACGTACTCCACAGTTGTTGTGGCCCCACGTATTATAAGTAACATAACATGTCTTATCTTTCTTAATGCATGAGATATTATTTAATATCATGTACTTTTCTAACATGGCGTATACTTGTAAATGGCACAATATGATTTAATCATAAATATTTCATGGCATACATGTATCATATGGCATACTTAACATGGCATACTTATAACATACAACATTGTATGACAGAAAAGATTGTGTAATAGATAATTATTCATGAGAGATTAAATCATACGTAACAGATAAACATATAATGACATAGCATGACATGGCATATACGATAACATACATACATAAATTGTAGTTCCCTTACCCATCACACATACACAATAAACTGATAGTAAGTTAGAGGCTAACTTACCTCGATCGTCGCGTTCTATGAGAATAGAGCGCGAAACACGAGGAACTGCACAACAGCTGGAAGAGGAACACTCAAGTCCTTAAGATTTTCACTTCTGAACTCAAATGTCATATTATGAGCACTTGTAATACCACGGGCAACGTGAGGTTTCACTTGTGGCAGGCCGAGTCAGGTTAATGCCTTTAACTAGAAACTGAGCTCTCTCAGATGCAGATATGGCAATAGGTTTGACACTCATTATTTTACCATAATTATTATTTCTGAGAGGTAAGGATGTGTCTATGACAACCTGACCATTGTAAACAAAGGCTATTTGATGCTGCACCCTGATATAAACCCATCCTGTTCTCCAGAAAGAGTCATCTGAGACATTCAAAAGCCTTTTTAAACTGGAACTCAGGTTATGGCAGAGTTCCTCCCATGCAGCCTCAGCTTGACGTAGATAAATAGTCAGAATTATACAACCAGGTCTAATATAGCTCTCAATGTCAGTAGACTGTGAGATAACCAGTCAAGAATCTGTGCTCGCAGTACAAGAGGAAAATCACTTGATCCTTTCCCAAATAGTTTAAATACAATTCGATCTGTGCGGCTCTGAGCATCTCCACTTGAACTTGCAGGCGACTGGGTAGACACTGAATCTGAATGTCCACTAGTTTGAGGTGGACTTGACTGATGAGAGTCAAGGGAGCTAGTCCCCATATTAGCAGGGACAGGCGATCTCTCAATATCTTCCATGCCATTAACTGAGTCAATATATGTGTCATTCAAGTCAAAATTGATCATCTTGATCTGCTGTGCAGTACCATCTCCGACGTCTGAGTAAGCTGGAGGGCTGTTTAAACTGCATGGTTTTGTAGAAGAGGCCGTTTGTATGTCTTCACTTCTAGCATCATCTACACTCCGGCCTTGCTGTGGAATTTCAGATACAGGTATAGAGTGATGCTGTTTAGAAGGCCTCGAAGGGCTTCAGCACCGTTTGAGAGTAAAGTAGAAACCAACTCAGAATTCCCATGTGAATTCCCAGCATTTATCGAATTTGGAGCATTTAGTGAACTTGGAGGATCCTGCATAATCATGTTCACCACTTGGCTAGCAAGGCTCCTTAAAAGATGCGTTAGTAGATCCTGATCCGTGCTTTGGTCAGATCTGTTGGAGTGCATGTTGGAAAGTATCCTCAATAGACTAATCAATAGATAACCACTAGTCTGATCATCATTTAGTGTGCTTCCATTGACAACAGTATCAGGATTTATTTTCCTCCTCCGTTTATTGTGGCCGACCAAAAGTCTACGACAGCTTCTCTTCCCCATGGCTCGCAAATCTGCAGTACGCATAGCATAGAAATGATGATCTTCACCTCCAAATCTAGCATCCATGAGTCAAACCCAGAATTCCCAAACAGATCCAAACCCCCAATCAAACCCCCAAAACAGCACAAACCCCGAAAATTCAATCCAATTGCAGAAAACCAGAGCTCAAGACCCAAAGTTGAGTCAACCGCAACTCTCAACTAATCAGCTTCACTTCTTCCCCATAAGTCCAGAAACAGTCCACCGACACGACCATGACTCCAATTAAGTGCAACCCACATACCAAACAAAGCTTTCAAACCACCAAGACCTCAAAATCAACTACACAAAAAGCAAACCTCAAAACCGTGGACCATCAAATAAAGCTTCAATTAACCATCGAAGGCTCCAAAATCAGCTACAAAGAAGCCCCGGATCAATGAAACAAACTTCAAGAACTAAGCTTTCCACCCAGCAGTAGTGCGTTACTCCCGAAAAGGAGATTGACGACAGCGAGGGAGGAAAGGGGGAGAGGTGTTCGAAAAGGCGCACGAATCCAAAGGCAAGTGGGAGGAGAGATTCGGATGGACGACGTTCCCCCTGATGATGAATAAGGTATAATATTATTTTATAAACTAAAATTTATAAAATAATATTTCCTCATCATTATATAAAAAAAGATAAAGTACCGTTAATTAATCGAAGATGATAAAACTAATTAATTTAAATAAGAGTTTTCAACGTAAAATTAAACATCTTAATATCTTAAAACAACTAAAATATTTAATCTAAGTAATTATCCACAATTATAATATTTTCAGAGCTCATTAAATTATTATAATTGTGCTACTTTAAAAACAAGCTTATCTAATACTTTAAAATTCGATGGATAAGCTCCGGAAAAACGCCATCGAGGTACAACGCTTAGGATAAAACTGTTCATGATTTTACAGCTGTCGGTGAAGAACAAATTACGTGATTTATGGAAAAAGATAATCTATACGCGTGATTCCAGATGAGGGTAAAGACGAAAGAGATGTGATTGCTGTCGGGAAATAATCCAAAACTGATAATTTTAGCGGGCTGTTACACTTTGTTCAACTAAAAACAATAAAGGATTATATATTTTATCTTTCAATCGTTCTGCAATTCTTATTGAATGTAATAATGAAAAAGTTAATATATGTTTAGTTTTATCATATTTTTGTATAAGAAATTAAATGAAACAAGTTGTTAGACAATTTAAAAATAATATAGTTTTAAATTAGTTAGAATCAATTCAAATTCGTTTAAAATCGATTTGAATTGGTTTGAATTAGTCGTTAGAAGTGGGTCAGTGAACGATTCAAATTGTTCATTAAAATATGTTTGATTTCTTACCGATTCAATCGAATCTGCTATATCGGCCTGAACCAATAATTCAAGCTTTGCGTCAAACAGCGTTTACAATAAATCAAAACCCAAAAAAAAAAAATTAAAATTAAAAAAATTAAAAAAACTCACTTCTTTTAGAGAAGTCCCGGCGTTTGGGTGTTGAGGAGTCCTCAACTCTCCTCAACACTTCTCACTACTATTCATTACTTTATTATTACTTTTTACCTACTTTTACTACTATTCATTACTTTTTACCTACTTTTTATTACTATTCATTACTTTATTATTACTTTTCACCTACTTTTTACTACTATTCACAACTCTCCTCAACACTTCTCAACACCCAAACTCAAATTTAAAACAGACTTTGTGATATGAAAAGGTAATGGAGATAAACAGTCGACATGATCAGACCTGACGTCAGTAAAGGGTTTGATACTATAATAAAAATGAATATAAATTGAGACAGAGAAGAGTGGTGGAGATGATTTCAAATCAAAGTAATTTGATTTGCAGCATTTAACATAAATTCAAATGAAAGGTTTCTGATCTTTTAGAGATCAGAAATTTCAAACATTAGTCTGAGATCAATTTGAGTTTTGCCTGATTTTGACGTACACTATACAAGGAGCTTGTGATATCTGGGATTTCCAACAAATAACAATGCAAGGACTGAAAAATGAAGACTACGTTGCATGGATCTATATAATATTTATATAGAGATATTAAATAATAACCACAAAACAACGTACAGGATTTGTATAGATGAGATATATATATATATATATATACATACTTTCATCTTCCTGATCTACTAGTTGATCTTAATGTTTGACTAACAAATTAAGTTTATAATTAATGTTATAATATTTATCAATACGATCAATCAAGTGCACGCTATATATGTATATCATGAACAATTCTATTCATTATCTTTAAACAATCCGCTTCATCTTTTTTTTTTTCCTTTAATAGATGTGTAGTGGAAAAATAATGAATGAAAACACTCATATACCATATCATGGGTCAAAATTAAAGGTTTGGTGAAAAAAAAAATAGCATTTTGATTAATTATACTATATATCACGACAAATTTAATTGAAAAATAAACTTCAACGCATTGCTGGCATGGAAACAGAATATATATAATTTTCTCCGGAAAGTAGACAAGTGATTACTTATCTCCGCTGCCGGTGGCCTACATGTTTTCTAAAACTGCCGCTTCTATGGCTAGCTTGGAATGTGAGATGAGATAATAATTTTATAAATAGTAATAAAATAGTTTGTGAATAGTAGTATAATAATTTGAGTTGAGTATTTTTTAGATTTTAAGAAATAAAAAAAAAATTAATAAAAAATATTATAAAATTAAAATATTGTAAGAATATAATTTTATAATATTATTTTTGTTTGAAGATTTAAAAAAATGGAGCTTGTTTTATTATTTATTTAAAATTTTAAAAAAAATTGTAATGACTAGTTTGAAAAATTTGTAATGATTAATTAAATATTTTATACTTAAATTATGTTTAAAAATAAAATGCAATAAGATAAAATAAAATTAAATAAAAGTTTTGTATCACGTCCGTTACTCCAAACCTGCCCTAAATCTCTCTGGTCTTGCTCTTGTATTAATCGCCAGCAGACGGTCGAACTTGGAGAAATGATCCTCCCAGCTCGCACAGCTACATAGCTACAGCCAGCTGGAAGCTTTAAATATTGCTACCTACTTAATATAATTGAGGGAAATTAAATAATACTTTCGTACTATACGCACTCTCAATATTATAAACATCATATGATTCACATGTTAGCTATGCGGCCATCATTTCTTCAGGATAGGGTTCATGTACTGTCTACTAGTGAATTGAATCGGCTGTATCGGCCTAAACTGATTCAAGCTTTGCGTCAAACAATGTTCACATTAAACCAAAATCCAAAATAAAGCTCACTTCTTATAAAGATATTCCAAATGCTAGGATTAGAGCAGCAAGAACAGCGGAGTGAAAGCTCAAGCCCCAATCAAACAATATAACTATATCTAGTATTAATAATACTTTCAATAAGAATTAACAATAGCCTATGAATAGAATTGGGAATTAGTCCTGAGAAAAAATAATGGCCCACAAACAGAGCAAAGCAACAGTCAAAAAAGCCTATGAACAGAATTAGGAATTAGTCCTGAGAAAAAACAATAGTGCACAAACAAACCAAAGCCACACAAAAAAGCCTATGAATAGAATTGGAGAAAAGCCATTGAATATCACAGGGTTGCGAGTGTGCATGGCGGCCGTAGTGGCCTTGCCACCGACGGCTGGCCCCCGGTCGTTTGCTGATCTAGTCTCAGCAACGCCGCAACCGCTGCCTGAGACGGAGGTGCAGTTTCGTCCTCCTAAGGTAATTGATGGAGAGCTCTGTTTCATTTTCTCTGCAGAAGAACTGGACTCTACCGCTCAGCCCTTCCGTTACTCTATGGTCCTAAAGTTTCTCCGGCAAAGACCCTCATTAGACACCATAAGAGCTTTCATCCGAAGTAGATGGGGTCTGTCCAGCATGCCGGTGATATCTTCCATGTTGAGACCGAGACACGTTTTCGCCCGAATGATTTCAGAACCAGACTTCCAGAAGGCGTTATCCAGGGAGTCATGCGATGTGAATGGGATCCCATATAGAGCATTTGCTTGGACACCGGATTTTGACGAAGATTATGAACCTCCCTGTGCACCGGCTTGGATTTTCCTCCCAGGGCTTCCACCAAACTTTTATCATGCTTCGGTCCTGAAAGTTCTAACAGCTCCGATTGGCAAGTTCATTAGGCGTGATAATTCAACCACCTGTGCAACTAGGACCGACGGGGCAAGAGTCTGTGTTGAAATAGATGCCTCAAAAGATCCTATCCCCTATTTTTGGATCGGCACGCCTAGAATGAAAGGAAGTAGGAAACAGAGCATTGTTTTTGAAACTCTGCCTGCCTATTGTGTAGATTGTAAGTGCCAAGGCCATAATCTTAAAACCTGTCGGAAGGGTCGGGATCCTCAAAAGAAACCGATGGGGGGATTAACTTGGGTAAAGAAAGCTGTTAAGCATGGGGTGGAAGACACCCATCATGGACTGGAGAAGGGTACTACTTCAGGCTCTAAGGCTCTGATAATACTTGGGCAAAATGATGAAGTACAAGTGCAGGAAATTATCACCGCTACGCAGGTGCAAGGGCACGTCCATGATTTGTATGGGGAAACTGGGCTCATTTCCAAGGCACTTTCGGGTCCGACCATAATTGAAGACGAAGAGGATGATGAACCGGCACAAGATGGGTCTGCCATTGAACTGCACGGAAGTATACCAACTTGTGTGAACTTTGAACGTGAAAATGTCTGCACAGACTTACAGTCGGCCGATGAGGGAAATCACAGTTTACCAGAACTGCCGAAACAGGATAATGGCTTGGGTAAGACGTTGGAGACTCATGGAACTTTGAACTTACAGCAAGAACCAGTCCGAGAAAACGATGTTACTGGGGAAGATGCACAGTTGAAGATTTGCGATGGGACTGCCCTGGGATTTGCACAGCGGGATGGTGGGTCACCACTCAATAAAGCTGAAAATGAGCCGTATTTGCAGGAGAATTGCGACGCTGTACCAAATTTTCCGAGGAGGACAGGGGCCTGGAAATTACGGAAGAAAGCATAGAAGCTTCATCAGACCACGAGTTTGAGAGGGACAAATTAAAAGGAGATATGAATAAAGATTATTCTACTTATTCGGAAATCTCGAGGGCTTTAACTAGTCAGTTTAAAAAAAGGAGTTCTACCAGGTTGGTAAGTCATCCATCTAAACTAAATCTATGATTAATCCTATATTATTTTGGAATATTAGAGGAATGGGAACTTCTAAGCTGCGCTTGAGAAATATTTTAAAAAAATACAAGCCTAATATTGTTGCCTTGGCTGAACCTTTTATGCGTGAGGATAAAATCCCTCCTCTTTTGAGCCGGTTGAGATTTGATTTCTTTCCACAAATGAATCCCATGATGGCAAAATCTGGTTGTTGTGGAATTCGGCTATCTCTATCCAAACCGTGGCATGCGCTAGCCAATTCTTGACGGTGAAAGCTGAGGAAAATGGGTTTAAATTTTTCCTTACTGTTGTGTATGCAAAATGTAATCAGTAGAAAGGAAAATTCTTTGGGAAAATTTGGAGACCGTCATACCGGCAATCTCCCATGGTTGCTGTGTGGCGATTTTAATATTATCAGAGAGACTCGGAAAGAATAGGAGGTCATCCTCTCCCTTTTCCGCTATGGAAGACTTTAATCTCTGCATTCAAAATTGTGGACTTCTAGACATGCGCTCTCAAGGCCCAAGAATGACTTGGTGCAACAACCAAAGCGGCTTGACACGTAGATGGGCAAGGTTAGACCGTTGCTTTATCGATTCTTCTTTTCTTAATTGTTTTCCTAACATTTCTTACCAGGTTCTGGCTCATACAACTTCAGATCACTCCCCGTTATTAATTCAATTGGGTGAGGACCCTTTCAGGTATGGGCCTAATCCTTTTCGGTTCCAATACATGTGGACTGATCATCCAGATTTTCTTCGTCTTGTGGAGGAAGTGTGGAACCAAGAGGGGTTTGGTTTTGGGCTTTCTAAGTTATCTTCTAAATTAAAAAAAAATCAAAGTGGCTTTAAGAGAGTGGAACAAAAGTGTCTTTGGTAGGACTACTGTGATTATTAATGAGTTAGAGAATCGTATTGAACATCTGGATAATAGCCTTCAAACTAGATTTACTGATGAGGATAACACTAGTCTCATAGATTCTAAACTAGAGCTTGATATCTGGTTGAATAGAGAAAATACTCGTCTCTCTCACTTGACTAAAAAAAGTTGGTTACAAGATGGGGATAATAATTCTAAATTTTTCCATGCTTATTTGAATACAAAAACTCAGAAACGGATTAATGATATGTGTTTGGCTGACGGTACTTCTTTATCCACTCCGTTTGATATCCATCAGGCTGCTGTTGATTACTTCAAAAACTTTTTGGGTTATAGTAACATTCGCTCTCCTCCATATTTGGGCGATTTAATCTCTCCTGTGATATCTGATGCTGATAATTCTAATTTGTGTGCTTCCCCTTCCCTTGAGGATATTAAAAATGCCCTTTTTAGTATCCCGATAGATAGTAGTCCTGGCCCGGATGGTTTTGGTTCTGGTTTCTTTCGTGCTTGCTGGGACATTGTTAAATTTGATCTCTTGGAGGCTGCTTCTGATATTTTTCTTAATAAGTCCCTCCCCAAATTTTACTCTGCTTCCGATATAGTTCTGATTCCTAAAATGGACAAGCCTACAGGCTTTGATAAGTTCCGGCCTATCAGGCTTTGCTCGGTGTTCTATAAGATTTGTACCAAAATTTTAGTGGGTCGGATGACTAATTTACTCTCTAAGATGATATCCCAGGAACAAGGGGCTTTCATCCCTGGTCGGAGCATTTTTGAAAACATTAGCTTGACCCAAGAGATGGTCCACTCTCTCCATAAACCTTCTATTGGTGGCAATATTATGGTTAAACTTGATATGACCAAGGCTTATGATAGAGTGGATTGGGATTTTCTTCTTCATGTATTGGCTACCTTTGGTTTTGCTCCTCAGGTTTGTGCTTTGATCAAGGAATGCATCTCTACTCCTTCCTATTCTGTTATGATGAATGGCACTCCCATGGGCTTCTTTAAAGGCGGTCGAGGTTTGAGACAAGGAGACCCCCTCTCACCCTATTTGTTTATTATTATGCAAGAGGTACTCTCTCGTCTCCTCAAAAAATCCTTTCAGTCAGGTAAAATAAGTCATTTTACTCAACCTAGAGGCACCCCTCTTTTATCTCACCTCATGTATGCTGATGACATAGCTATTTTTGCTAACGGTGGTATGAGATCTGTTAGAGGCTTGATGAAGATTTTGACCCTTTATGAAACTTGGTTTGGCCAAGCTCTTAACAAGGATAAGAGTGCCATTTTTTTCTCTAAAAATATTTTGATTTCAAGGAAACGCTCGATTTTACACTTTACTGGTTTCTCGGAAGGTTGCTTTCCCTTTAAGTACTTAGGTGTTCCTATTGTGGTAGGTAAACTTAAGGCTTCTGATTTTAGTGAGCTTCTGGGAAAAATTCAAAAGAAAATTGCAGGTTGGAAAATGAAACTGCTCTCAGCAGGTGGTAGAACCATTCTTCTTCGCCACGTCCTGTCGAGTATGGCTACTCACCTCCTAGCTGTTTTACAGGTTCCTCAGACAGTTCTTAAGGCTTTAAACAAGCTCTTGAGTTCTTTCTTTTGGGGAGAATCTCATGGTAAGGGTAAAAGAAAATGGATTTCTTGGAACCGTATTTGTAAACCTACAGAAGAAGGGGGTCTGGGTATCAGGGAGTTTGGGGACATCCAAAGGGATTTACATTGGAAGTTGGCTTGGCGCCTCATCAAGGGCCAGTCTTTATGGGCTGATTTTTTCAGAGGTAAGTATGCCAGGGGCACCCATCTGTCCCTTGTGGCCCCTACAAAGGGCACTTGTTTCTGGAAATCTGTAGCTAGTAATATTCAGGAGGTTTTAAATAATTCTAAATGGAGTGTTAGAGATGGGAATATCTCTTTTTGGTATGATAAATGGGCAGAGGGTGATCCCCTTTGTAGTCTTTATCCGGTGATTGAAAATCCCTCATTGAAAATAAAAAAATGCCGGCTTGGCAATGAGTGGGATAATCCTCTCCTGATTCAGCTAGTGGGTCAACAAAAAGCCAACGAACTGTATCAGTTCTTGGCTAGAAGAAAAGAGGGTGAGGATGTTTTAATCTGGTTGAAGGATGATGCTGGGAAGTTTACTACAAAAAGTGCTTGGGATTGTATCAGGGTCCATGCATCTCCTCTACCTTGGGCTCATTGGATCTGGCATACAAATATTCCTAAGAAGATTTCTATTATGATGTGGAAGGTGTATCATAACTGTCTGAGTGTTGATGATCAGATCAAAAGGGTTGGGATACCAATGGTATCTAGATGTAATTGCTGCTCTCAGGGCCATTCAGAGGATCTTAATCATGTTCTTTGCTCTGGTGATATCGCTAGACAAATTTGGCGCCTAGCTGCCATAAATATAGGTGTGCATATGGGCGCCTTCCAAACTTGGAAAGAGCAGATCAATTTTTGGTTCCGATGTGCTGGCAATTCCTCCCAATTGAGAATTAATTTTGGCATCCTCCCTTCTATTATCTCTTGGAAACTTTGGGATCAGCGTTGCAAAACTAGATTTAAGGCCAAGGATGACACAGTTGACTCGACTTGGCATGTAATTAAACTTTGGCTCCAAAAGATTATGACTTTGTTCTTAAAAGCTTCCAGGATTTCTAATAAGGATATGGCTATTTTAAATCGTTTAGACATTCATATTCTACCTCCTAGACCTAAAAAAGTCCAAGTGGTGAGATGGTCTCGCCCTAAACAGGGGTGGGTCAAACTTAATATAGACGGCAGTAGTCTGGGAAACCCTGGACCGGCAGGAGCTGGAGGAGTTATTCGAGATGAAGATGGAAAATTGCTTGGGGCCTATTCTATGTTCCTGGGTCAGGGATCCAATGATTTTGCATAAATGAGAAGTCTTTTGGAAGGGATCCGTCGTTGTCATCAGCTTGGTTATTATCGCATAGAGATTGAGTCAGACTCCCAACTTCTTGTGAATTGGATTACTAAAGGCAATTGTAATATTTGGTATTTAGAAGATTTTTGGGACGAACTTCATGGCTACCTCTCTAGTATGGAGTATACGATGAAACATGTATTTCGAGAAGGAAATGCAGTGGCCGATTTTCTTGCCAAGCAGGGAGCCGGGGGCTCTAACGCGGATTGGTTTGATGCTCAAGATCTTTTCCCCAGCACAATTCGGGGTCTTCTCTGCATGGATAGACTTGGTCTTCCTTACCTGCGAACTATGTAGAGCCACCTCAGGTATGTCTTTCTCTTTTTACCCTTCATTGATTTATCCTTTGGTTTTTGTCCTTTATTTTGCAGGTACCTGTTCGTGCCCTTTTCTCTCGATAGTGTATTGGGTCTGTCCTGTATTGTTTATTTGGTTGTTATAGGTTTTGACGCCTGGGCTTTGGGTTCTTTGCGTATCTGTAATTCCTAGGTGTCGGTTTGTAACCACAGTTTTCCTCCGCCAAAAGTGAGGGCTTTTAATAAAATTAGGGTACCGTCTTCTTCTTTAAAAAAAAAAAAAAAAATGAACAATTTAAATAGATGAAGCCTGCCAACTAAATTTTCATAGAGAAATCACCTAGGACCAGCCTAAAGGGTAAAAGATTTTGGGAAGAAGAAAGTAAGTACTCGGTTTCATTCTTTGAACATAAAACGAGTGAAGGTACTGATACATCAATCATGATCAATACATGACAAAGGTTAATGCGATGTTGACAGATTATAACCAGCTAGCTAGGTCAAGGGATAAGAATTGACACGTCCGTTAATTTTGGCATCAGCACTCATTACTAGGCCAAACTTCATCTAATCCGAAATAATCTAAATAGTTAGAGTACTATGTGCTGGTTATATAAAACAAAGGCTAGCTAGCTAGCTAGTAATTTATGTTGGGAGAAATTAAGTTAAGTCCTTGGCCAATGATATAATTAGATCATGAGCAATCCATGATCGATCTATGAGTCACTTTACCCCAGGATCCAGTTAAGTTTCAATACAAAGATCAATCCCTAATTGAAATAATTGAAATCAATCTATTAACTTTCTAACATTTATTATTATTGGGACTACCAAATAGCTGTAAAAAAAAAAAAAATTACCATTTCTGAACCTTTCAAAAAAAAATTACCCTTTTTAGAAATTTATAAAATCCTTTGGTATGAATTGAATTTATGAAAAACAAGAACGCTATGTCAATATCCATATGGTACTCTTGTCTCGTAGCCCACATTCCCCAACCCAAAATCATGGTATGGTTGTAAGACTAGAATTACAAAGCTACAAACTGTACATCATTATATATACTGAACTGCATATCATTATATATTAGAAACTGCACAAGGTACCTAGTTCTCCAACATATACACACAGCTAAACTTATAGTAGCATAATGTTTCTGAGCATATTCAACTTAAATTCAATGGCAACACAACCAGTTTGTTCTGATAATACATGGACTACTTAACTATCCTTGTTGTAGGCAGCTTTTCAAATCTTCAAGCTTGTTGCACAGGCAAAAGCATAGATGGAGGTAATTGAGTTGTACAAGCAATTTGGTTCCAACCATAAGAAGAAAAGAAACTCTAGGCCAATTAAACTTTCTTTCATGACAAGTTCAGGAAATTGGCTTCATGGAATAATCTTTATGCCAAACAAGTTAACAATAGATCCTACTTAAATTACTGATGAACTGCCTTCAAATAAACTATATAATATGCCATTCCAGACACGAATTCCACCTATATTAATTAAATATCCATAAATCAAACCAGCATGCATATATATATAATAGAAATAGTCATTAACAAAACACAAATAACACCATAGAAACTAAAGGAAACAAGTGTTCTATATCCATTGTGAATAAACTATATGAAATAAATGGTTTATTTCCAGTATGATAGGCTGACTAACACCATCATATGATCATAACCTAAAAATCACAACAAAATCTCAATGTTGTAATTTTTAGCAACATTATTGTATACACAATATTGATAAAGTTTTGATGATGACACCCATATTTTGATCCAAAATTATAACCCCTAAAATGATCATGTTCCGAGAGAAACATATTAGGAGTACAAGTTAGGGCATACATACCTAAACTGAGAAGATAAATAAGTGAGGGGCCTTGATTTGGAAAACAACAGCAAAGCCAAAAATAAATAATATTGAGAGAAAAACAACCAAGAGGCTATACGATTTCAGAAATTAAAACAAGAGGCTATACGATTGCATTGTATATATTATACAAAAATGCATTACAATCAAGAGGCTATACGATTTCAGAAATTAGAAGGCACAACATGAGAGAAACATGAGAGAGACTCACCGGCATCAAGAAGGCACAACAGCTGAATCGACGGCGTACGGAACCGGCACACAGCAGAGAGACGACGGAGAGACATGAGCTCACTATTGGTAAAGGATTAGGGAAAAACGCGCGGGCCGGTTAGGAGTTTTCCCACCATTTAACTGATTAGAAGACTTGTTGCGACAGTATACATGTTGCCGTAATTTATCATTCTCCTGCCACAATAAAAAGCTTATTGTGGCACAACTTATTACCGCGAAATAAACCGCCGCAACAAATGCTTATTCCGGCGGTGCTTCACAATGGACAAAAAATAATAAGATTAAAATGGAAATTGTATATTTCCAACGGGATTTTATACGCCGGAAATGTTTATAGCTGCAAATTCTAACTTATTTTGTAGTGTATATAATTTTCTCCAGAAAGTAGACAAATAATTACTTATCTCAGCCACCACCAGCCTACATGTTTTCTAAAATTGCCGCTTCTATGGCTCACTTGGAATGTGAGATGAGATAATAATTTTATAAATAATAGTAAAATAGGTTGTAAATAATAGTGTGATAGTTTGAGTTGAGTATTTTTTAGATTTTAAAAAATGAGAGAGAAAAAATTAAATAAAAAATATTATCAAATTAAAATATTGTAAAAATATAGTTTTATAATATTCTTTTTGTTTAAGTATTTGAAAAAGTTGAACATGTTTTTTATTATTTATTTAAAAATTTTAAAAAAATTATAATGATTAATTTGAAAAAATTATAATGATTAATTAAATATTTTATATTTAAATTATATTTAAAAATAAAATGCGATAAGATAAAATAAAATAAAATAAAAATTTTCTATCACATCCGTTACTCCAAACCTGCCCTAAGTCTCTCTGGTCTCGCTCTTGTATTAATCACCAGCAGACGATCGAACTTGGAGAAATGATCCTCCCAATTCGCACAGCTAACGCGCACAACTACAGAGCTAAGAACAGCTGGAAGCTTTAAATATTGCTACCTACTTAATATAATTGAGGGAAATTAAATAATACTTTCGTACTATACTCACTCTCAATATTATAAACATCATATGATTCACATGTTAGCTGTGCGGCCATCATTTCTTCAGGATAGGGTTCATGTACTGTCTACCGGTGAATCGAATCGGCTGTATCAGGCTAAACTGATTCAAGCTTTGCGTCAAATAATGTTCACATTAAACCAAAATCTCAAAAAAAGCTCACTTCTTATAAAGATACTCCAAATGCGTGGATTAAAGATGAAACAAGGTCGAATGACAATGAAACTTTGTAATATGAAAAGGTAATTGAGAGAAATAGTCAACATGATAAAACATAGCGTCAGTTGATAACATAATAAAGAGAGTTTGTTACGTATAAATAAAGTCGCTTACTAATTTACGTACCGATACTGATTCCTTTATACTAAGAGCATGTGGCTCAGATGGCATGAGATCTAGCCTCCATAAAAGAAGTCTTGAGTTCGATCTCCCTCCCCAAATCTCCCAATATAAAAAATAAAATAAAATATTGATTTTTTTATATTTAAAATTTAAATTAGTATTATTTTCAATAAAATCTACTTTTTGACCAATCACATTAGATTAATGTATATATTAGTGCGCAATTATTCTTACAACTAGATTTTTTCAAATATAAAAAGTTTTGATGAACATAAATTGAAATAGAGAAGACAGGTGGAGATAATATCAAATCAAAATGAAAGTAATTTGCAGCATTTAACATAAATTCAAATGAAAGGTTTTCTAATCTTTTAGAGATCAGAAATTTCAATCATTAGTCTGAGAACAATTTGAGTTTTGTGTGATACCCTGTTTTTACGTGTATTTTCACTGAAGGCATATTTTAATTTAATTAAAATAATAGTTCTTTATTTTAAATTATCGGATTTTAATTAGATTTTATTTGCTGTTTGAGTTTAAATTGCTATTTAATTTATTTTAACTGGTTTTTAGATTTAAAATTAAGTTGTTAGTTTTTACTAGTTATTTATTATATTTTAGCTTTATGTTGTGTTTAAATTATTTTCTTGGTTTTATTGCTTTTAAAGTTGTTTTCGTTGGATCAGTTTTTGGACTCCAGAGGTGAGGATTGGACCTTATTTCTTTTCCCTCATCTTTTCCTTTTTCTTTCTTTCTTTTCTTCTTTTTCTTTCATTTTCTTCCTTTCTTTCTCGCGGTTCCCTCTCTCCCGTTCGAACTCTCTCTCTCACCAATTTCTATCGTTTTCTGTTGCCGCCCAAACCTGTCGTCGCCGGGCGGCGTGTAGCACACCACCCCCACAACTCCCTTCCCCTCCGACCGGTGAACCACCCCACCAAGTTCCATCTTCATCCGCGCCGCCGTTAAGCCGGAATCTTCACTCCAAACCGAACGGCTCTTGTGCCGATCTGCCGCCGTCGCTCCACCTCCGGCCACCACCTCTGCACCACTTTATCACCGAGCCCTTGCCATCCTAAAACACCCATTTCTGGCTCCAATCCGTCGCCGGAGCAGCCCCCATGAGCTAGTTTTCCGTTTTTGGTATTTCGGCCTTCTACAACCTTTTTCGCCGTCACCCACAGCCAACCTTCACTTCTACTAGCCTCATAAACACATCTAAACTATTCCCTACCAATCCCAAGTCTTGGTTTGTCCCCATTTAAAAGTGGATATTTTACAACCCACGACCACAGTGTTTTTACACTGTTACGTTGCTTTTTTTTCGCCGTTTGCAGCTCGTCAATCTTTCAAAACTTATCATATAGCGCTGTAAGTATTTTCCAAACTTCATTTTAGATTTAAATATATTATTACTTTTACAATAAATATTTGTGACTGGTTGGTTATTCTGGACTGAGTCCGAGGAGTCGAGGGTCGGATTGATTTGAGGATGGAGTTAATTATGTTTTGGTTGACGTTGAGATTTATTAGATATCTATGTTTTGATGTTTGCATTGCATAGTGCATGCATGTTCATGTTTGAAAATGAAAATTGAGCTTTTGTGTAATTGCATGCATGTATATGTGTTGGAACTTGAAAACTGGGTTTTCAAGCGAGAAATGTTTTTGGTATATGGGAACAGTTGGATTGATTGGTTTGAGTCAGAGGCACGTGTAGGGATGGTGGTAGAGTCCCGTCTGCGATTCCTGCCTACGGTGCATGCGGCATAAGGATGGTGGTAGAGTCCTGCCTGTGATTCTCGCCTACGGTGCACACGTAGGGATGGTGGTGAGCATGGATGGTGGTAGAGTCCCGCCTGCGATTCCCGCCTACAGTGCTCTGATGGTTTGGTTAATGGGCCATTTTCTGGAAAAATTGCGAGATTGATTTTTGGGCCATTATCTGGGATAATGGCGATGATATGTTTAAAGGAAATATTTTGGGCCAAAATGGGATTTTGGCATGCGTGGTAAAATGTGGTTTTTAGGACATGTGCATTTGGCATTTTTTTATGCATATTGTTGTGGTTTTAATGTATTTTTATCTTCTAACGTTTGGAAGATTACTTACCCGCGGCACCATTTTTGGTACCGTAGACTTTGATGCAGATGTTGAGGAGGAAGAGAAGGCTAAGCCCGAGGAGAAGGCTAATCCCGAGGAGGCGGCTCCGCCATAGTTTTGACTTGGAGTTGCCTATCTTTGAATATTATCTGTATTTGTTTTTATGTTATATATTTGGATTTGAGATAGTGTTGAGGTTGTAATATTTTATTATGTGTATTTTAAACGAGTTTGTATTTAAACAAAAATTCTGGTACTTAGTTGTAAGACATTTATTATCCGCTTCGTTATTTATTTGTACACATATTGCATGTACACACACTTGGTACTTGGCAATGGGATGTGTAACCCGTGTTGTCATCATCCCGACGTCTCAATTTTCACATGTCCGTACGTGGGAGTGGGGGGCGTCACAGGTGGTATCAGAATGGTTTGGCTCTAGATAAAACCACATGTCTCGTAGGTGCGGTACCAGAATATTTTTAAAGTTGTGATTTAAAGTTTATTTTATTTGAAACTTTATTTTGATTTTAATTGAGTCAGTTTGATTTTAATATATTTATTTATTTTACTTGTTTTATTGTATGGTATTTTATTTTATCGTTATTTGGTTTTGGTTCTGTGTTGTTTGTTTTGTCCGATTTTTAAACGAAGTCAAAGGTTGTGTTATGGCAGGAAGATGGTAAGACCAAGAAGGCATTCCGAGGAACCTAAGGATGATTTACCGAGATGTGATGGAAATTACGCCATAGCTCGAGCGTTAAATCGATTGGCTGAATATTTGCAGCGAGGAGAACAAAGTAGAGCGATGCAGGCTGGATGCACCTATGAGCACTTCTTAGCGCATAGAACCCCTACTTTTATAGGAGAAAAGGATCCACTTCGAGCTAGAAAGTGGATCAAAGATTTGGAAAAGACGTTTGAAGTCTGTGGTTGCACTGAGGCGCACAAGTGCTCTATGCAAGTTATTTATTACAAGGTACTGCTTCTGAATGGTGGGAGACAAAAAGAGAAATGTTAGTGTTGGAGTTGGGGTCCTTTGCCGCTGTGACTTGGCAGGGCTTTAAAAAGGAATTTAATAATCGTTTCTTTCCCGCTTCTGTGAGGCGGCAAAAAGCAAGAGAATTTTCTAGCTTGGTCTAAGGAAGCATGACCGTAGAACAGTATGCCCGGAGATTTGTAGAACTTGAGCGATTTGCTTCTCATCTCATCGCCACGGAGGAGATGCAAGTCGAGCGTTTCCAGGAGGGTCAGCGACCAGACATATGCAGAATGGTAGTTTGCCATCGGATTACCATTTTTTAGGAATTAGTTGATTTAGCCACTCTTGCAGAGCGTGAGACTAGTTTGAGCGTGGTCTCCCCTCCGGGTTAGAAGAGGCTGAATGTTGATGGTGAAGGAAGCAGTTCTGGATCACTACAAAAGTTTATACAGAGGACAGGAATCCAATCATTGACAGCCTCCGGTGTGCGTATGGGAAGCCGAGTTCCAGTTTGTGGCAGATATAATAGAGCTCATGGAGGCTAGTGCCGTTTGGGTAGGAACCAATGTTTTGAATGCGGTCAGACATGGCACTTTTCCCATGAGTGCCCTAGTCGAGTTCAAGGAAGCCATAGAGGTCGACATGGTGGTAGAACTAACCAGAGGCAATTAGTTTGGGCTCGGATGTACGCAGTGACTCCTGGTACCGTTGGAGGCGAGGTTCCGGAGGCTCAGGATGCTGGAGTCATGGCAGGTATGGGTCTAACCTAATCTTTTGTGATGAATGCCTTGTGTGATTTGTTTTTATATTATCGAGGCTTGAAGGAAGGGCATGATCTAGGTGAGCTTTTAGGGGAGTAGGATAATTGAGTTCTTTGGTTCCGTGGAGTTTATGAAATGGTCTATAACGTAGTAGGTTGTAAGATCAACAAATTTCAAGGATAGATTTTATGGAATTTCAACAAAGTTTTAAGGTTTCGCAGATTTTAGGAAATGATTGGTTATTATTTAAAATTTTAGATTTTGAGAGTTTCGGGAGTCGACTGTTTTGTTATTGGATATAAGTTCATCGACCTAACGGGTTTTGGAAAAGGAATTTTGCATAATTTAAGATTATGGGATTGCGGATTTGAAGGACTGATTCATAATGAGATTGAAGTTTTAGTTTCGCAGGATTGGTGTACTAGTATGAATTATTTTGGAGATTGATTAGGTTGTAATCATTAAATGGGGTTGAACAAATTTGAATGATGGATATAGGAATTATCAATGAGAATATTTCTTTGGAGATTAAAGGTAATGACCTAATTTATGTGTTTTTAGGATTGAAGATGTTGATCTAGTTGGTATGTTTGTCTAAGGTTTGAAAATATCAATCTATTTTGAAAAATAATTGTTATAGCTCAAGGTTATAATGACAGGTTTTAGGATTGATTCATATCGAGTTTGGGGATATTAGATGGTGCGAATTTAGGAGATGATTTTTGTTTTTGTTAATTTTGAGGACATAGATCTAGATGATGAATATGATAGAATGAATCACTTGCAAGTTGGAGAACTATTGGCTTTGTCTAAGGACATGTAATAGTTGTGAGTGTATGGACTTGGAGAATACAAAGTTCTTATTTATTTTTTGGCCTGGAAGAAGTGGTTTGGTAGGTGTTAAATTATGAGGACATAGTCTTTTTGCATTTTGGCGAATTATTAGAGTGCGCGCGGAAGCATGATTTTTGGAGATAATTAGGTATTCAAATTTTGTGCTGATTTTGAGAAATTAGTGGTTACTTGAAGTTTTAGTAAAAAGTTAATCATTTGGTTGTACAAATTATGATTATTGATGATTTATTTTGGAAGTGACTATTAGATTACCAAGATATAGTATACAATGAAAGTTTCGATGATATAGCATAAGAGTTGATTGAGGTTAATACGATTCATTCTAAAAAGTAATAATTATTGGAATTTACTTGGGTGCGGTTTTGAAGTTCTTGAGGATATGGTGATTTCGGTTTATGTGGCCGCTTTAGGAGTTCTAGACGTGATAAGTCGCTGGGAGACTAGTACGAATATGATGGAATTGCCTATAGGGGTATATATCGGGGAGAGTATTCCTCATGCTTGTTGGGAATGGTTGATTGTATGATTTTCTCAAGTATACTCTGAGTTTTATCTTGTATCCTGCTTAGTGTTGATATTTGACCTTACAAATTTCGATGACGAAATTTATTTTAAGGGGGGAAGATGTGATACCCCGTTTTTAGGTGTATTTTCACTGAAAGCGTATTTTAATTTAATTAAAATAATGGTTCTTTATTTTAAATTATCGGATTTTAATTGAATTTTATTTGCTGTTTGAGTTTAAATTGCTGTTTAATTTATTTTAGCTGGTTTTGGATTTAAAATTAAGTTGTTAGTTTTTACTAGTTATTTATTATATTTTAGCTTCATGTTGTGTTTAAATTATTTTCTTGGTTTTATTGCTTTTAAAGTTGATTTCGTTGGATCAGTTTTTGGACTCTAGAGGTGAGGATTGAACCTTATTTCTTTTCCCTCATCTTTTCTTTTTCTCTTTTTCCTTTTTCTTTCTTTCTTTTCTTCTTTTTCTTTCCTTTTCTTCCTTTCTTTCCCGCGGTTCCCTCTCCCCCGTTCGAACTCTCTCTCTCTCTCTCTCCCATTTTCGTCGTTTTTCGTTGCCGCCCAGACCTGCCGCCGCCGGTCGGCGTGTAGCACACCACCCCCACCACTCCCTTCCCCTCCGACTGGTGAACCACCCCCCCAAGTTTCACCGCCATCCGCGCCGCCGTTAAGCCGGAATCTTCACTCCAAGCCGAACGGCTCTTGTGCCGATCTGCCGCCGTCGCTCCACCTCCGGCCACCACCTCTTCACCACTTCATCACCGAACCCTTGCCGTCCTAAACCACCCATTTCCAGCTCTGATCCGTCGCCGGAGCTGCCCCCACGAGCTAGTTTTCCATTTTGGGTATTTCGGCCTTCTACAGCAGTTTTCGCCGCCACCCACAGCCAACCTTCACTTCTACTAGCCTCATAAACACCTCTAAGCTATTCTCTACCAATCCCAAGTCTTGGTTTGTCCCCGTTCAAAAGTTGGTATTTTACAACCCACAGCCACAGTGTTTTTACACTGTTACGTTGCTTTTTCTTCGCCGTTTGGAGCTCGTCAATCATTCGAAAATTATCATATAGTGCTGTAAGTATTTTCCAAACTTCATTTTAGATTTAAATATATTATTGCTTTTACAATAAATATTTGTGACTAGTTGGTTATTCCAGATTGAGTCCGAGAAGTCGGGGGTCGGATGGATTTAAGGATGGAGTTAATTATGTTTTGGTTGACGTTGAGATTTATTGGATATCTGTGTTTTGATGTTTGCATTTCATAGTGCATGTATGTTCATGTTTGAAAATGAAAACTGAGCTTTCGTGTAATTGCATGCATGTATATGTGTTGGAACTTGAAAACTGGGTTTTCAAGCGAGAAATGTTTTTGGTATATGTGAACGGTTGGATTGATTGGTTTGAGTCAGAGGCACGCGTAGGGATGTTGGTAAGCAGGGATGGTAGTAGAGTCCCGCCTGCGATTCCCGCCTACGGTGCACGCGGCGTAGGGATTCCCGCCTGTGATTCCCACCTACGGTGCACGCGTAGGGATGGTAGTGAGCAGGGATGATGGTAGAGTCCCGCCTGCGATTCCCGCCTACAGTGCTCTGATAGTTTGGTTAATGGGCTACTTTCTGGGAAAACGACGAGATTGATTTTTGGGCTATTATCTGGGATAATGGCGAGGATATGTTTAAAGGAAATATTTTGGGCCAAAATGGAATTTTGGCATGCGTGGTAAAATGTGGTTTTTGGGACATGTGCATTTGGCATTTTTTCATGCATATTGTTGTGGCTTTAATGTATTTTTATCTTGTGGCGTTTGGAAGATTACTTACCTGCGGCACCATTTTTGGTACCGTAGACTTTGATGCAGAAGTTGAGGAGGAGGCTTAGCCCGAGGAGGCGGCTCCGCCATAGTTTTGACTTGGAGTTGCCTATCTTTGAATATTATCTGTATTTGTTTTTATGTTATGTATTTGGATTTGAGATAGTGTTGAGGTTGTAATATTTTATTATGTGTATTTTAAACGAGTTTGTATTTAAACAAAAATTCTGGTACTTAGTTGTAAGACATTTATTATCCGCTTCGTTATTTATTTGTACACATATTGCATGTACACACATTTGGCACTTGGCAATGGGATGTGTGACCCGTATTATCATCATCCCCACGTTTCAATTTTCACATATCCGTACGTGGGAGTTGAGGGCGTCACATTTTGCCTGATTTTGACGTACACTATATATGGAGCTTGTGAGTTCTGGGATTTCCAACAAATAACAATGCAAGGACTGAAAAATGAAGAATACGTTGCATCGATCTACATAATATTTATATAGAGATATTAAATAGTAACCACAAAACAACGTACAGGATTTATATAGATCAGATATACTTCCATCTGGGTTCAGAAGATAAATAAAAAAGATATACTTCTATCTACCTGAGCTAGCTGATCTTAATGTTTGACTAACAAATTAAGTTTATAATTAATGTAATGATATTTATCAATACGGTCAATTTTTTTTTTTCCTCTTTAACAGATGTATGGTGTAGAGATGGTGAAAAAAATCTCATATCATTTCATGTGTCAAAATTAATGCTTTGTGAAAAAAATTAGCATTTTGATTAATTATCCTATATATGACGATCAATTTAATTGAAAACTAAACTTCAACACATGACTGGAACCAGAATATATACAATTTGCTCCAGAAAATAGATAATTACTAATTTCCATCGTCGTCGGCCTGCAAGTTTCCTAAAATTGCTGATTCTAGCCCTAATTTGAAAAGTGAGATGTGATAAGAATTTTATAAATAGTATTAAGATAATTTGATAATAATAACGAGATAATTTAAGTTGAGTATTTTTTAGATTTTGACAAATGAAAGATAAAAAGTTGAATAAAAAATATTATAAAGTTAAAATATTATTATAATATAGTTTTATTTTAATTTTATAATATAATTTTTATTTAAAATTTAAAAAAGTTAAATTATTTTTTACTTAAAAATTTAAAAAAATTATAATGATTACTTTGAAAAATTGTAATAATTAGTTTAGAAATATTTGTATTTGAATTATGTTTAGAAAGTAGATAAGAAGAGATGAGAATTTTAAAATAAGATGTGTTTCCAAAACAGTCCTAAATCTCTCTCGGCTCGCTCTTGTACGTATTGATAAGTTTGGATATTGAGAAGTATTGAAATATGTTTTGAATAGTAGTAAAAAAATATATAAAAATAATAATAAAATATTAAATAATAATAAAAAATAATTAATAATAATTAAAAATATATAAATAATAATAATAAAATAATAAATAATAGTGAAAAGTTTTAAAAATACGTCACTCGAACCGGCCTTAATCGCCGTCAGACGATCGATCGAACTTGGAGGAATGATCCTCCCAGCCCTCACAGCTACAGAGCCACGGCCAGCTGGAAGGTTTAAATATTGCTACCTACTTAAAATAATTGAGGGAAATTAAATAATACTTTCGTACTATACGCACTGTCAATATTATAAATATCATTTATTCACATCATGTTCATTGGGGTAAGTAAATATAGATATGGTACGAGATGGTAATCATGGTATGGTGACCACACCTTACCTGCGAGCCATTATTTCTTCAGGATAGGGTTCATTGCACTTCATCACCATACCTACCGGTGACGGACAACAATAGCGAGACTTAATTACGAGCTAGCGGCAGTAGTACTTCTTCCGAAAAATATTGATCCCGTTAAAGAAACTTCAAGTGCTTTTTTATTTCACTTTTTTTACATGTATTTTTTAAATATTTATTTAAAAAAAGTTATAATATTATTAAAAAATATTTCCTTAAACACCCATTAAAAACACAAATAAAAACAAAAATGATCCAGCGACAGCCCGACTAGCATTATTCCTCGTAATTAATTCCGATCAGTACTTGGCCGTTGTAGTCATCACCGCTGGGTTACAGGAACCCTAGCCCTCACGCACTATAATTTATATTTATTTTAACTATTTTTATATTTTTTCTATAATAAATATATAATGTATAGATAATAAGTATAATAATTTAATTAATTTATTAAAAATAAAAAATAATATTAAAATATATAAAATATGTGACAGATAATGAGTAACGTATATATTCATAAAACTCTTTACACACATAATTTATATATCATAATTTGATTGATAAGATTCAAATAATGTTATTTGATTTAGAATAATTATGCTAATTGATTTGGAATAATGTTATCTATATTGACTTAGAATAATACTATTTAGTCATCTAAATCTATATTGAAACTTCTTATCAAAACTATTAGATAATTTATTAAAAAAAGAAAAATACAAACATAAAACAAAAAACAAAAAGAACCGACCATGCTACTTCGTAATATAAAACTTAAATCAATTAACCTATCATGTTTATAATATTTGTATGCAATAATCTGGCGTCTTGTTGGATCATCAAGTCTTCCTCATTCTAATGTATTATTGGGCATGAATTAAGAGCAATGCTACATACAGTCCTCATTTGAGGATTGTAATACAGGCTTAAGTAATTTTATGTTTAAAATTTTTTAAAATTATAAAAATATCCATTTTAAAATGATAATTTTTCTCATTTAATAAAGAGCCTGTATGTGCAGACCTCAAGAGGATACTGCAAATATAATTATTCATGAATTAATGAGGTTTTGGTGATGTCAGTATAATGACTACCTCTTCGCAAATTAAATGAGACTGTGTATGACCTCATTGAGTAGTCGTCTCTTGACGGTGAAAGCAACCCAAGACTATTCAATCAGCCTGTGTGCAACTGTACGGACAAATGTTATAAATATGACTGTTACACGTTAGACTACAATTAAGCCAGACATGCATGGAGTAAACCCTCAAATTTATGGTTCAATTTATTTTAAATTTTTTATTTGATAATTATGAAAATAAATATTAATAAAGAGTGCTATTATCACTACAACAAAAAAGATTTTTTGAGACGAAAATTTTTATCCCAAAATGTAGAGATTTCGTCCTAGAAAATTTTTTGGGACAAAAAAATTTTGTCCCAAGGTCCTCCCAACATCACTATCCCAGAAAATATCTTGAGACGAAAATCAACATTTCGTCCCAAAATATATCTTTTGGAACGATTTTGAAATTGATTGTTCGATAACGTTTTTTGTCATGGTTAAAATTCGTTCCAGAATGACATTCGAATGGTTCGTATTTAACGTTCGAACGGAAGTACATTTTTTGAACAGTTATCAAAATACGTTCAAACGATCACAGATTATGATAACGTTCAAATGGTACAAAATAGAATTTTGTTCGAACGTTAAAGGATCAGATGGAACAGTAGAAGAGATCGAATGGTGCTTAGTAATGTTCGAACGCTATGATAATAAATTGCATTTGAACGTTTTTTTTATCATCTGATATCGTTCGAACGTCTTGGTCATTAATGTTTAAACGTTACAATGTCGTTTGAACGACCTACTCATTAATGTTCGAACGTGACATAGTCGTTCGAACGGCTACTATTTTTATTAAAATCTCATAATAATAATAAAACTAAATAGACATTCATAATATTTGAAAAATATAAATTAGAAACTGTTTAATACTCACAAAAGTTTTATAATAAGTGTGAACTAATAAATAACCATGAGACTGGCATTGTTCATACATAATTAGATAATGTCATAAGCTGGACGTAAAAAACCATCAGTTGCTTGGAGGCCTGTACTGTTGCATAAGCTGCTGCATTTGGAGTTGCATATCTCTCCTGAACTCTGCTTGTTCTTCTTCATGTTGTTTGAGGCGCATTTTTATGTCTCCTTGTCTAGCCAATTGAGCCTCTAACTCATGCTGTTTTGCAACCAATTCTGCAATTCTGCGATTTACATTCTCTTGATCTATAGAGGCAGACTCGGAAGAAGAAGAAGAGGGAGAAGGTTTTACACAGCGACCCAAACCCCTCAAATATCCTGAACGTTGACCCAGAACTTGTGTAAAAATCTCAACATCATTATTTGAGGAATTTTGATCTGACGCAGATTCAGCACGCAGGGCAACCATTTTATCCTACACATAAGATAAAGAGTTAATATCATCATAAATATTCGAATATATTTATTTAAAACAAATTATAATACTTACATAATTTTCACGGGCATCGGGATGACTCCACTCTCCATTACAATTTGCATGTGATGCAGCATATAATTTTTTCAGATCATAATTGGCATCTGAATCTTGCTATAATAAAGATTTGTTAAGATATAAAGTATTTATGATTCATATATTCAGTTAACTATATACAAATAAAAAAATAGCAATACCAATTTCTTAGAGATGCGGTGGAAAGATCTTGAGCCTGCATGATGAGTAATCTTCAATTTTGATCTATTTGTTTTGTTTATAGAATTTCGCTCCTACATAGGAATTGAAAATTTTATAAAGCGAATTCAAAATAGGACGACTAAAATAATTAAATTAATTATACCTTATATGATGAATCCTCAAATATGTCACAAAGTTTTTTCCAATCAGAAGGTTGCACATCTTGAAAAGGATGTTGGGGTGCATCTTCACTATTCTCAAACTTATTATAATGCTCATGACACCTTGTCTTATATTTGCGGAATGCATTACTCATAAGCTCTTCCACAATTTTACGCACCTCTCTCCGACTAAAATTTAATTCGAAATCATCTTTACAGAAAAAAAAATTTAGACAAAGATATTATCACTTATAATATTCTAACTTTAAGTAAAATAAAAAATTTACCAATTAAATTTCGTCTTTTAAACATTACCAAACAACGCTTCTTGATAAGGTCTTAACATCTTGGGGGACTTTCTTCCATGAACTTGTTGCCAAAGGTGCATAAGTTCGTGTAAGAGCACCCACATGCGATGCAAGCCAAGCTGCTGGTTGTCCTTCGTCTCCGGTATGCTCATCAAGAATGTTAACTTTGATCTTACCCACCTTACGATATTTTTCCAACATCATGCCTCTAGTAGTGCCTCGACCTTGACGAGATTGTATTTTGAAGTCATCATGATATATAACATTGTAATCAATTTTCTATTATAACTTTAATTAATAAATTTTAAGAGTATTAGAATTTTACCTTATTCTGTAGAGTCAATCTCTAATGGTGAGTCTGAATGAGAGCTAGGAACAGATGGAGATGGGATGCGAACTTCCTTTCTCTTCGAAGGCATAATTTCATAAAACTATCTGTGCAAACATAATTGGTCAATCACTATCTGTATCAGTATCATTTGACAATTCAGTCTCATCACTTGTAGATACTTTAATGGAATCAACATTTTGCTCAATTGTCGCATCAACAACTTCAGCCTCAATATCTTCTCTATTTAATGGAATCATCTCATACTAGCTCAAATCCACAAACAAATTAAAGATGGGCTGACTCTCTTGGTATGCTTCTTGAGTAGAGGGATCATCTACTTCTTCATCTCGTCTTTCCTCCTGAGGGATAACATCATATATATTTCTTAGAGAATATTTTTGTACTACTCGCCATTGATTTCCTAACTTCGAGTCATCTAAGTACAATACTTGAGATGCTTGAGAAGTTAAAATAAAAGGATCATCTTCAAACCATTTTTTTGATGTATTAATACTCAAAAAATATTCTTCATCACAGACTCCAGTTCGTGGATTGCTTAAATCCCACCAATTACACTTAAACAGATACACTGCAAGCTCTCCCAAATATTTCATTCCAATTATATCAACAATAACTCCATAGAAATCAATATTTTCTCCATCATGACTTCCCTCGACTAGGACACCACTATTTTGTGTTTTCCTATAACAATCTCTATCCACTGTGTGATACTTACTTCCCCAAGAAATACATGCTGAATATCTTGTAGCGCGCCTCGATGGGTCACGCGCTAATGCATACAGTTCATCCGATATATCGTTTGGATTATTTGCATGCATTTGTACAACCAACATATTGAGTAAAACTTCTATTATATCAATAATAAACAATCAATATTTAATTAACTATTGGATGAGTAAAGCATATGTAATGTCATTACCCGTTGTTCAAACCATCTCGGGAACTCCTCTTCATGTTTCTGATTTATATCATTTAGTCCTAATTCCTTGAGCATGTTAATATGATCACTGAAATTGATAATTACCACAATTATTTTATATCCATAAACTTTCATGAAAGTAAATGTGCGAACATTAGATTAAGAAAACATTATAACTTACTTCAAGTGGTTCTCTATCTCAGGGCAATTGTTCAGCACGTACCACTGAGCTTTCTCAAACTCTCTTCCACATAAGTCATAACCACGCATTGCACAAAGTGGACGTACTTGTTGGGAAAATACAGAAAACCCATTTCGTTGTCTTGCTCGGTCAATGCCAAAGTTTCTTTCCGGCTAATCAACCTAGTGTCAACTCCATGGAAATACTTGGAACAGAAGGTATGCCACTCATCATCAATATATGCTTCTGCAATTGATCCTTCTCGGCGAGTCTTGTTACCAACTGTACGTTTCGACTTCCTAAGAAATCGTTCAATGGGATACATCCATCTATATTGAACTGGTCCTGCAAGTCAAGCCTCACGTGACAAATGGACGGCTAGGTGAACCATGATGGTGGGTAAATACTTTCTAGCTTAAACAAGATTATGGCAATTTCCCGTTCCATTCGATCCAAAGCTTCTACATTTAATTTCCTAGCACATAAATCCTTGAAAAATAAACCCAACTCAGTCAAAGCCACGCGCACGTCTCTTGTCAAGTACCCACAGATACCAATAGGAAAGATACGCTCTAAAAAGAAATGACAATCATGACATTTTAATCCAGTTATTTTCCAGTCATTTACTCGCACACACCTTGTCAAATTCGATGCATAACCATCCAGTAATTTAATTTTCATTATCCACTCACAAAATGTAGCCCTTTCATTCCTTGACAATGTATACTATCCAATCGGCATGTAAATGGACAAACCATTTTCTTGCAATTGCATTTCTGGTCTTATTCCCAACCGCTTCAAATCCTTCCTTGAGTTTAATGTATCCGTTTTTCCTTCAATTGACATCAATGTTCTCAATATGGATTCGCATATATTTTTTTCAATATGCATAACATCAAAACTATGCCGTAACATTAACTTTGACCAGTATGAGAGATCGAAAAATATACTCTTCTTAGTCCAATTCAACTCAGATGTAGCTTGTTTTCTCTTTCGTTGTTTTTTACCAAATTCATTACAACTAACATCTACAAATTGTGCAAGTACATCTTCACCAGACAAATATGATGGAGGTTGGCCCCATTCAAGAGCACCATCAAATATTTGTGAATTTCCCCGCCATCTATAGTCAGGAGATAAAAATCGACGATGACCCATGAAACATAATTTCCTCCCGTAAGTGAGCCATTCAGATTTAATATGTTTGTTATAAGTTGGACATGTCATTTTCCCCTTAGTACTCCAACCTGACAAGTTCCCATAAGTTGGAAAATCATTTATTGTCCATAACACGGTAGCATGCATCTTGAACGACTTGCCTGTTGATGAATCAAATGTGACAACCTCATTCTCCCACAAATCTTTCAATTCTGCAATTAATGGCTGTAAGTGTATGTCTATATCATTTCCTGGTGATCTCGAACCTAGAATGAGCAAACTCATCATGAAATATGGATCCTACACTTCCACGGTGGTAGATTATACGGCATAAGTACAACTGGCCAAGTACTATGACTAGTACTCATGTTCCCAAACGGATTAAATCTATCTGTTGCCAACCCAAGTCACACATTACGAGGTTCTTCAGCAAACCATGGGTGTTCCTGATCAAACTCCTTCCACACTTGGGAGTCAGCAGGATGCGACAAAATATCATCGTTCCGAACTTTGCCTGATGAGTGTCATGTCATGTCTACAGCCGTTGCACGTGACATATATAATTGTTGTAATCTAGGTATCAATGGAAAGTGTCGTACAACCTTTTGCGGCACATTTTGTTTGTCAGATGTCCATCTTGATTCGTGGCATATGGGACACTCGTTCAACTGCTCATTCTCTTGCCAATATAATATGCAATCATTCTTACATGCATGTATTACGTTGTAATCAAATCCAAGTCCTCGTTTCAATTTTTTTGCTTCATAGAAGTTATGAGGTAAAGTATTATCTGAAGGCAATGCCTCCATAAACAACTCCAGTAACATACTGAAGCAGTCTTACAGTAAATGACAACTTACTGTGTCTTCTGCATCCTGGATATAACTCACGTTGTGAATCATTCCACAATCTTGCAAAAGTGTTATGACCTCCATCATTTGAAGTTGATGTGTCTATGTCACGTTCATTCATAAACATTCCCGCACCGATGTCACCTAACATTTCCTTCATATCCTCATCATATTCATCTCCAACATCTAGTTTTATATCTTCATCGTTCTCTTCTTCTTCAGGTGGAACCTCGAATGAAGTTGGATATGGTTCGCCCTTAAGACCCAATCAATATAACCCTTGTCAATACTTTTGACAAACAGATGCTCCCTCACCAAGTCTATCTTATGAGAACGCAAATTCCTGCATTCTTTACATGGGCATCTAATACGCTCATCATTATCACATGTACCCAATGCGAACTATAAGAATTTCTTAACACTTTCAACATATACGCTGTAATTCTGACCCAATCGATCGCTAACTCGCATCTAACTTTTATCCATGCCGACTATCTTCATTACAAACAATCACGTGTGCATCAACAAACAAACATGCATTAACCACAATCATGTAAAAATCAATGAGTATGCCACCTTTCATCGGGTAATTGGTCCTATCCCATTCGGAATTGTAAGATCATAGTCACAAACCTATTCTCTATAATTTGTCACGTCCAACAAAATTTCGGCAACATCTTCCCATAGTTCTCCAAATATGCTCATCTGGTTGTGTGCACCGACGTGTTAATCGTCGATACAACATCACCGAAACTGCATATCCGGAGAACATGAGACAAATCTGCTAAAATCTTAATGCTGGACGTATAACAGATATAGTTCGATAGTTTGCGAGAATGATCTTACAATTCCAAACTGTCCACTCTGGACAATTCAAGAGTTATCAATCTTTCCGGATTGATAACTCTCGAATGGGTCTAAGGTTTATTTTGATGAACAAGCAATGCAAGATATGCCAATATTTAACATGTATCAAACAAACAATACAAGATATGCTAATTAAGTATTTGTATTATTAAATATAGAATATTTGTATTATAATTAACATTCATTTTATTAATTATAACTATTTGTATTTTAATTAACATTCAATTGAATAATTTAACTATTAAATATTTAAGTATTATTAAATCTTAACTATTTGTATTTTAATTATAATTCAGTTGAATAATTTAACTATTAAATATTTAAGTATTATTAAATCTAGATTATTTGTATTTTAATTAAAATTCATTTGATTACTTTTAACTTTTAAGTATTTAAGTATTATTAAATCTAGATTATTTGTATTTTATTTAAAATTCATTTTATTAATT
Organism: Carya cathayensis; assembly: GCA_011037825.1. Taxonomy (NCBI): domain Eukaryota; kingdom Viridiplantae; phylum Streptophyta; class Magnoliopsida; order Fagales; family Juglandaceae; genus Carya; species Carya cathayensis. The sequence goes on from QGSO01000371.1 coordinate 895,378, forward strand.
CAAAGATTAAGTATTTATGTATTATTAAATATGAACTATTTGTATTTTTATTAACCTTCAATTGAATAATTCAACTATTAAATATTTAAGTATTCTTAAATCTTAACTATTTTTATTTTAATTAAAATTCATTTGAATAATTTAACTATTAAGTGTTTAAGTATTATTAAATCTAGATTATTTGTATTTTAATTAAAATTTATTTGATTATTTTTAACTTTTATGTATTTAAGTATTATTAAATGTAGATTATAAATATTTTATTTAAAATTCAATTCCTGCATTCAAAGATTAAGTATTTTAACAATGACCAACATAACGTTCAAACGGTGTTAGTCACCATTCGAATTAAGGGCTAAACGTTTGAACAGTACACGAATACCGTTCAAACGTTTTCATTCCAGATTACAGTCGTCTTCAACCTCTGAAAACTACAATATTTACCAACTCATTACATCAAACAAAAACGCACAATATCACGAACTCATTACATCAAATGAAAATACTTATATTCAAACTAAAATGAGAATAAGATTTGGAGAATACCTGATTTGGAGAGATAAAATTGTAAATCCACCCGTACCCAATGCCCAAAATGAAAATACTTTTCACCAAACGGTAAAAATAACCTCTTAATCCGAAAATATAAGAGATTGGTAAAAGTTAGTAATATTTGGGGCTGGATTGAGGAAGAATGGCGTTGGTTGGAAGAAAATGGCTGTGGGAGCGACTGGAAGACGACTGGGACGAGCGCGAAATTGTGAAGTTCTGTCATGTAAATGTAGAACATTTACGTTCGAACGATTATTCATTAAACGTTCGAACGTCAAATATAGTAACGGGAAAATTTTCCACCGTTAATTTCACATTCGAACATTTACTTCCGTTTACATATACGTTTAAACGGTTATTTGAAAGTATTCGAACGATTTATTAAAATGTTGCTCATTGTATTTTTTTGCACTATACCTTTAAATATATTAAACTTTAAATATACTATAGTTTAGTAACATAGTAATATTTGATTATAATATGTAATCAAACATATATTATATAGTTTAGTAACATATATAGTATAAAATATCATACTACATCTAATATTATAGTCAAGTATATATATTAGCTTATATATAACATATATATGGTATCATAGCATAGTGTTATATGTATTACATGTATATATACTGTTAAAATATTAGATTATTATTATAATATAATATAATAATGTAATACATACTATCATATATAGTCATCTATACTATTAGCAATTAGAGTGTATTCTAATTATACTAAAGCTAAAATTGAGCATGTTATGTTATATTATCATATATATAACATATATATACTATCATATATAGTGTCATTTATAGTGCTAGAATAGAGAGTGTCATCTAATTAGCCTATAACTGCAATATAATATGAAAAATATACTAAACAAGTCATCTAATACATTTACTATTAAATATATGTATTAGTTAATATCACATATATATATATATGTTATATAATACATAGTGTCGTATATATAGTAGTCTATATTATATTATACTATATCATATAACTTATACTATATATTATATAATATTCAATAGTATAATATATTTTAATTAAATATAATATAATATATACTATATATATTAAAAATAATAAATATAATATATAGTGTTTAATTGAATATAAATGCATTAAATATATTGCATTTATTATATTTAATATTATAATAGATTTATATTCAATTAAATTGAATATTTAAAAAGAACATCTTACCTTAACTATTCAATTAATTTATATTTAAAAAGAATATACTAAATTTATATTCAATTAATTACCGGATGATATCAAATTTCAGTTAATACGTTCGAACGGTATTAACTTACCGTTCGAACGTTACTGCATATATAAGTTGCCGCGGACGTCATTTTCACGGAAGTTTTACGTGTACATTTCCTCCGTTTCAAGCCGTTAACCATCTATCTCCGCCGTTTAACGCCATCTTCGCCGTCGTTAACCGTCCATCTCCGCCGTTCAACGCCATCTTCGCCGTCGTCAACAATACCCACTCTAAGCCTCTTCCTCTAACTACCGGTATTATTCTTTTTTAAAGCATTTTACCGTTTAGATTTAGGTTTTTGATAGATTATTTGTTTGAATTAGGATAAACCGATTTATACATCAAAATAAATGGTAGATTTGCTTTAATCCATGGTTGGGGACCTATCCTGGATGAGCGGGAGGAAGCATGGGAGTCAGTCTCTTACATTGACATTGTTGCTGAGCTCTATAGAGAATTCGGCAGTGCCAGCGTAGATGATACTGGAGCCTACAAGATCACTGTCCTAGGAGTACCCGTTGTATTTTCACGGGATGGACTTGCTAAGCATCTCGGTATTCCTAGGCAGCCAGATGCATATCCGAATGTGGTGCCTAGAGAGTTTGATTCTTCAGCTGAGGCGGAGACAGCTGAGGAGGAGGCATCAGTTTATACTGATGAGGTTGATACCCTTGCTGATCACGAGGTGAGGGATTTGGTTGTCGGTCCAGATGCTTCACCGTATCATGGGACGAAGAGCATCAAACAGACAGATTTATCTTCTTTCTTTAAGATCTTAAATTTGATAATTGCTAATAACATTGACCCTCGGCAGCACAAGACAGAGGTTGGCTTGATCGAACGAAATTTATGGTACGGGTCGCTCGTGGCATTCCTATTGACTTGGTGGGGTATATATTCGATAGGATTCGATCAGAGTCTCGGTACATTTCGATGGATATACTGCCATTCGGAATCCTAATCACCTTATATATGCTATTTGCTGGCGTTGTGCCTGATGTTGCCGAGCATAAACGGGAGCCGATGGGACCGATAAACAGCACCACCCTCTCACGCAGCACGGGACACTCGAGACTGCGTCTTCGTACCGGTTGATCCTCAGAGAGATGCACAGCCGAGAGATCATAGAGTATCAGCTGCAGAGGCATCTACACGGGCTGAGGCATCAGTAAACAATGTTACTTGTGAGGAGATGGCTGAGATTGTGCATGCAGCGATCAGCGAATAGACTTCAGCAGTGATCGATGCAGTGTGTATGGAGATCCATTTTACTGTGTCTGAGCTTCGTACAGAGTTTGCTACCATGTTTGCGACTCAGGTCACCATCAGTACTCGACTGACACAAACAGAGGAACTTATAACTGCAGTCGAGGAAGTGTGCAAAGATTTGGGGTCTTAATTACTTCATTCTATCTTTTATTTATTTATTTATTGTTTTTTGTATGGACAACATTTTGTGTTTTGTAAATTTAGTATTTAAGTATGAAATAGTATTATTTTATATTTTTTGAATTAATTATTAATTTAGATTATTCCTATTATTTAATTAACCAATTTTTTATAATTACTAGTTAATCTAAATATAATTTGGCAAAAAATTTAAAAAATTAAAACACTTGTCACCGTTTGACCCCTTCAAATAACGTTTAAACGGTGCATATGTATCATTCGAACGTTTAGAATGTACCGTTCGAACGGTGTATCAATTTTCCTCCAAAAAAATTTACTTAACGCGCTAAAATTATGTTCGAACGGTAAAAATTACACGTTCGAATAGTGAATCATTAACGGTCGAATGGTTAACTTATTTGGGACAAAAAAATTCGTCTCTAAGTAGAGCATTCGAACGGTTTAACCATTCCGTCATTTTTTCGGAATGAAATTTGAATTTCGTTCTAAAATCTCACTTTTTGGGACGATTTCCAATTCGTCCCAAAGAAAAATCGTCCCAAAAACCATTTTTTGTGGTAGTGTATATAAGCTGTCTAGTGTTCTACGGACATGTCAGCATTATAAGAACAAAAAAAATATTATAAGGAAAAAACTAAATATTTATGATAAATTATTTATGATAAGAATGATTATATATAAAAATAATAGACTAATTTTAACAGGAAATAATCATTTTTGTAAGAAATAATTGATCAAAAATATATAATTTTCTTATAGTGTGCACCATGAATAATCACGAAAATGCCTACCATACTATTAATTATGAAGGTGAAATAATTTATGTAGTCTTAAAGTATATAAGTTTCGTTCATTTCCTTTAATAAAAGTAGATAAATTTGAAATCCGCATAAAAAAATAATAATAATAAAATTTTACTTTTTAATAATGGATTTTAATTTTTCATAAAAAAGACGCAAGATTTGCTCACTACAAATTCTGTAACGAATGTTACTCTTAGTTAAACAAATCTATATCTCTCCATAACTTCAAGAACATATACATATTGTCCGAATTTGCTTAATTTTTTTGTTTGAGAAGAATTGGATACCGCGGTATCTTGATCTTTGAGATATATTAAATATTAAACTAATTTATTTTGAGCGTTGTTGTTGTTGTTTTTTTTGAGAAACCGTTTTGTCAAAAACTTAAATACAGCAGCACGGAGTAAACTTGGCATGCATACATGTAATATATGCCTATATATTTAAACAACTTGCATCCGTAGCTCTGTTGATCTATTTTTATTTTTGTATTTATCATTTCATGTATTTTTTGTTATCTTTCAATAAAGAAAAATATCAGTTCAAATATTTCGTATTTATGTATTCAAGTTCTCAGTACTTTTTAAATTTACAATTTACTGTTTAATATTATGTTATTTGTTTTGGTCTGAAAATTTAAATTTAAAATTTGAAATTTTAATATACAAACCTTTGAATCTTATGCAACAATATATGTTCAAACATTATTGCATAACATTTGCATGAGAAGCTAGACATTACGTTCTAACTATATATAAACAGTAACTTTTGCATGTATATATATAATTACATTGGAACGTAATTTTTTCTATAACAAATATGTAGTGTATGAATGATAAATAGAACAACTCAATTAGTTTAATAATAAAAAATAATATTAAAATATGTAAAGTGTGCAGTGTAGAATTATGTGTAACAATTCTCGTAGTCAATTATCAGCAACTTTTTCCGGCATGATAGAGTGTGTCGACCCAAGATTTTTGTTACAGTACTTCTAATGGCTCTTGTAAAATATATTTTCCTTCAAAATATAAAAAAATGTTCTTAAAATGCTACTCCATTGGATTTTGTATTTTAAAAACATTATACATTTTGCTACAGTGATTCCTCTACATATAGAGGATCCTATTCATTAAATGTAAACATTTTTAATTACTTTCTCTTTTATTTTCATGTGATTTTTCATTTCTTTCTCATGTATAAATATTTGTAAAAATATTTGAAATGAATAAAAAAGAATAATTCTTTCTCATGTGTAAATATTTTTAAAAATATTTGAAATGAATAAAAATGAATAAAAAGTATAATATTTAAATAATATGAAAAAAAAATAGATAAATTGATATATGATATATTGTAAAAATTATTATATAAAATAAAAAAAGTAAATTTTAATAATATATTTTGAAGGATAGAATAGAAAAGTCATTGAATGCTCCGAGAGAGAGGGAGAGAGAGGAGAGAGGATACTGGGATGGATTCTTTGAGCGAGGCCGAACGTATTTTCTTTTCTGTAGACCGCTGACGTGTCCGCTGATTAGAGGGTGCAAAGGTGTAAAGCACAGAACCGGTTTGAGCTAATCTGTTATAGCCGTGCTATTTCCACAGAGTAAGCGGCACGAGGACAAGAGTCACAAGACCTTTTGATCTTTTTTATTTTTTTTTAATTCAATTTTTTCATATCTTGCAGTATTGTTTAAAAAATTATTTATAATATTAATCAAAAATCTTACTTACTAAATAAATAAAAAAATTAATCAAGAAAAATGCTCAAATCCAATATCGGATCCAATATTTCTCAATCGGTTAGGTTTAAAAAATAATATGAGAATTTTTAATTTTAGATAAAAATTTAAAATATTATATTTTAATAATATTATTATTATTTTAAAAAGTTGAGTATTTTTTAGATTTTGAGAAATGAGAGATAAAAAGTTGAATAAAAAATATTATAAAATTAAAATATCATTAGAATATAATTTTTATTTAAAAATTTAAAAAAGTTTAATTATTTTTATTTAAAAATTTAAAAAAATTGTAATGATTATTTTGAAAAAATTGTAATAATTAGTTTAGAAATATTTATATTTGAATTATGCTTAGAAAGTATATAAGATAAGATGAAAATTTTAAAATGAGATGTGTTTCCAAAACAGCCCTAAATCTCTCTTGGCTTGCTCTTGTATAAATTTAGGTATGGAAAAGTATTGAACTATGTTGTGAATAGTAATAAAAAAATAAATAAAAAATAATAATAAAATATTAAATAATATTAAAAAACAATTAATAATAATTAAAAATAAATAATAAATAATAATAAAAATTGTGAGAGCTGACAGACGATCAATCGAACTCGGAGAAATGATCGTCCCAGCCCGCACAGCTACAGAGCTAAGGACAGCTGGAAGCTTTAAATATTGCTACCTACTTAATATAATTGAGGGAAATGAAATAATACTTTCATACTGTACGCACTGTCAATATTATAAATATCATTTATTCACATCATATTCATTGGGGTAAGTAAATATAGATATGGTACGAGATGGTATGGTGACCACACCTTAGCTGCGAGCCATTATTTCTTCAGGATAGGGTTCATTGCACTTCATCTACCATACCTACCGGTGACGGACTACAATAGCGAGACTTAATTACAAGCTAGCGACAGTGGTACTTCTTCTGAAAAATATTGATCCCGTTAAAGAAACTTAAAGTGTTTTCTTATTTCACTATTTTTACATGTATTTTTTAAATATTTTTAAATATTTATTTAAAAAATTTTATAATATTATTAAAAAATATTTCCTTAATCACCCGTTAAAAACAAAAATAAAAAATAATAATTCCAGCGATAGCCCGACTAGCATTATTCCTCGTTATTAATTCTGATCAGTGTAGTCATCACCGGCAGGTTACAGGAACCCTAGCCCTCAAGCACTATAATTTATATTTATTTTAACTATTTTTATATTTTTTCTATAATAAATACGTGATGTATAAATAATAAATAGAATCATTTAATTAATTTATCAATAATAAAAAATAATATTAAAATATATAAAATATGTGACTGTATAAGATGAGGAGTAACATATATATTCATAAAACTCTTTACACACATAATTTATATATATCATAATTTGATTGATAAGATTCAAATAATATTATTTGATTTAGAATAATTATGCTAATTGATTTGGAATAATGTTATCTATATTGACTTAGAATAATACTATTTAGTTATCTAAATCTATATTGATTTAAAATACAGCTATTTAATCATCTGAAACTTGTCATTCAATTGATCTTCTTATCAAAAATATTAGATAATTTATTAAAAAAAGAAAAATACAAACATAAAACAAAAAATAAAAAGAACCGACCATACTAATAATCACGAATAATCACGAAAATGTCTACCATACTAATAATTATAAAGGTGAAATAATTGATGTAGTCTTAAAGTATATAAGTCTCATTCATTTCTTTTTTAAAAAATGAATAAATTTGATATCCAGATTAAAAAAAACAAAAAACAAAATTCTACGTACTGAATTGATTAGATTTAATTTTTTAAATTACTTGACTGAAGAAATAGTCAATTATATTAAAAGGGAAATACTTGATACATTAAAAAGAATTATAAAAGATTAGTTATAAATTAATTGGACATACTAACGTTAGATTGTAATTTATCTACAATTTCATATTATAAAATTATTTCTTTGTACCTTTTTTTTTATAGTAATGAGAAAGTGACTTCATTCAACCAATAAAAAAAAAGTTACAGTCATGACATTATACATGAAAAGAAATTTCAAGATTACAAACCGTTATGGTCTGTAGTTAATTATCAGCAACTTTTTCCGGCACGATAGAGAGAGAAGACCCCAAGTTTTTTGCTAGGAGAGAGAAGGAGGGAGGGTACTGGGATGGATTGTTTGAGCGAGGCCGAATGTATTTTCTTTTCCGTATAACGCTGACGTGTCCGCTTATTAGAGGGTGTATAAAGAGGGGAGAACCGGTTTAAATTAAGAGAAATAATATTTGCAGTTATGATTATATAAGTACTATACAATCTCTTTAAAAAAAGTAAATTAATATGAAATTTACATTAAAAAAATTAACTTTTTAATTATAAATTTTACTATTTTTTAAAACGATTATACGATATTTACACACTTTATAACTGTACACAATATTATTCTTATTACTCTTAAATTAATCTGTTATAGCCGTGCTACTGCTACTTCCACAGACCAAGCAGCACGAGGACAAGACCTTTTGATTTTTTTTTTTAATTCAATTTTTTCATATCTTTAAGTATTGTTCTAAAAAATATTTATAATATTAATAAAAAATACTTACTAAATAAAAATAATAATCAAGAAAAATGCTCAAATCCAATATGGGATCCAATATTTCTCAATTGGTTAGGTTTGAAAAATGAGATGAAAATAACCTTATATGAAAGTTTAAAATATTGTATTTTAATATTATTATAATTTTAAAATTTAAAATATTTAAATTAAATCATTTATCATATTTTATATAAAAGTTAGAATTATAAAATAAAATAAAATAAAAATTTTAAGGTACGGTTTGGCCACACAAATTTCTCATCTTAAATACAAAATTATCATCTCATTATTACAACTTTCCTAAATCTTTATATAAAATATAATAAACTATTTAATTTTTTCTTAACTTTTTCAAATTCTAAAATAATAATAATATTATAATATTTCATCTTAAAATACAAAATTCTCATAAGAGAATTCTCATAATATAAATCTAATCATAATATTTAAAGCTTTGCTATTTATAAACCTTATACACTATACATTACATTTTTAAAAAAATTTATTTATTTATTTTAAAAATAATTTAATTATTTTACTTATCATCTATATATAATATATTTATTAAGAAAAAATAACAATAAATGTAATGTGTAAGACTTATTAATAGAATTTTTCTAATATTTATTGCTACAATTGAGGTCTTACACTAGACAGTCTCATTTAGTGCATGTTTGGGATTGCGGTAAGAAATATAGCTTATAACTTTAGGGCTTATAGCTTATAACTTAAATAACAAGCTCTACTATTAAAAAATTATTTATTGTTTGGTAACCATGTCTCTAAAGTACTTTTAAAGTTAGTTATATTAATTTTTTTAAAATATACAGTTATCTACAGGAGCTTTTCAATAAAAGCTTCAATTTGGTGCTTTTTAAAAAAGTAAATTTTCAGCTTTTTTAGGTAATTAAAGTACTTTTTATAAATTTACCAAACACATCATTTTTTCTTTAAAAGAGCTTTTAAACAATTAAAAGTACTTTTTAAGCTTTCAAACGCAATCCCAAACAGGCTCAATCGAAGAGGCCGACGTCATTAAAATGACATCATCCTTGAAACCTCATTCATGATCAATACATTAGAACGAGGAAGACGTGATCAAGATGCCAGCCTGCAGGCAATATTTGCCAGTGCATATTAAAGCTAGCGAGGAAGACATGATCAGATAAGGTAGACTCTTTCGGTTTCAGCTGCATCCATATGCCCATTTGGCCCCAAAAGATTACGTACAATCAAAATAAGGGCAATCAATGAGATAACGTATATATATACACACACGATATTTACTGCATACTCCATCTGATGCATACAAAAACATTATAAGAAAATTATGTAATTATTGTCACCAATTTTTTTGTGATTTCTTGGAATAATATTATAAAATGATAATTTTGAATAGAAACAAATATTATAAACATCATGATGATTGACATAAGTCGGTATGGATATAGTACTTGATTTCATGATAACCACACGTTAGCTATGTGACAATCTATGAAAGTATTATTCGTACTCAAGCCTATATCTGAATTGTTAGATGCAATCGACACATGCAAGTAGAAGATAAACAGATGTATTATATGAATAAAAAAAAATTATAAAAATAGTTTTTTTTTTCATGTGGGTTCCATATTAATTCACTTTTTTTAAAACGACTGCGCGTCGCTTGCACAACTACGACTGTAAATATCATTTCTCAAACCTCTATATATATAGAGCTATAGAGGATGATAACCACTTGTTAGCTGTGCAGCCATCATTTCTTCAAGGAGTACCAGTGACGACAACAGCCCAGTGAAACTCAAAGCTACGAGCGGAAGTTTTGGAAAATTCCCCTCCGTCTTCCAGCTAGCTGCCTCGCAAGTAATTACTTCATGATCTCTTTATCCTTCAATTTGATCAATGATAATAAGTAAAGAAAAATCATGCTATTTCTCATCAAGTCAATGATATTAGTACTATTAGATTTCACTTTCAAGTTATTAATTATAAAAGTTAGGACTGTAATTAATGAATGNATTAATTCACTTTTTTCAAAACGACTGCACGTCGCTTGCACAACTACGACTGTAAATATCATTTCTCAAATCTCTATATATATAAAGCTATAGAGGATGATAACCACTGGTTAGCTGTGCAGCCATCATTTCTTCAAGGAGTACCAGTGACGACAACAGCCTAGTGAAACTCAAAGCTACGAGCGGAAGTTTTGGAAAATTCCCCTCCGTCTTCCAGCTAGCTGCCTCGCAAGTAATTACTTCATGATCTCTTTATCCTTCAATTTGATCAATGATAATAAGTAAAGAAAAATCATGCTATTTCTCATCAAGTCAATGATATTAGTACTATTAGATTTCACTTTCAAGTTATTAATTATAAAAGTTAGGACTGTAATTAATGAATGTACTAAGAAAATCCATGTCGTTGAAGACTATATATTCTATATGAAATTTGCGGTCTCTCTATTAATATTTCTGCTCACCAGATAGATTATAATATATGTTGATAGATTAAGATGGATACAAAGAGTACAGCTTTTTCTGCTGCTGTTCCTGTTCCTGAATTGCTTGACGGACATAATTATGCGGAATGGGCGATTCGGGTGCAAACCTACTTAGAGGGTCAAGATCTTTGGGAGGACATCATTAACGATAACGCAACCATAACCGCAGCACCTTCTCAGAAAGAAAATGATGATGAAGTTGCTATTAAGGTTCGGAGAAGGAGGAACTTCATGGCTTTACATGTAATCCAGACTTCATGCGGGCCAGACGCATTTTCCGAGATTCGCACCATTCGTACAGCCCACGATGCTTGGCAAACTTTGGAAAAGAAGTATGGTGAGTCAGTTTCTCTCTCTCTCTCGACACTGTCACGTACGTTAAAAAATTGGATATGTAACAGAAGTCTTAAGAAGATGTTTAAGTAATTTTAAAACTTTTTTAATAAAGATATTAATTTATTTGGATGTTTGGTATTAAAATATTTTTAATTTCAAATAAATTAAAATATATTCGAATAAAATCATCATTTTAGTTATTTTCTTTAAACGTGTTTTTTAAAATAATACAGAACATAATTTAAATTTTAAAAAAATTATCACTGATAAAAATACCTATACAACTTTTAAATAAATATTACAACTTTTAAATTTTTAAAGATATGGTCATAATTTTTAAAACTTCAAATAATCATCATTTCTGCTTCACAAAACACTTTTTTAATTTACTTTCGAACAAATGTAATATATTTGAAAGTATTTTAAACATATAGTTACTAAATAAAAAATAAATTTTTAATAATAAAACTTATTATTTAAATTATAAACTATAAACCCTAAGTTGTAAGGTAGATTTTTCACCGTAATTTTAAACGTGGACTACATTACAATGTTAACTCTATCCAAAACCAAATTCAATTCACTAGGCGTGAAACTGTTGTAGTTAATAACTCAAATATTTGCGAATGATAATGAAAAAATTTGTGAGTAATAACAAATAATAATAAAATAATTTGAAAATATTTTAAAATAATTGTATTCTCAAAACTAGTCTAAAACATATAAGTTTATTTAAAAACTTAAAAATAAATAAAATTTAAAAGCTGAAAAAAAAAGACTCGGTTGTTTTAAAACTTTTTAAAGGCTAATACTATAAACCATCCTGGAGGGTAAAGTCCCCATACTCTTTTTGAGAAAAAATGAAAGCTATTATTAAAAAATAATTTTTTTTATATAAATTTTAAATTTATCTATTTGTTTTAAAAAGAGAATACACGAAGACCGCATTCTTCAGGACTATAAATATCATTTTTTTTTAAATATAAATCAAATTTTAAATTTTAAAAACCAAATTATTAAAAAATGATGGATTACAAATATGAATTTCTATTTAACGAATTTTACATATATATATTATATAGTTTTTCCAATTAACTTAACTGACATAATGTTAATTTAATTGTCATTAATTGTTAATAAAGTTTTTAAAAGATATATTATCCGATGGACAACTACCACCACCCGCGGCGCCAACTTTACTAATACTAGATATGGTTTCCGAATATGGTAGATTCAAATTGGAGTATTTTTTGGCGGGCTCTGTCCTATACTCATAGTGGCCAGATTAATTGCTTTTGAGATTAATCCAACCGTTTCTAAATAGCAATCGGAAAAAGACCAAAATTAATTGCAGATACGGATAAAGACCATCTCATGAAAATAAGAAAAAAATTGCAGATATGGGCAGCATTGACAAGAGCTATCTTCAGTACGAGAAGTTGTACGAGGCTGTGCTTTGTGATAATTGGACCGCTGCAAAGAAGTTTCTTGATTCTAAACCCGAGGCAGTGAGAAAGGCAATCACAGATAAAGGCGAAACGGCTCTTCACATTGCTGTTACTGCTGGACATGTCCATATAGTCAAGGAGTTGGTGGAGATTCAACATGATCAAGATGGTGACGGTTGCAGAGCTCGAATGACAAAAGAAGACTTGGGAATTGAAGATGGTGACGGTTGCACAGCTCTAATGAAGGCTCTTGATCTTGAGTATGGAAGATCCCGACTGGCGAGCTATTTGTATACTCGCACTCCGATGCCTGAAGAAAAAGATAAAAAAGGAGCTATGCTTCTTAACCGTGCAATATATTCAAAAAATTTGGGTAACATGAACTCTTTGTTTTACTATACAATATTATTGTCCGTTATTTACGATCATTTGAAATCTTGGCATTATAATTTAATTTTTTTTATAATCATGATTCTTTTCTTGTACGCCTCACACAACCCAACTGTCAACAGATATTGCTTTGGATTTAATCTCGAGGTACCCACGTTGGACATATGCTCTCGACGACCGCGGTGTGTCCCCGTTCTTAGCATTGGCTTCTATGCCGCACATATTTCCAAGTGGAAACCGGCTCGGGTTTTGGAAACAATTGATCTACAATAAATGTTAGTATTGCGCGCACGCACTCTTTCTCTCTCATTACTAGAGTTTGACATTGCTACTTTCAACTATGTTAATAGTTGCAAATTGTGACTTGATAGAGAATCAAAACACATTTACTAATGAATCACGAATTAATGCTATATATGGTTTGTTCGTGTGAAGGTTTCAATGTTTCCTGCATTTTTCACTGACTTAGGATTTGTTGACATGTTTTTTGAAAGGTATACAGATTGATCAATCGACTAGTTTGGACATTAACAACGATGGCCATTTAGTTACAATGCAATCAGGTATCTTTCTACCTTACCTTATAACTTTCCCTAGTTCTTGGCTTGTAATATTTGAGAAATATCATTTATTTTGGAAAATTCTGCTTCCCTTGTAAACTGCCATATGATTTTCATTAATATCTTTATCTTATATCTTATCCAAAAATAAAAAAGTTCAAAATAAGCAAGGTCTGTGCCATTCCATCATAAAACAGCCTTCTACCATCATTAAAAATAATTTTAATTGGGTAATTGATGATATATACGTACTATCATTTTTTTTTACATATCTCTCTCTCATTACTAGAGTTTGACAGTGCTACTTTCAACTATGTTAATAGTTGCAAACTATGACTTGATAGAGAATCAAAACACATTTACCAATGAATCACAAATTACTGCTATATATAGTTCGTTCGTTTGAAGGTTTCAATATTTCCTGCATTTGTCATTGACTTAAGATTTTTTGGCCTGTCTTATGGGAGGTAAACGGAATCATCAATCAGCTCGTTCCACCCTTGAAACTCATTTGGACATTAACAACGATGGCCATTTAGTTACAACGCAATCAGGTATCTTTCTATCTTACCTTATAACTTTTCCTAATTCTTGGCTTCTAATATTTGAGAAATATCATTTATTTTGGAAAATTCTGTTTCCCTTGTAAACTGCCGCCATATGATTTTGATTAATATCTTTATCTTACCCAAAAATAAAGAAGTTCAAAATGAGCAAGGTCTCCAGCCCTTCCATAATAAAACAGCCTTCTACCATCATTAAGGCCTGATTTAGTTACCAAATACCAAACGAGCTTTGGTAGATACAAGCAAAGTCACGTACTAATCTGAGTACTAATATTAATTTCCTTCTTATTCAAAATTTAAGTTAGTACCGTTTTTAATAAAATCTACTGTTTGACCAATCACGTACATTAGATTGGTGCACATATTAGTGTGCGGTTGTGCTTGCAATTAGATTTTTCCATACCAAACTATCTCATCTCATTTAATTATTACAATTTTCTTACATACCATACAAGATATAATGAACAATTCAATTTTTTCAAATCTTGAAACAAAATTAATAGTAAAAAATCATATTATAACAATAATTTATTCAACTTTCAACAAAACATTTCATTTTATCTCATATTAACTGTGTAACGAAACGAAGCCTAAAAGTAATTTTAATTGGGTAATTAATGATATACCTATAATTTTTTTACAGTTATTTTATAGCCTCTTACTACTGAAAAGATTTTGTTCATTTTGCAGTGCCTGGAGGAGTACTGTTGCGCCATCTAGTTTCAATATATATAACTGTCCGCAAGTACTTGTTGGGTATAATACCGTCTCCACTCGGTCATCAAAATCATATCTTGATCATTTTTGTTTGAAATTTTTGCAATAACTGTCCGCAAGTACTTAACTAATAATGACTATGTTAATTTTGCTCAACAAAAAGTTAACTAAAAAATTCAATTAGAAGAAAACTGGCTGATGTACTGAAAAACCACTTTTATAGGATTTATTTTTTATTTTTTTTAAAAAAGATTAATACAAAGAAAATCTCCATATAAGTACTTATTAGATAAGATTTTAGCCAAAAAATTAATTAATTTGAACAAGAAATATTATACTAGCTTTGTTTTGGTACAGCTTTTATGATATCGATAAGTACTGAAAGTGATTTTGTTCACTTTGCAGTGCCAGCGAAATCATTTGTCCGCAACTTGTTGGGTACTATACCGTCTCCACTCGGTACGGTCATCAAAATCATATCTTGATAATTGTTGTTTGAAATTTTTGTTAAACTTTTTCTTTTTCTTTCATTTTTTCTGTTTTTTTGTTTGTTATGGTTTAATCCGGTTGAATTTGCATTGTTTCAATAATTTTCAAAGAAATCGAGCAATTATATGAAAAGAAGAAGATCCATAGCCAATCCCAGGAACTTCTCAACCTCATGTGTAAGGCGATATATATATCAAAAATCTCCCAAACTCAACGACGTCTAAGAAGTGGTGTGGTTCATGAGGCAATCAATCATGCTTTCAAGAATGGAATTTTCGAGTTTGTTTTAACGACATTTTCGAAAGAGAATCGGAGTGTTTTGGAGAATATTACAAAAAAAGATTTGATGAGCATATTTATGCTTGCTGCGGTTTTGTATCGTGACTCTCAGATGTTTAGCTTTCTTATACAATGTGGCTGGCAAACGGATCTTATGAACAACAGAGTGACATCTTTTGGAGATCGCAACGATGATAACATCTTACATATGACAGGGATAGTAAAAGATTCCATTAGGTTTAATGGAAGCTCTCATGATGCGGCTTTACAGATGCAAAGAGAGCTACAATGGTTTAAGGTCATCTCTCTCTCTCTCTCTCTCTCTCTCTCTCTCTCTCTCTCTCTCTCTCTCTCTCGGGCATGTTTTCTTTTCCCTCACTTTTGGTAAGTAAGTTTTGGTAGATATATTTGGCTAGGTTTCTACTATATTTTAAATTAATAAGTCTTAATTTTCCTAAAACGTGTTTTTTTTCTGCTTGTCTTTTATGTTGGGCACATTATATATATTTTTTTTCGCCCTTTACACTTGAGCAAAGTTTGCAAGGTTTGAAAACTAAGTTGCTCAACCAAGATTCTGTAAATCAAGATGTTGGAAATAATTTAAAAAAAAAAAAAAAAAAGATGTGGGAAATCTTTTAAAGGGTTTATCTGTTGTTTAATGCCTCAAGACACGCCAACTTAGTTCCATTGGAGTGTTTTTCATTTAGTATTTATTGTGCATTGTCAAAGTTTACGACTAGTTGACTTAAGCAGGTGGTATTTCAATCCTAAAACAAAATATTACATCATTGACATCACTTACATATATAATTACTAAATTTTAATAATCTGGCATTCTGCAATTGGATGGAAATATTTAGTGTTCGTACTTGTAAACTACAAAATAATGACTTTACGTATGTATATATATATATTTGTTTAAGGTTATGCTTTTGGTCTTTCTAATATTACCCACAGTTATGGAATTGATTTTTTTAACAAATGCAGAAGGTGGAGAGTATTGTCCATCCCGATATGAAAAAATGTATTAACAGAGATGGTTTAACTCCCCGACAACTGTTTACAAAGAACCACGAGAACATGATGGAAAAGGGAGAGAAATGGATGAAGGACACAGCATCGTCATGTACAGTGGTGGGTGCTCTGATTGTTACCATTATGTTCGCAGTAGCTTTTACAGTTCCAGGTGGTTACGAACAAACTATTGGCTTTCCAATATTCTTAAAGGAAAGATCGTTTATGGTCTTTATAATATCCGATACATTGTCCCTTTTTTTTTCCTCAACTTCAGTTTTGATGTTTTTGGGAATCTGCACATCACGTTATGCAGAAGAAGATTTTTTTGAATATTTGCCGAGACAGATGATAGCAGGTCTTTGGACCCTCTTTTGGTCTATTGCAACCATGATGATAACATTTTCCAGTGCTCTTTTCATCATCCTACAAGAGCAATTATATGTTGCAATTCCTCTCATGATTTGCTTAGCGGTTTTTCCAATCACATGTTTCGTATGGATTCAGTTCCCCATTCTGAAAGATTTGATCGTGTCGACCTATTTCCCACGTCACTTCAACATAAAGACGAAGAAAGATGAAGCTGGTTTTAAGCAATAGGCTGTTTTGTAATATAAACTTAAGATCTCTTCGGTGGCTGGCAACACGAGATTGCATGCTTTTCTAGCTAGCTTGAGGTTACAAGGAAGAAGGCTCCAAGTTTGTGCCGCACAAAAGAATCGAGAGATTCATAAGTTTCTTCGTTATCTCACAAGTTGAAGGATTTGAGAGAAAATTGAAAGATTTCACATTTGGTAGAAACTTGTTTTCAGTGTGTTTTTAAGACTCGAATATATTAAGATTTTAGGTTTTGGTGTTTTTTTTCTTATTACTACTCTTTTAACTCCATTTTTTAGTTAGTAAATTTCTTCCTATTTGTCTTGACTAGTGGATCAGTGCAGCTTTTTAAGCCTAACTCTCTCTCTCTCTCTCTCGATACATTAATTCATTCTCGATACATGTACATGTGGTTTCATTGCAATGCCATTCTCTGCCACAAACTCAAGAACCACATCTATCTGCTAATCATTCACTTTAGCTAATCATCTCTGGCTCAAAGGACGTGCGTAACTGCATGGATCTACCACACATAATATGCTCGTTGCAGGGTCAAGCATCGAGGAGATCAATAAACTGAAGAAGCAGTTGTCAAAGCAGTTTGAGATGAAGGATTTGGGTGCTGCAAAACAAATCCTTGGTATGAGAATTATTAGAGACAGGGCTAATAATACTCTTAAGCTCTCGCAGGAGGAGTATGTGAAGAAGGTGCTCAGTAGGTTTAACATGGACAAGGCGAAACCAGTGAGCACACCCTTAGCTAGTCACTTTCGACTAACTAAGGATCAGTCGCCAAAGACGGAGAAAGAGCAAGAATGCATGAACGGAATACCCTATGCATCTGCTATTGGTAGTCTTATGTACGCCATGGTCTGTACAAGGCCAGATATTGCACAAGCAGTGGGAGCTGTGAGTAGGTACATGAGTAATCCAGGAAAGCAGCATTGGGAAGCAGTCAAGTGGATTTTGAGATATCTACAAGGCTCTTCAGATACGTCACTATGCTTTACAAAAGCAGGTTTAAAGCTACAGGGATATGTAGATGCTGATTTAGCAGGTGACGTTGACAGCAGAAAAAGTACTACTGGATTTGTGTATACGCTGGGTGGTACAGCTGTATCGTGGGCTTCTAAGTTACAGAAGATTGTTGCTCTCTCAACTACAGAAGCGGAATACGTTGCTATAACTGAAGCGGGGAAGGAAATGGTTTGGTTGCAGTCCTTTTTGGAGGAATTGGGAAAGAAAAATGAAAAAGGTATTCTGCACAGTGATAGTCAGAGTGCTATTTTTCTTGCAAAAAATCCAGCCTTTCATTCCAGAACAAAACACATACAGTTGCGATACCATTTTATTCGATCTCTTCTCGATAGTGGACAGCTGATACTTGAGAAGATTCGAGGAACAGAGAACCCAGCAGACATGTTTACAAAAGCAGTTACTGCTGACAAACTGAAGCTGTGTGTAGCTTCAGTTGGCCTCCGTACTTAAAGGCATGACTTGAAGTTGCTGTGATGGTTGCTATGAAGATATGTAGACTTATTTGTCTCCAAGTGGGAGATTGTTATGAATGGAGACAAACCAAGTATGAAATGGGTTTGGGTTTGCAACCCACCCACCTTGTTAGGCCACCCACCATAGTTAGGCCACCCACTTTGTTAGGCCACCCACCATTGTTAGGTCACCCACCTTGTTAGGCCACCCACCATTTGCAAATGGTAGGCTACTCTCTCCTATAAATAGGAGAGAGCTCAATTGTATAAAATGTGGGATAGAGAGAAAGAGAGAAAGATAGAGAGAAAGGAAGAGAGAAAGAGTGTGGGTGAGAATTTTTTGTAGAAATTTTTATAGTGAAATTACAGCAGCTGTGGACGTAGGCAATTGCCGAACCACGTTAAATTTCGTCTCTCCTTTTATTTAAAATCATCTCTGTCTCCGACCAGCTCCCCAACAATTACTACTCTTTTAACTCCTATTTTTTAGTTAGTAAATTTCTTCCTATTTGTCTTGACTAGTGGATCAGTGCAGCTTTTTAAGCCTAACTCTCTCTCTCTCTCTCTCGATACATTAATTCATTCTCGATACATGTACATGTGGTTTCATTGCAATGCCATTCTCTGCCACAAACTCAAGAACCACATCTATCTGCTAATCATTCACTTTAGCTAATCATCTCTGGCTCAAGGGACGTGCGTAACTGCATGGATCTACNGGACGTACGTAACTGCATGGATCTACCACACATAAACTTTTCTATTCATTATAAAGTCTTACTATTTAAAGGAAAAGGGCTGCTCTCTGCTACGAAGCTCCATAACCAATCTACAACTTGTTATAAGACGCCCCATGCTACAATAACATTGAATTTAACCCGCCAAAAATAATCAGCTGAAAATAACAGCACGTTTAACCCTCATTTTTACATGGAAAATGCTGCATCCACCAAGCACTACAAAAGTTACCGAGTGATGTTTTATTTTTTTGTTATATTTTTTCACTTAATTGTTAAGAAAGTATTTTTAAATAAATTTATGATTTTTTTAAATATTTAAGAATATAAACAAAATGTATAAAAAATGATAAAAAAAGGGAGACTATTTAGCCTTATCGGTTAGCATAAATTCTTTACATTTATATAGTCTGTCAACATACAGCCCGGCCCCAGTCCCCGGACGCTATTCCTACGTGTCCTTTGCCACGTCATCTTATCTTCAATGACCAAACAATCGCCATATAATTACGCTCAAACATAAAAATTAAGCAAATGTTGACAATATATAGTATGTTCTTGTAATTGTGAAGATGTTGATTTGCTTAATTACGATTAATGTTAAATATAATTTTGTGGTGTGCAAGACCACTCTATGTAAAAGAAGTGAGATCCATTAATATTAAAAGTGTTGCCCAGATGACTAACACAAGAGGGGGAGTAAATTGAGTTATATTTAAAAAAAAAACAATTATAAATCAAATATACAATATAAAATATAAACAAAATATGAACAACAATAAATATAAAGAGTAAGGGTAAGAGAGAAGCAAACTCAGTATGTTAACGAGGTTCGGCCCCACTGCCTACGTCCTCGCCTCAAGCTACCCCTTGAGGATCCCCGAATTCACTATTCAATCTCCTTCAGGTGGAGATAGAAACCTATTACACCTTTGAACAACACCGCTACAAAGGATCCGTGTAGAACACCCTCTACACTTGCAATCACCTTACACGTGGTGATTCAACGATTCCCTGTGTAGAACACTTTCTACACGCACAAGGGTTGTACACACCCTTTTACTGATACAAGAATTGATAGTGGGTAGGATATCAGAAAACACTCCTCAATGAGTGAAATAAGAACAATACAAGCACAAACTATATCTCTCAAAATGAACAAGGGTTAAGGCTCAATGCTTAGAGAAGAGAGAATGAAAGCTTTGAATGAGAGTTGTATGCTCTTGGTGTTGTAAATGTGAAGCTCTCAAATGATCTATTTATAGGCATATGAGACTTCATATTCAAATTTAAAAAGATTCACATGTCAAAAACATCATCATTCATTTTTCAAAAATTCAAACCTAATCTTTTTACTTTTTGCATATGACAAAAGGAGCACACTTTGCTTTTCAAAAATTTCAAACCTAATTTTTTACTTTTTGCATATGACAAAAGGAGCACACTTTACTTTTCAAAATATTCAAACAAAGGCATCTTCCTTTTGCATAAGTCAAGAAAAGCATCAATCACTTTTGAAAATATTCAAATAAAACATGCACATGTGAAAGATGACAATCAATCATCTTTAATATTTTCAAAGTTCAAACCTTTAATCATGGCATGCACATGTGAAAGATGACAATCAATTATCTTTCAAAATTTTCAAAATATTCATGCACATGTGGAAAATGTATTTTAATGCTTTATGATAAAATATTAATTTTTGAGCCTTAATCCTAATTTCGAATTTTAAGAGATTTACAACATTTCTCTATGACTTTAATGTGAACTTGTTTCCTTCTTGCTCATGCTTGGTTCCTTGATGTGCTTGACTCCATTGTGTGGACAAATTGAGCTTGAGACTCCTTCATTCTTTGAATTCATTTGTTATCATCAAAATCCATGTGTAAATATATAATTACACAAAACTTGAAACCTTAGGTTCAACAAAAGGTTGTTGTTGTTGTTGTTGATTTTTTTTTTTTTTTAATATAGATCCAAAATTTGCCCACTTAATTTCTTAAAATGAGTGTGCAACGCTTACAAATTTTAAAACTGTATAAATCATTTTTTCTTAATTAGTTAATTTTTCCTTATCCAACAATTTGATAATCACGATACTCAATGTTGTTGGATAAGATTAATTCGAATTACCTCAAATCGAGCGAAATTTCCACAAGTTCGGATATTTGTTCATCTTACAGTACTCCACATCAAATTATTGTCATTGCACCGTTTCGTCGTTTAGGAGGCTATTAGTCTCCTAAAATAATTTTACACTTCAAGATCAAGATTTTAAAATAGTTGCTCTAAGAAATTGTATAGAGAGAGGAGAGGTTTTTATTTTTACTTTCACTAACTTTTTTAATACCCACAATTGACATAGGCATGACTCTTATTTAAAGAGTTTCTATATGGGGTGGTTAATTAATTAACTGCAATGGTGGTGAGTTAAATAACTACTAGTGGTAGGGAGTTAATTAAATGAGTGTAACTTTTCCACCCATTTACTAACATCTCTCATTTGTCCACAATAAGTGCCATGGCCCATTAACAATTTTCCCATAATCTCTCAATCAACTATCATTCATATAGAAAATGAAGTATGCGACTTGCACACGAGAAGCCAAAGAATATGAATACTATATATTTAGTCACCATCTTTATAACATAGTACATCACTCATAATGTTTCTTCTACACTACAAAATACTTGATCTCATTAGGTTAAGGGTGCTTAATCCTTCAAGAGTTTATAACTCAAATAACTCAAAGCAATTCTTGACCTAACATTATATACCATGCTCGTGATCATATAGATTAGTCATAACGACATAATCGCCCAAGCTATATATGAGTCATAAAATAGCTTGTAAGAATCCAAATAATTTCTCCTAAACACTTATTTTAATTCTATAAGACTTGATTGATTTTCTAGGCATGCTCTACGAAATTGTGTTATTTGTGGCCCTGAGATAATATGCTAAAGTAGCAACATCAAGTTTCATCTCATGATATAGTTCCAGGTTCAAGGGCATAGGAATACATCATCTGTTGATTCATTAAAGCTCACATAGTGACGGAGCTGAGACCCATTTAATCCCTCCATCATATGGTCGTCTATAGCATATACGGTATAAAATGTATATTATAGTGGAACTCTTACTCAATGGGACTTGTCACATTCAAATGCTGTAGGAATATTGTCTAGTCGCCATAGAGGCACACTAACTTGAATTTCTTAACAGTCACTCATCTAGCGTCTACCTAAAATCTCACGTTCCGCTTTAATTAGACTTTATGAAGGTGTGCAAATACTTCATGTATGACTCTTGGGATGCAATGCGCGCGTCTTCTAGGAAAAGAAACAATATTTCTAAAGAGAAACTATATTACTAAAATTTACAAATAAATATGCATATAGGAATATCAAGCATTTCTCATATAAATACAATAATTAAACGATACGTCATTGAGATGAATTAACATGTCTAGATCGATTTTGCGGTTACCCTTACATATGGTCAAAATTAGGAGAGCATCCACATTGGCTTCATCAAAGCCATCTTCAAAATTTAATGAAAAGTACAAGTTTTCCATAAATCTAGAACCTTCCTATCCATAATCCCACATTGGATTAGCCATTGAATTCATCAAAATAATAATATAATATTATTTTTTTAATAATAATATTTTTTTTTCATTTTTAGCAATTAAACTAACTATATATATATATTAATAATTTAATTTTATACTTGGGGCTGACCATAAATCCAAAACTGAAATGAAACTAAGGTTGCAGGGGAAAAAAATGAGAGAGGGAAAATAAAGTTCAGCAGTTGGGAATTAAAATGTAATAAAATAATTGGTTGATGAGTGTATAGTAACCCTTCAAATTTGAAGGAAACTATAGATTTACTGTAGCTAAAAACTCCTCATTTCTTGTTTGATGAATCCAATGTAGCTTTAATTTACACATATTCATCATTTTATACATTTGACTTGGCTTTTGATGAAGCCAATGCCAATGCTCGTAGGGGTGGCAAATCGTGTTAACAGGTCATGTTCATTTTGTGTCAAAGTATGTATATTATACTATATAAGTCAACCCAAACACGACCTGTTAACCTTATCATATCAAAATTTCAAACTCTAAAATGACTCATTAATATAACGGGTTGACACGACATGATCCGTTAGTCAATCATGCGAAATAGATTAACACAACCCGACCTATTTCAACCTGTTTATGTTAACACAACACGACATGACCCGTTAACCTGTTTAGTGGTGTAAAAAAAAAAAAAAGACAGGACAGGACCAAACCGGTGGGATCAGTCCGGTCTCGAGTTTGGTTGTGTCCGGTACCGGTTTTATTTTTTTTAAAACCAGTCAAAATTAGTCCTGTTCCAATTTTTCTTTTTCTAAAACCAGATCGGACCGGTTCATATATATATTTTAATTTTTTCTATTGTATATAATTTTTATATATAGTTATATATAAAATAGTTTTGTATTATATGATAAATTACTAATTAATATAATATTAAATTTTAAAATCTTATATAATTTTGCTTATGGTATTAGTAGTTATACTAATATTATATAGTGCATATTAATAGTTATATTAATATTATATCACTATATATTATAATATAATATAATATAATATATCACTATAGTCTATAATACAATTATAATATAATACAATATATTATCACTATAGTATTATATACTATAATATATTATATTATATATATAATATAGTACATTAAAACAGAAAAACCGGATCGAACTGGACCGAAAATCAGTAAAACCGGAGTACCGGTTTAGGAGAGTAACCGGTATGTAATCGGTTTTGAAAAATGCAAAACCGGTGCATACCGATTTAGTCCTAAATTTTGTTTAAGACCGGACTGGTTACACCCCTAAACTTGTTTGACCTGATTAATATTATATAAATATTAAAAATCAAAATATGTATAAAAAGAATATAAAACTAACTTCAAGTCCAACATTACAGTCAAAATAATAAATATACCGAAATTAAAATCCCAACAGCACCAAATATGATAAACACACATTATAATAATATTAATATTACAATCCCAAATATAATATAATACACATAAATCTAAACAAGGGATTTATCAACAAGGCAGTGAGTGGAGCGCCCTTCATAAATGATGACCAACTAGGTGCTTGAGGAGGCACACTATGAGGTATTTGGTTGATTTGTCCATTAACATAGCCTGGCCAGAGATTTGCACAGATGTGTCTAGTAGATTTCTGGCAATACGAGCCTCAACTATGAAATGCTGCATGTTTCCAGCTAAAATAAAGGTATAGCACGAAGTTTAGAAAACCTAAAGAACATATCACAATAACAGTGGTCCCATAAAAAGAACATAACAGAACTTGAAGATATATATATATATATAGAGAGAGAGAGAGAGAGAGAGAAAAGAATACTGGGGTAAGGAAAAAGCTTGGCCAAAAATCAAAAGGTACCTAAATAATTAGGAATATCAATAAGAAACTGGATGTTCAACTGGGTTGTTAGAGCAAACTAACAGATAGAACAATGGATGGAGGCAACCGAAACAGTTCCAACTTCCAAGCATCCAACCAAAGAAACATGTCCATAAGCATTCGGAAATAATCAATCAGTGGCAATGAACCCGTCGCAATGAATCAGTGGCTCTTCTGAGCTTTTTATCAAACACTTTCGTGCATACTCATTCATTCCTTCATACAACATTCATTACCATATACTACACTCCATCGTTACAACCAATCCACACAAGAGGCATTTAACATAATAATATACCCGAATTACAAAATAATTAACTTGGATATCAGGGTTCAGCGAAATTGTCAAAACTGTACAAATTGAATAACCAAAGCGTCATACAGTAACCCAAAACTCAAAAGGCTCAGCGATAGTCACACATACCCTGTTGCTGGAGATCTCAGATTCGGAGAGAAGTGAAGCACAGCTGCACCAGACGCCATGAGAAGTGTAATGATCTGGCCGTGACTTGTGCGAAGAACGAACCTGAGAGACAAGTAGAGAAAGAAAGAACCTGAGCAACAAGAAGAGAAGGACGCCGTGACTCGTGCGAAGAGAAGAGAAGAACAAACCTGAGAGACGAGGCTGGTCGTGCGAAGTGAAGAGGAGATGAGCGGCTGGCGGCTGGCGACGATATCCGTTACAGAAGGCTGAGCAACTGAGTTTGTGAGAGGGGAAAGACTATTCCCACATAAATTTCTTACCGAATTGCATTTTCTTTAATATTTTTTTTTTATTTCATGATTAAGAAACTGTTTTTCAATGAATTTATAATTTTTTTATTTATAAAAATTATTTAAATAGTTTTAAAACATGTTTGAAAAAAAAGTAGAAAAAAAAAATGTTGTTGTTACGTGAGATTCTCATCCTCTGTGCCCTGTGAGCATAGCACTCATTGTTTTTAATTTCGTACCGTACCGGCCGATACAACCGGAATATATCGTATCGGCCACTAGTCTGATACAGAAATTGTACCTGTTTCATATCGATCCAAATACCGGCATTTATTTACTCCTGTACCGGTCTACGTACCAGCCTGTACCGGCCAGTATTTCAACCTTCACTTTTTTTTTTCTTTATTTCTTCAAATTACAAAGTTCATTTTTTAACTGTCAATTTAGACTAATCTATTTATAATTTTTTGATATTTATGATTCTTTTCTTCTTCGCCTTGCACGAAACAACTGTCAATAGATCTTGCTTTGGATTTAGTTTGGAGTTACCCCCGTTTGACATCGTTCTTGACGACCACAGCGTGTCCCCGTTCTTAGCATTGGCTTCTAAGCCACACGTATTTCCGAGTGGAAATCGGCTTGTGTTTCGGAAAAAATGGATCTATAATCACTGTTAGTACTACTCTCTCTCTCTCTCATTACTAGATCAGTTTGACAGTACTACTTTCAACTATATATGTTAATAATTGCACATTGTGGCTGATAGAGAATAAAAACACATTTACCAATGAGTCATGAATTAATGCTATATAAGGTTGGTTTGAAGGTTTCAATATTTCCTGCGTAGAGACAATGTTATATATCTATTATTATTATTATTATTTCTTGAAAAGGTTAAAATTGTTCATCCAAAACTTGGATTGACAATGTAATACCTTATATGATAAAGATAAAGGTAGGTATGGTATGAGATCTCACATTACATGTGAGGGAGAAGTTCTTGCTCTTTGTAAAGTTTTAATGGGGCTCCAATTGTATTATTAACTAATTATTTTGAAGTATAGATTATATAGTTTGGGCTTTCTATTGAGACTTTATAGACAATACTTGATCTATCAGGTATTTGTCACATACTTAATATTTGTTGGCCTTTTTTCTTAAAGTTATACACATTGATCAATCGGCTTGTCCAACCTATGAAACTCGTTTAATTTGGATGTTAACAAGGAACGCCATTTAGTTACAATGCAATCAGGTATCTTTCTACCTTACCTTATACATGAACAAAAATATATTTAAAAGTGTTAAAAAAAATACATAAAAAAACAAAAAAATAATGCACTATCGGGAGCCCCCATGTTTGGTTGTAGAGCCATTCATATTATTATTCTTTCTTGAAAAGGTCAAAATTGTTCATCCAAGACCTCGATTGACAATACTTGAGTATTTGTATTGAACTTAAGATTTGCTGGCCTTCTTTCTGAAAGGTATACGCATTGATCAATCGGCTTGCTCCACCTATATATGAACAACTAACAATGACAATGCATGTCAGTTTTGCTCAACAAAAAGTTAACTAAAAAATTCAATTAGAAGAAAACTGTCTGACATATTAGCCTGAAAAATCACTTTAATTTATAGCATTTATGTGTGGACAAGGTAATATTTACTTCCTTATTAAAAAAAAAACAAAGAAAATTTTGTTATAAGTACTTATTAGATGAGTTTCTAGCCATGGGAACTTGCAAAAATTTAATTAATTTGAAAAATAAATATTATACTAGCTTTGTTAATTTGGTAGAACTTTTATGATGTCCATAAGTACTACTGAAAAGATTTTGTTCACTTTGCAGTGCCAGCAAAATCAATCATCGATCAACTTGTTGGGTATACCGTCTCCACTCTTATCAAAATCAATCTTGATAATTTTTTGTAGTCTTTTATTTTTTTTGTTATGGTTTCATCTAGTTAAATTGGCATTGTTTCAATAATTGTCAAAGGAATCAAGCAATTATATGACATGAAGAAGATCCATATCCAATCCCAAGAACTTCTTTCCTGCATGTGCGAGGAGACACCAAGAATCTCCCGAACTTGACAACTTGAAAGTGGTGGGGCTTATGATGCAATCAACCGTGCTGTGAAAAATGGGATTTTCGAGTTTGTTTCTGAAATATTGAGCAAGGATCCGAGATTTTTGGAGAAGGACGATAAAAATTCGAGGAACATACTTATGCTTGTGTTCTATATCGACATTCTAAGATCTTTAGCCATATACATGGCTGGCTTGATAAGAATAAAACTTAAACATTTTATAAAGATCGCAATGATGATAACGTGTTACATATGGCAGGGATAGTAGAAAATTCCACTAGGCTTGATCGAAGCTCTGGTGTAGCTTTACAGATGCAAAGAGAATTACAATGGTTTAAGGTCGCCTCTCTCTCCTTCTCTCCCTAGCATGTTTTCTTTTTCCCCTCTTTCGGCAAGTAAGTTTTTCTTATTCTAAAAAAGAAACAAGATACACAATAAACTCAAAACTGCTAATATTACCCACAGTTAAGTAATAAGTCTTTTAATTTTCCTAAAATGTGCTTCTTTTGTTCTCATATTTTTTCCTCGGGCACATTATAGAAATAGGAAGATGAAGCTTAAGCAAAGTTTGCAAGGTTTGAAAATGAGGTTGTTCAACCAAGATTCTGTAAATCAAAATGTTGGAAGTTTTTTAAAGGGTCTATCTGTTGTATAATGCCTCGAGATTCGCCAACTTAGTTACATTAGCGTTTTTCGTTTAGGAAGTTTTTTAATCATTGTGCATTGTCCAAGTTTATGACTAGTTGACTTAATATTTGAAAAATTATTAAATACTCCTAAAGAGTACTATAACAAAATATTATACCATTGATCACATCACTTACTTACATAATTAAGTACCAAGTTTTAATAGTCTGGCATTCTGCAATAGGATGGAAATCTTATGTGTTCGTACTTGAAAGCTTGAAAATAATGACATATATATATATATATATATATATATATATCATTTTGTTTAGGGTTAGGTTCGTGGTCTTTCAAATATTACCCACAGTTAAGTAATTGATTTTGGCAACATTTTTTAAACAAATGCAGGAGGTTGAGACAATTGTCAATCCTAATCTTACATAAAGTACCAACAAAGATAATTTAACTCCTCGACAATTGTTTACAAAGAACCACGGAGGCATGATGGAAAAGGGAGAAAAATGGATGAAGGACACATCATCGTCATGTACAGTGGTGGGTGCGCTAATTGTTACCGTTATGTTTACAGTAACTTTTACCATTCCAGGTGGTTACGACCAAACTACATGCTTTCCAATATTCTTAAAGGAAACATCGTTTATGGTCTTTATAATATTCAATGCATTGTCCCTTTTTTTTTCCTCAACCTCATTCTTGATGTTTTTGGAAATTCTCACATCACGTTATGCAGAAGAAGATTTTCTTAAGCCTTTGCTGAGAAAGATGATTATAGGTCTTTCCACCCTTTTCTTATCTATTGCAACTATGATGATAGCCTTTTCTGTTGCTCTTTTAATCATGCTACGTGAACATTTACTGGTTGCAATTCCTCACATTTGTTTCGTTGGTTTTCCTTCGGCGGTCACCTTCGCAAGGATACAGTTTCCCATTCTTAAAGATATGTTCATGTCGACCTATTTCCCAAGCATGTTCAATAGGAAGATGAACCTTGATGTTAAGTAATCCATTGTGCAATATGGTGCTTTGCAATATAAACTTAAGATCTCTTCGGCGGCTAGCAGAACAAGAGATTGCATGCTTCTAGCTGGCTTGAGGCTACAAGGAAGAAGGCTTCAAGTTTTACGTGCCACTCAAAAGAATAGAGATTCATAACTTTCTTCATTATCTCACAAGTTTAAGGACTTGAGAGAAAATTTAAATATTTCTTGTTTGGTAGAAATTTGTGTTTAGTATGTTTTGTAAGACTTGGATGCATTAAGATTTTAGGTGTTAGTGTTTTTGTTATCAGTACCATTCTCCAATCCACTTTTTGCTTCCCATTGTAAGGCCATGCATGCTCTGCCACAAAGATTTCGATAGTCCAATAAAAAATAATCCTTATTTTTTTTCTCATTTAAAACTAATGAAAAATAAAATATAAAATATAAAAGAAATTGAAATGAAGAAAATAAAATAAGGGAGATAGACTTTGAGAGCCACATCCTTGTTATTCTCAATTGTGGTTTGTTTTCTAAGGAAGAGGACTGTAAGGGACAATATATCCCAAGTCCAGGCAAACCAAGTCTAGCCCACCAAATGGCCATCATTAGAATACAAAGGAAGAGAGAAGAATGAGAGACAATGAGGGGACAAGGGAGAAGAGTGTGTCAAGAGGAAAATGTGTACAGTGTAAGGAGAAAGTGGGAAAAGGAGATGTGGTCAGATACGCAAAAGGAAGGTTGGTCATGCCTCACTACTGCAGGCACATGGAAAGTGGAATAAGATAAAAGAGGACTTCGACTTCTTCTGTAACAACTTCTTCAACCTCGCAAAGGGAGCTCCAGCGAGAACATCTTTTCTAACAAGTAGATCTCAAACTTCCATTGCACAGTGAGAAATGAAAGACAATGAGAGACTGTAAACTACTCATATTATAGTGGACTTCTCCTCTCCAAACTCCCTTAGACATAGGCATTATGCCGAACCACGTAAATCTGTGCTACTCAATCTCTTTATTTTTTCTACATTTGATTTCTACACACTACCATGGATGTACGCATCGATACCGTAAGGCCGCATCAGGCCAATGCTAGGGGCTCCAAATCACATCGATCGTAGCCCATTTCTGCATTTTTTAGGCATCAACGGTTGGGCATCTATGGGATCTAATTTACTTTCCACACCGGAGGCGAGAGAATGATGATTTTTTGGTGCACTAAATAATCACTAAGTCGGCATTAGGAATCCTCCCAAATAAGTGTTCTTGAACGTCAGACTTTTATTTTTATGAAAAATATTGTTATCAATGTGTAGGTATGCGAACCCAAACCTTTAAGTCACATGAGTTGTACTTGCATACTAGCACGCACAGTTCAAGTACACAGGCACAAATAGGAAGATGAGCACTGTGCACTTAAGCACACAATACCCATGCACGCCAAACTACATAGTACACAGACACAAACTACACTTCAAGTACCCATGAGGGCAAGCAAAATGCCATGGACAGTGCATTGTACTAGAGGTGTGCGACGCCCCGCCCTAAGCCCAATTGACTTCTTAGTAGCCACCACGTGTATCGTTGGTGGTTCCTAGCTTTGTTGCCATGGCCCCCATCAACAAGGGCCATGAACAATACGCTCGTGTACACCTTGTGGTGCGACCGGGGGAGGGTGCCAACAGCCACCTTGTGGTCCACCAGTATTGTTTGACTCCACTGGTGGGGTCCCTGTCCACCTCGGAGGACATGCAGTGGCCAACAGCCACACACCCAGTGCACGTTCCTATGCACCCAATGACTCGTGGAGTCCTGCCACGAGCCTAGTTGGCCCGCTGGCAATCACCACATGGATTGCCAGCCATTTCTTGCTCTGCAACCAAGGCTCCATCCACGAGGGCTATGATTAGTGCACCTTGTGTGTGC
The DNA here is from genome assembly GCA_011037825.1 of Carya cathayensis. Lineage (NCBI taxonomy): Eukaryota > Viridiplantae > Streptophyta > Magnoliopsida > Fagales > Juglandaceae > Carya > Carya cathayensis. Next base: position 926,783 of record QGSO01000371.1, read on the forward strand.
ATCTTTCCATGCATAAGGGACAACGTCTTGGCCCAGCCGACGGCCACCATGTTGTCCACCAGTGTCTTCCGTCTCTGCCAGTGTGGTCCTTGACCACCATGGCAGGCTCGTGAGGTCCCCAGCCACTACTACCCCATGACCACATGGTAAGCTTCTCGGCCACCCAGTGGGCACACCCCCATGACCATGCATTTTCCAACCACCCATAACAGGCCCACTCTCATTCACTGGTTTCCAAGTGGCTTCTCGGCCATTCTCCTGACCATTTAGGTCCTTGCCACGCTTGTCTTGGCCACAAAGTGTGTTGCTCGGCCACCTAGTGGCCTAGTGGCAGCCACCTCTCCCTTGGCCAACCACACACACATCTCGTCCAGCCTACTCAGCCCCCCTTTCCTTGCCCTCCATCAATTGCTCGTCCAAGTTCTATGCCAGGATGCCACACATTCAATGCCATGCTACTCGATCAACCAGTGGCAGGCACCTCCATGCTTGGCCACCCATGGCGGAAAACTCCCTGCCCGGTCAGAAGATGACTAGGCCTTGAGTCGCTCGGTCACCATGGAGGGCAACGAATTGCACAACCAAGTCTCCTCAATCACAACATCAGCCTGACCAGACGAAGATACACGCTCCAGGATGATGCTTACCCTAAAAGAAGATGCTTACCCTAGGAGAAGTTGCTCACGTTGCATGGCCCAACGTGCTCCACCAACCAGCCTATGCAACGTGCTCCACCAACTAGCCCATGCAACATGGTCGCCCAATATGCTTGCCCAACATGCTTGCCCAACATGCTTCACCAATCTGCTCACCCAATTTCAGTCAAGCAAAAATCGACTATAGCGATTAAAACTCCCAATCTCTCTCAAAATTTGTGTGAATTTCACTTTTACTAAGAAAATTACTTCTTACGATGCAGAACACCGGCTACATAGTCCCATTAGGGCATAGCTTGGGCATTTTAATAAGTCTCCATCAAAATAAATTGCTTGGAATCACGAGCACCCAAATCTTCATCATCGTCGAAACATGGCAGAGGCCTCGTTGGCACACCTCCAACCCTTGCCATAAAAGCAATTCAGATTTGTGAACCTCAACTTGTGATTTGTGTTTATGCTAACCAAGTTGACATTTTTTAGCACGAACAAGCATCTCCTTCAGTAAAGCCGAGTTCCTTGATACACTGTGACATAATGATTGGACACAAGCCCCATGACTTGCGGACCTTTGCACCACCTCGCCATGATGCATTGGTTGGGGTAGAGGCCTAGGGCTCGCCCACAAGACTAGTCGAACACAAGTCCCTTGACTAACCGACCTTCGTGCCACCTCAACATGATGCATTGGTCAGACTATATCCTCAGGGCTTGCCCACACGACTAGTTGGACACAAGTCCCTTGACTTGCCGACCTTCGTACTGCTAAACCGAGTCCCTAGACTCACACCAAGTGTTACACTCGTGCCATAATCACTGCCAAAGGGTTACTTCTGGGAACAAGCCTTTGGAGTTAACGGGCCTCTGAACTCCACAACCGCCTTGTGTGGGTTACCTTCGGGAACGATTCAATAAGCTCAGTAATGGCCTAAGGTGGACCCAGGTCGACGGCCCCTCTAATAACTTTGTGTGGGTTACTTCCTACAAACTCCAAAACTAACAATTCAAAAAGAAAAGCATTAGATGAACGTACACTTTTAAATAACGATAGATGTACATACAGACGCATCATCGAACTACTCATCTTACACGATCAAGTAGACCTCCCGCCACATCCGAGCTCTATGCGAACGAGTACACCTCCCGCCACATTTGAGCTTCGTGCTCGCATATTATGTAAGGCCCTGGTCACGTAGGGATCGGAGAGTTCCTCATATAACATGAAAACATCTCCAAAACACAACCATATATAATCCAAAGACTCCAAAATAATAAATTCATTTATTCAAACCAAGTGTACTTGTTCTTCCATCAATATACCGAAGTAAAACCTCAATAAAATAAATTAAAATCTCCTCTAACACTCATAAATATCCATAACTCAAAACACCAAAATAACATAAATAATAAATCTATCAAATAAAACTCCCCAATAACTACTTGAACCCTCTGGCACTTATTCCTCAACGATCATCGAATCTTGTTAATGATTCCTACTCTTGACTCTCGACTGAGGTATCAAAATTATCTGAAAATATTGTGAAGATAAGGGATGAGTTATCAATAACTCAGTAAGTAAAGTGTGCAAACATGAGCATTTATAGAGTTCAAAATGCAAAACAAAACATTTACCTCCAGAATGCTAAAATCAGAACACTTGCTTTCAGAATGCAAAACATGTGTAAATAAATCAGAGCGAAACTTTAAAAAACAATCTTATTAAAAATAATCCTTTGACATAGCATAAATGATCATCATCATTATCATATCAGAGCGTCATATTAGAATATCATATTAAGATAGAGCCCGTGTATAACCCCTATAGTAGGGTTGTGCATCTGCGGATAACCAAACAGAACATAATCACTCTGTCACCAAGGTGTGCACTCAAACAAAGACCCCTACTATAACCCATGGTCGGGCCGTATCCACTGTTATAACTCGTGATTGGGTCGTATCCACTATTATTATCCGTGGGTTGGCCGTATCCACTATTATTACCCGTGGTTGGGTCGTATCCATTGTTATAACTTGTGGTAGGATTGTATCCACTATTATAACCCGTGGTTCGGCCGTATCCACTATTATTACCCGTCGTTGGGCCGTATCCACTATTATTACCCGTAGTTAGGCCGTATCCACTATTATTACCTGTGGTCGGGCCGTAACTAAACAGAGTGGAAGCAGAATCAAATTCATAATCAGAAAATCATGCCAAAGGTTTTTCAGGTTACACATTATATCAAAACAAAATACCAAGTAACTTCATATCATTTCATATATTCAACAAAACAAAATCAAAGTATTTTCATCTTAACCACAACAAAATTTGAAGAATCTCATTTTCGCTCTTTTTACAAAGTTTAGAAAACAACATGCCAAAAATAAGCTCATGTCTACAATAGTCAGGACAAAAATACTTTCTCCTTCATACAAAGTTCATGAATAATGCCAAAACAAATAATTAAGGTTGTTTTTCACAATTCTTTTCGAAAACAAAACATGCATATTTTAAAAGTCAACCTCGCTTTATTTTCTTTTTATGCAAAGTCTAGTATAGAAACCCCGCTTATCTGAACTTAACTTTTTAGAATTTATCCACAGCACTATTGAATGAAAATAAGTCCTCACCTATATAGTAATCACGTACTTCCATAAATTTCTGATCGAACACATATATCAATGCTTAAACCTGAAATATTACAAAACCTGTTAGCCTAAAAATCTAACATTCTCGAAACCCTAAGATATCAACAATTCTCAAATACATTGATTTTCACTTAATTTCACGTACTAAACGATAAAATTATAAAACTATTCTCCGTCCCCACTCAACGAATTTCTAACACCATAACATCATCATCATAATTATAAAGACAATTTAATCCCAATTCAACTGAGATCCTCCTTAAAAATAAATCCATCTCAAATCTAAATTCCAAGCCTCGTGCCTTGACTTATAACTCTGAGGGCAAAAATGTAATTATTAAGACCTAACCTTCCCATCAAACTATACGCAACATGCAAAGGTACCTTTCTAAAGGAAAAGTTTAACCTTGCCAGAAGGGAAACCGTGCGATAAAGGTGTTGTACTGCACGGGAGAGAGCTGTTGTTGACGGCAGACTGGGCAGTGCTGCGAAGATGCCGTAGAGCTGAAAGGCTAGGCATAGGCGAGAGAGAGTGATGAGGAAGAAACGGGGAGAGAGAGAGAGAGAGAGAGAGAGAGAGAGAGAGAGAGAGAGAGAGTGATGAGGGAGAAACGGAAGAAGAAACAAAGGCTTACCGGAGTGGCATGGTTGACGGTAGGATGGCTGGTCAGCGACGCTGGGCTTCCGTCGTGTAATGAGGCTGAGAGCGCAAACGTGCTATGTTTTTCTTGGTTAAAAACAAAGGTTGCTGGGTCTCTGGTGCATGTGGCTTGATTGTGTTTCACGTGGGGCTGGGCGTTTACCGTGGACTGTAGCCGGATGAACTGGTTTCCGTCGTTTGGAGTAAATCTCGGCACTTGAGTATTCTGTTTGGGGCTCTTGCTGAGCAACAGAGGAGAGTTGCCACACGTGGAGTTTCACTGAAGATTGCGGCTTGAAGTTTCTTCCCCGATGAGAGATAACAGCATGCATAAATTTATAGATGAAAGAATAAACCCTAGGGAAAGAGACGTGTATGGGGTGGAGACTAAACCATGAAGGATACTCACGGCTTGCAAAATGGACGGGGGCTCTTTTTTTTTTTTTTCTTTAGTAATTAGGATATCCATTCGACCTCTAAAAATATTATAACTTGTTCCACTAAAATTTCCGGATCCAATAAAATCTTTCACCTAATTCAAAATATTTAAAGATTTAAACCTATTTGGCAAGCCTAAAAAATTTATTCAATATCCGTCGAAAATAAAAACTTGGCTTGCAGTCTAATCCAACAATACTCGCAAATCTCAAGTGGGGTTTTCATCCGTAGAAACCCAAAAAATATTTTTAGAAAGTAGTTGGGTACTAGATCCGGGTGTTACATATTACGTGGTCGAATACATCTCTCGCCACATCAGAGCTCTGGACCTGCTTATTATGCGATTGAGTACATCTCTCACCAAGTTTGAGCTTTACACTCTCATCTTTTGCAGTCTAGTACATCTCCCGCAACCTCCGAGCTTTGCACTCTAATCTTATGCAGTCGAGTAGACCTCCCACCACGTCCGTGCTTTGCACTCAGATCTTACATGGTCGAGTAGACCTCCCGCTATGTCCAAGCACTACACTTCCACATTACGCAGTCGAGTACATCTCCCTTAACGTTTCGAGCTCTATGTTTGCAACTTACGCAGTCGAGTAGACCTCTCGCCAAGTTTGATCTCCGAGCTCTTATCTTACATGGTTGAGTATACCTCCTGCCACGTCTAAGCTCCACCCTCATACCTTACGTAGTTGAGTACATATCCTGCCACCTCCAAGCTCAGTACTCACATCATATGCGGTCAAGTACATGTCTTGCCAAATTCGAGCTACGCACTTGCATATTACGAGGTAGAGTACATCTTTTGCCTCATCTGAGCTTTGCGTCCACATCTTTGACTCCATCTTCCAGAGTTTTGAGGCGGGAGTCCAATGTCCATGCTTCGAGCAGTTTCTGTATCGGAGCAAATTCTGCGGCGACTCTTGACCCAATCTCCAATAATGTAACGTCAAATGGAGCTAGTGTCTGACTTGATGATGCCGTACCTGCAGCAGCATCCAGTGTTGATGGATAGGCGAGTGGCCCACTTTGAATTGGCTTATAAATCAAGCAAATCGGATCCACAGGCGACTGGACTTCCTTTTCACGTGACCCAGGTTTCCCACCCGCTTCCAGCGACAATCCCATAATCAATAGTCTAAAGGGTAAACCACTTTTAGATGATTTGGCATTTGCTTCTCTCTTAATGGTCTTGATGATGTGACATGGAAGATCAATGTCGACCCCACGGGCAATCTGAAGCAGGAATTTCCCTTGCACATCAATTTTGATTTTCTTCTTAAATTTTGTTGGTGTCACATTAGCTACAACTATGAGGTACTACAACATTTGGAAGAATGAAAGTAGATCCGAATGACTTACAAACTTGTCGACGATGTAAATGTAAAAAAGTTTCAATCTTTTCGGGACCGATGACGAATGCCACTCCACATACACTGGCAGAAAGTCTACTCAATTTGGTCGGGCGACTCCTGAGTGATTGGTAGATCGAAGTCATACACAATATCCGAGTATACTTTCCCTTCCGCCTCAAGAATATGTGTCCATCTTCTCTCAGTAAATCCTTTAATTCCTCAATGTGTACCGCGCTCTCCAACAAGATATATAGGCCGGGATCAAATTCTATCAATTTTGGATGGGTTGAATTTTTTATTTTTTGACATTTTTTGTTTTGATGTCAAACTGGCGAATGGCTCGAAATTGACTTGGGATGAAGGGCTTTTTCAGGACTACAGAGAGCATTACATAAAGAAAATTTACAGATTGACAGTAAAATTATATTACAAATTGTATGTACGTACACACACACTTTGTTGACACAATGCGCTACTGACCCAAATGGCCAACATCTCGGCATCACGACTTTAGCCAAAACACCCTGCCACATATTTTCTCCTATTTTTCTTTTGGATCTTCTTTTTATTTATGGCGTCGAATACTAAGGAATGGGTTGGTGTTGATGTTTCTAAGAGTAAGTCAGTAATTATATGAAAAACTAAGATCCATATGGTTTAAAAAGATACACCCACTAGTGAGGACGAATAGGAAGAAATATGGAATTAAAAGACTAGTAGTCAGTAGAAATAACAAAGAACACTAAAACCTAAAATCTTAATACATACAAGTCTTACAAACACACTAAACACAAATTTCTGCCAAACGAGAAATTTTTCAATTTTCTCCCGCCCTTGAACTTGTGAGATAATGAAGATCAAAGTTATAAATCTCTCTACACTTTTCAGCAGCACAAACTTGAAGCCTTCTTCCCTGTAGCCTCAAACTAGGAGAATGCAAACTCTTGCGTTGCCACTAACGAGATCTTGAGGTTATATTGCAAACACCATATTGCACAATGGATTTGTTAAAATCAAGATTCATGGATCTCAACTCCTATTATCTTCCTATCGAAGATGCCAGGGAAATAAGTTGACTTGATCATTTCAAAAAGAAGGCGGGACTGTATCGATATAAAAATGATGACCGGGACACAAGCCAAAAAAATGATAGGAATAACCATCCATGAATATTGGTCACGTACCATGATTAAAAGAGCAATAGAAAAGGCTATCATCATGGTTGCAATAGAGAAGAAAAGGACGAAAAGACCTACAATCATCTTTCTCGGCAAAGGCTTTAGAAAATCTTCTTCTGCATAACGTGATGTAAGGATTCCCAAAAACATCAAGACTGAAGTTGAGGAAGAAGAAAGGGACAATGCATCAAATATTATAAAGAACATATACAATTTTTTCTTTAAGAATAGTGGAAATCCTGTAGTTTGGTCGTTACCACCTGGAACGGTAAAAGCTACAGTGAACATAATGGTAACAATTAGAGCACCTACCACTGTACATGATGATGCTGTGTCCTTCATCCATTTCTCTCCCTTTTCCATCATGTTCTCATGGTTCTTTGCAAACAATTCTTTGGGAGTTAAACCATCTCTATTAATGCTTCCTATAATCTTGGGATTGAGAATTCTCTCCACTTGCTGCATTTGTTAAAATAATGCTACCAAAATCAATTGAATAACTGTGAGTAATATTATAAAGACCAAAAATCTAACCTTACAAAAAATAATATATATATATATATATATATATATATATATATATATATATATATATTAAAACCCATTATCTTGTCGTTATATATAGAACGTCAACACATAATATCTTCAATGCTTCATCCTATTATAGAACGCGCGCTAGGTAATTAAAAATTAGTACTTATGTAAGTAATATCAGTGGTACATTATTTTGTGATAGGGTTAATGAAATACCACATTATTCATGCTTTAGGGGTACTTAATAAGTTTTCAAATATTAAGTCACCTAGTCGTAAACTTGCAAAATGCACAATAATTACTAAACGAAAAACACTCAATGTAACTAAGTTGGAGTGTGTTGAGGCATTATACAACACTAGATGGACCCTTTAAAAAAATTCAACATTTTGATTTACAAAATCTTGGTTGAATTCTCAAAATTTCAAACTAAGGGCATTTTCTCAAAATAATTTATCCAAAATTAGGGCATATTAAAACACTATGAGAATTCTCATAATTTCATTTCCAAATATCATTCAAATACTTTTCGATTTTAAGTTTTTCAATTTTTTAATCTAATTATTACATAATCATTGTCCAAACACAAAAATCAATAAAACTTTTTATAAAATTCAAAACAAAACAAAAAGACCAATACAAATTTTACAAACTTCAAAACAAAAATAATATTCAAATAATCTTTTAACTTTATAATATTTTTATTCAACGTTTTATCTCATTTTCCAACCAAAATTCAATAAAAACATCTTCATTGATCAAAACCATTTCACTATTATTAAAAAAATTATGAGATACTCCAAGAGTCTAAACATGGCGAATTTTCAAACTTTGCAAACTTTGCTCAAGTGAAAAGGGCGATAAGAAAACTATTTATATATTGTGCCCAAGGGAGAAAAGGCGAGATTAAAAAAGGCACGTTTTAGGAAAATTAAAAGACCATTAACTTCAAATAAAGTAGAAACCTAGCCAAATATATATAAATATATATATATATATATATCAATTTGATATAAAAAATTTACTTTTAAAACTACGTACGTACTTTGAAGATTTTAGAGTATGTAGTAAAAACAATTAAAGTTAGTAATTTGATTGGATATATTTTTTTTTTTTCATAACTTGATGCTATATGTTATAAATCAATAGCACAAATGAAGAGTAAACGATGTGGCTTAATAACATTTATTGTTATTCAATAATAATAGAGTGAAATAGTTGATCATGATATGGCTTTATGAGAATAGAGTTTATTCTTTGAAATTTTGTAAGTAATAGATATTTTCCAATGATTCTTATTCCGCCTAGTCTATAGTAAAATAGCCAGCTCTCATTAAATTATTTTTGTGTGTGGGCGTATATAATATATTTTAAATGTGTAAAATGAAAAGGATAAAAAGACTGGGAATGATTATATCGAAGACCAATCCTAACACGGGAGGGGAAGAGATATGCCATGATGAGGATTAATAACTATTGAGGGTTATCTACGACAGGTTGGGGGCTTATGGGCATCAGGATCATAGGTCTATTGTCAAAGATCTAGACCCTGAAGCTCTATTTTCCATTTAAATCCTCTGAAAGCTCGTTTCAAATACAAAGCTTTCATAGAGAATTGGTGCCTGAAGTTATTTTCGATTGTCTTTTTTGAATCGATCAAGTAACACGTTTTACTTTTAGTAAGTCATATGTTGGAGCTTGTCTCTAAAACAAGTCCACTTGTATTTTGTTTTAAGGTGAGCAGTGTTGTTATTGCTGTGAACTCATCTTATAAGCCTTCTGAATTAGGCTGCTTAAGTTTAGTCTCTTGGGTCATAAGAGAGTGTAGATTGGATGTGCTCTTGGATTTTTTCTATAAATTCTGGTACTAATAAGTTGGAGTATTATAAGCATATTTTTTTATTGTGAGACCCAATATTACGGCTATAAAAAGTTTTAAGACAAATACCTTTTTGTGCTAGTTGATATGAAAAAGATGTATTGGGTGCGTAAATAAGAAGCTTATAAGTATATTTTTTCTTTCTTTAATAGCTTGTCGCTGCTTTGAAGTAGCAGATCGGCTGTAGGTGTAACTATAGAGAGACATATAATGTGTTGCATGTATGAGACAATTCGACAGGGTGAATTCCACACGTTTATTTCTTTCCAGAAGCTAGGCCATCAAAGTTAGATAGGGAGTTGGGGAACATCTTAATCGATATGTTTATGTGTGGTGTGTTCTCGAAGAAAAATGGGTTGTCATATTGAGCATTCATGGTTTAGTATTTTTGAGTTTGTTGGGTATCAGCTTGTTTCCTTTTTAGAATAAGAAAAACTTAATTATCAAAAGAGAGGAAAAGAAAATATGTCAGAGAGAGAGAGATGACCTTAAACCATTGTAACTCTCTTTGCATTTGTAAAGCTCCACCAGAGATTTGATTAAGCATAGTGGAATCTTCTATCATTCCTGCCATATGTAACATGTTGTCGTCGTTGCGATCTCCATAAGATGTCAAAGCATTCTTCTGATCAAGGCCATATATATGGTTAAAAATCTTAGACTAACGATACAGAACAGCGAGCATAAGTATGTTCCTCGAATTTCTATATCTATTCCCCAAAAAGCTTGGATCCGTCTCCACTATTGTAAAAACAAACTCGGAAATTCCATTCTTGACAGCACGGCTGATTGCATCATAAACCAAACCAATATTTTTAAGTTGTCCAATTTGGGATGATCTTGATATCTCCTCGCACATACAGGAAAGAAGTTCTTCGGATTGGATATGGATCTTCTTCAGGTTATATATATGCTTGATTCCTTTGAAAATTATTGAAACAACGTCAATTGAACTGGATGAAACCATTTATAAAAAAAAAAGTACAAAAATCTCCAACAGAAATTATCAACATTGATTTTGATTGAGTGGAGACAGTATACCCAACAACTTGCTGATAAATGATTTGGCTGGCACTGCAAAGTCAACAAAATCTTTTGATCAGTACTACTTATTGACATCATAAAAGTTGTACAAAAACAAAGCTAGCATAATATTTCTTGTTCAAATTAATTAATTTTTTTGCAAGTTCCCACGGCTAAAATCTCATCTAATAAGTACTTACAAGGAAATTGTCTTTTTATTAATCCTTTAAAAAAAAAAAAGAATTACTTCGTACGTAGTTCGTCCAGACAAATCCTATAAAAGTGATTTTTTCATGCTAATATGTCACTCAGTTTTCTTCTATTTGAATTTTTGAGTTAACTTTTTGTTCAGCAAAATTGACATTGTCATTGATGTTAGTTAAAGCAAACCTATAACTTACGAAAATTTCAAAAAAAAAAAAAAAAATAGTAATAATCTCAAGATATAATTTTGATTGAGTGGAGATTTCAGATTAGACAAGGTATACCGATAAGTACTTGCGGACAGTTACTGAAACTAGCTGGCGAAACAGTAATGCTGGCCCTGGCACTGCAAAAATGAACAAAATCTTTTCATTAGTTGACACAATAAAAGTTCACCAAAACAAAGCTAGCGGAATAATATTTCTTCTTCAAATTAATATTGTACAATTCTTAATTCTTAATAAATAATAAGGAGATTGTATTTATGTTAACCTTTTCTTTATATTTCTGTAAAGTAAAAATAATCCACCTTACCATACTCCCTAATTAATTAACCCTAATTAATGTAGACTTCAATTAGCGCACCTGCTGAAACCATATATATATATATATTTATCAGACTATATATTTACTCCTATTTATTGCTCAGCCAGATATGATCTTAAAATACGTACCTGACAGCTTTAGAGTATCATTACTTATGACCCAGTACTTATCTTGGTTATTTGAGACTTAGTTAAAGCTTGTTGGATATTTTAATTCAAATGCCATGTTGTTTCTTTTTTCGTGGGAATCATTTATATAAGATTCTGACATTATATGATTTATATGAATGGCATAAAGTTTGATGTTATAACATGTATACCTTCGTATGAATTAGATAGATGTCTGATCTATATATATATATACACACGAGCAAAACTATAAATCAGCCACTATTCATATCACACACCCCACACTTACAGCTTTTAATAAGATGTGAGAGTGTTTTTCATAGGGTGTATAAATGTTTTTCATAGAGTGTGGGGTGTAGATAGTGAACAATAACTGATGAGAAGAATTATTTATACTAAATATTGTTGGGCTTCTCTGTCTGGAGCCTGTGATTTTGTTCGTGTGGAGTCTAGTTTTATTTGTGTGCAGCTTGGTTTGATAATCCAAACTGACAAATATTCGTTGTTATTTTTTGGTAAATTTTTAATAGAAACAATTTTTTACCCTTTTTGGTGGGCTCATAATCCAATCTGACCTACTAATTAGGATACGTACTTTTCTATATATATATATATATATTGTCTTAAATTCTTGTACAGCAGCCATATTGTATCTTTGATTATCATTTGAATAAAATTCTCTCTCTCTCTCTCTATATATATATATGTGAGTGTAGGCATATTGTACAATCACGTAAATCTTGTATAGTGTGTAATTGATTCTAATTTTTATATACTTTTTCTCATATCATTCCTAACAAATATTGTCTTATTTTAGAATAATTCATGATCATCGATCTGCCTAACTAAAAGAACCTTAGTCATGATCCTCGGTCTTTCTAACTAAAAGAATTTCATAAGGATTACTGTGGGAATGCCATCTTGTACTTGCGTTGTTCTTGGGCATCATATATATATATGAGATACTTGTTTTACGTAAGATGGCATTGTATGATTAGCTTAATATGATCAATGGCATATAGTCTGATCCATGATGTTATAACTTGTATACTTTCGTATGAATTAGATAGATGTCTGAATTTGTACGTAGCTTGTGATATAAAGCTCTAAATGACTTTTGAAACAATGTAGCATATATGCATGCATCATGTACTAAATATTGTTGGAATTTTTTGTGCGGAGCCTGATTCTATTTGTGTGTGGCCTGGTTTGATAATTCGAATCGACAAGGATTCATTGCGATTTCTTGGTGGAAATTTTTTTTGACCCGTTTTGGCTCTTAATCTTACCTGACTCGCTAATTAGGGCACTTTCCTATATATTGTATTAAATTCTTGTACAGCAGCTGCATTGTATATTTGATTATCATCTGAATAAAATGTTTTGTAGGTCCATGTACATAGCCACTTTGCCAAACCATGTAAACTCATGTTGTGTGTGATTGATTCTAATTTTTGTTTATTTTCTTTCTTGTTGTTCTTAAGATGTTTTGTCTATTTTGAGAATTAATGATCCTCGATCGGTCTAGCTAAAAGAATACATTGATCATAAGGATTTCTTTGAGAAGGATTCTTTAAAAATTAAAGCAGAAAGATACCTAGTGATCCGACTGATGGAACTTGATTGTGTTGGCCATTTTCAATGCTCACAATGTTCAACGGATCAGTTGCAATGCTGGTGGCAGGAGCCGATGGATCGATGCGTATACCTTTCAGCAAAAAATACCAACGAATCTTAAGTCCGTGACAATCGGATAGATTAAGTACTGTCATTCCACGTCTTGGATGAACAATTTTCTTTTAAAGAAACAATAAAAAAAATAATAGAATATATAATAACATTGGCTCTAACCAGGATATATATATATATATATATTGAAGCCTTCAAACGAACCAATATATATAGCATTAATACAGGATTCATTGCTAAATGCGTTTTATTCTCTATCAGCCACAATGTGTGCAATAATTAAAGTACGTAGTTGAAAGTAGTGGCAAAGTCTAGTAGAGAGAGAGAGAGAGAGAGGTACTAACGGGAATAGATCCATTGTTTCCAAAAGTCGAGCCGATTTCCACTCAGAAATGCGTTCCGCATGGAAGCCAATGCTAAGAAGGGAATCTCGCCGCGGTCGTCAAGAGCATGTGTCAAACTTGGACAACGCTGGAGTAAATCCAAAGCAAGATCTGTAGTGTTGTGCGAGGCGTACGTACGTACAAAAGAATCATGAATATCAAAAAAGGAATTAATTACTTAATTATAATGCCAAGATTTCAAATTATCGGAAATAACGGGAAATAATATTAATTGGATAGTAAAACAAAGGGTTCATGTTACCCAAATTTCTGGTATATATAGCACGGGTAAGAAGCTTAGCTCCGTTGCCTTTTTCTGCAGGCACCGGATTATTCTGCGAAGGGAGAGAGTACAAGTAGCGAGCCAGTCCGGATCTTCCGTACAGAACAGCCTTCATTAGAGCTGTGTCACCGTCATCATCTGCAATTCCCCAGTCTTCTTCCGTCATTCGATTCACCAACTTATGGACTATAGTGTCATGTCCAGCAGTAACAGCAATGTGAAGAGCCGTTTCGCCTTTATATGTGATTGCCTTCCTTACTGCATCGCCTTGAGAATCAAGAAAGTCTTCTGCAACAGCCCAACTACCACGAAGCACAGCCCTATGCAAGTCCGCATACAGAAGATAGCTCTTGTCAATGCTTCCCATATCTGCAATTTTTTAATTTTTTTCATGAGATGGTCTTTTCCCGTATCTGCAATTAATTGTGGTCTATTTCCGATTGCCATTTAGAAAGGGCCGGATTAATCTCAAAAGCAATATCTAGCCACCATGAGTGGCGGCCGGAGCCCGCAAAAAAACACTCCAATTTGGCGGACTCGATCAAATCTGCCACATTTGGCACCATATCTAGTAAATTATCTAGTAAATTTGGCGCCACCGGAGGTGGTGGCAGTCCATCGGATAATATCTTTTAATTGAATTTTTAATATAATTGGGAAAACTATACATATATATATATATACTAGGTGTGAGCAACGTGCAAAACACGTTTGTCTAATTTTATGAAATGATTATTTGTAAAAAATAATATATATTTTATAAAAATTATTGATGTCACTTAATAATTTAAGGCATATTGGAGAAAATAAAAAAATTAGGTCAAAGTATCATATAATCCAATACATGTTTATAACATCTATAATTTTAGCAAATATGTATACGAAAAATTTAATAAAAGCCTAACACAAACGGTAGTTCAAAATATGTGTCGTTTGATATTTGTATTATAATTCATCAATTTATGTCATCCTGTAGACAATCAATAGAGACAACATTGAAATTCTTATTTTGCTGTTGGTTGAGTCGATCAGGGACAACATAAAGTTAAAACATAATCTTTTTATAAAATTTGTGGTATAATATTTTCTATATATAGCATATATATAAATACTAAAATATATTTTGAAATTGTTGGCCGAATTTACTCTTTCTTGGTTAGCTCAAGGATCACGGCCTTTGTCACGTGCCCATCATAGCAAGCCCACGTATGGAATATGACTTAGCGGAAACTACGTCCTACTACCATTGGAAAAAAAAACACTTTGATTAAACATACTTGTATTATATATTATATGAGATTTTTAAATTTGGAATACTCAATAATCTGAGTTAATGAAACGTATAATACACGTATATTATATTTATGGATTCACGTTTTATGCACCTAATACACATGCAGTATATGTTAAGGAGAAAGAGAAAAATATAATAACTAATATTTAATTACTTATTATATATTATATAAACTATTAAGTATTATAATTATTGTGATTAATAAATCATATAACAACATTGAATGCTATCTCTCTCAACATTTATGTCTTCATTTTATGTGTCAAACCGTTAAAACAAACGGTGTTAATTTTAACGGAAAAATAAGAAAAACCGTTAAAATAAGATTTTCCGTTTCATACATTTTTTATATATAGAAGATATAACGGAGGAATTATTTCAGCCTTTCAATTTTAATTTTTTTGGATCCTTTTAAACGAACATGTATCTTTTAATGTTCATGGGGTCCTTTGGGGATAATTAACTCCGACAGTTTCAAGCCTATTGAATTTAGTTTTGGATAGCGTTATCATTATAACGCAGGCTTTAAGCAATTTTTGAGCGTACGTGGCAATGTTGAGAGAGAGAGACTCACCAAGCTGATACTTCTTTTTCAAAGTTTGCCAAGCAGTATTGGCTGAACTATTAATGGTCCTAATATTGGAAAGTGCATCTGGGCCGCACGAAATCTGGATCACATGTAAAGCCATGTAATTCCTCCTTCTCCAATCGTTAATAGCTTCATGTTCGTTTTCTTGCTGAAGAAATGCTGGGATTAGGTTGCCTTCATCGTCAATGAGGCCCTTCCAAAGATCTTGAGCCTTCAAGTAGGTTCGCACCCGAATCGCCCATTCCGCATAATTATATTCGTCAATCAATTCAGGAGCAGCCGCAAAAAAGACAGTCTTCTTTGTTTCCATCTCAATCTATGAGCATATATATATAATCTATCTGGTGAGCTGCAGAAATATTAGAAGATCAGAAAGAAGCGGTGTTCGATCAAGAGCATATAGAGAGAGGCAAATTACGTATATAATAATCTTCAACATGATTCATTACAGTTCTAATTTTATAAATGATAACTTGAAAGTGAAATCTAATACTAATATCATTGACTTGATGAGAAATAGCATGATTTTCTTAACTTATATGATTGATCAAATTGAAGGATAAAGAGATCAAGTCACAATTTATTGTTAAAGCAAAAATATATTTAAATATTAAATAAAGTTTAGAAAATACTTATAGTGCTATAAAATATTTTTTGAAAGATCAAGAAGCTGCAAAAAGTGGTGGAAAGGCAACGTAATAGTGTAAAATACATTGTGGCCGTGGGTTATAAAATATCCACTTTTAAATGGGGACGAATTAAGACTTGGGATTGATAAGGAATGACTTAGAGGTGTTTGTGAAGATAGTGAAAGTGGTGGTTGGCCGTGGGTGGCAGGGAAAAAGGCGGTGGAAGTGAAAAAAAATAGCCAAAATGGATTTGAGCTCGTGGTGGTTGCTCCAGTGACGAATCGGAACTGGAAATCGGTGGGTTAGGTCGGCAAGGAGTTGGTGATAAAGTAGTGAAGAAATGGTGGCTTGGTGGGTGCGCGACTACGGTGCAGGGAGAATTTTGGGCTGAGGATGGTGGGGGTGGTGCATGTCATGGCGGCGCTGCAGTGGCTGAACAAAAAAAAACGAACGAGAGGGAAGAGATAGAGGGTGTCGCGCGTGGAGAGAGAGAGACTAGGAGAGAAAATGAGAAGGAAAAAAAAAAGAGAGGAGAAAAGAAAAGATTGGAAAAAGAAATGAGAGATACAATCCTCACATCTAGGGTCCAGAAACTAATCCAACGAAAATAATTTTAAAAGCAATGAATTGAATAAAATAATTTAAACACAATATCTAGCTAAAATAAAATAAATAATTGTTAAAACTAACAACAAAATTTAAAGTCCAAAAATAAACTAAATTAAATTAAAGAGCAATTTAAACACAAAACAATAATTAATATTAAGTAAGCACCTCAAAATAAATTTCACAACTAAATTATTCTAACTAATATTCTATAAATTTAAAACAAAAGAAACAATATTTTAATTAAATTAAAATATTTTTTCAATAAAAATACACGTAAAGACGGGGTATCACAACCTCTTTTATTATTAGTCATTTTAAGCTTCCCACAAATACAAGTACCTCAAAATCTCCATGTTCAGCTTGTTCTCAAGCTAAATCTCATGCCTTAGCTCACCCCCCTTCTCCATCTCGGTCTTTTCATCCTTCTGAATTATCATTTATAGATGTTTGGGGATCGACACCAGTATTGTCATCTACTGGATGTCAGTTTTACTTGTCAATTGTTGATGACTTTACTAAAATCTGATGTTACTTCTATTTTTATTGCATTTTTCCATTATGTTAAAAATAACTTTTCAACAAATGTAAAATCTATGCAAATGGATGGGGGTGGTGAATTTCACCCTCTTCAGAAAGTACTACAATCATATGGCATTTGTCATTGCATCACCTGCCCTTATTCTCATGCACAAAATGGTAGTGTTGAGCGACGCCATCACCACATTTTTGACACGGGTCTTTCTTTGCTTGCCCAAGCCTCCATGCCTTTTAAATATTGGTCCAAAGCCTTTCAAACCGCGGTTTGTTTAATCAATCGGATGCCTATTTCAATTTTAAATAATAAATCTCCCTTTCAAAAATTTTTTAACCGTGCGCCTGATTATAATTTTCTTCAGACTTTTGGTACAACTTGTTAGCCCAATTTACGACCTTTTAATAAACATAAGGTTGACCTACGCTCAAAATTGTGTGTGTTTATGAGATATAGCCCTGGTCACAAGGGCTATTATTGTCTTCATTTACCATTAGGTCGTACCTATATTTCTCCTGATGTTCAATTTCAGGAAAATCAATTCCCATTTACATCTAATTCTGCTTTGGCTCCTAAATCCCAAGTCTTACACTCAGCACCTGTTATGAATTTGATTCACTTCCTGTTTCAATCTTTCCCATTGGGTCTAGCCTCCACAATTGGGTCTAGCTCCTTAAACCCACTCATGCCTTTACCTGCCCATCATGAAAATCCAAGCTCTCCTCACGAGTCTCCTGCACCCAGTCCGTGTAACGACTTGCGTCCAACCTCTCTGAATTCCAGCCCATAAATCTCACCTAGTCCAAGCTCTCCTCACGGGTCTCCTGCACCCAGTTTGCATAATGATGTGCATCTAGCCTCTCTCGATCCCTCCCCCCTACATCCCTTAACCTCTCTAACCCTAACACTATCTCTGTGCCGCCTACCATTTCTACAAACACCCATCCAATGAGCACGTGATTGAAAGCAAATGTTTCTTGCCCAAAGGTGCGCCATGATGGAACTCTTCCTTCCCCCCCCCCCCCCCCAAAAAACACTCCGCTTCTCAAGTTTTCTTCCCCATCCGAAATTCCTGAAGAACCCGTATCATATACAGAGGCCTCTAAGCATCATGAATGGCGTCAAGCCATGCAAATTGAGTTCCAAGCCCTTCTTCAAAATTCCACCTAGGATTTAGTTCCATATTCTCCCTCTCTAAACATTCTGGGTCTGAAATGGGTTTTAAAAACAAAGAGACATGTTGATGGTTCTCTTGAAAGGGGCAAGGCTCATCTTGTTGCCAAAGGATTTCATCAATAGCCTGTGATTGATTATACTGAAACCTTTTCTCCCTTTGTGAAACTTGTTACTAAACAATTATTGCTTTCCATTGCTGTCTCTTGTAAATGGCCCTTACACCAACTAGATATCCAAAATGCATTCCTACATGGTGACCTTGAAGAAGCAAGGTATATGCATTAACCTCTTGGTTTTGTGAATCCCGACTTTCCAATGTACGTCTGCAAGCTAAAAAAGGCCATCTATGGCCTTAAACCGTTCTCCAAGCTAAGTTTTCAACTTCTTTCTCTTGGCTTTCATAAATCTAAGTTTGACTCTTCTCTATTTATTTTTAAACAAGCTAGTCATGTAGTGTTTGTCTTAATTTATGTTGATGATATAATTGTTACTGTTCACATTCTCTGTTAATATCAGATTTTATTACTGCCATGAGTAATTATTTCCTTGTTAAAGATCTTGGTCCTTTACATTTTTTCCTTGATATAGAGGTTACTCGGACCAGCCATGGTCTTTACTTAAGTCAATCATTAATATCTTGCATTGCACCAATATGCACAATGCTAAAACTGTCTCGTCACCTATGTCGACTTCTACTAAGCTTACAGCACTTGATAGTTCCTCCTTTGAGGATCCTCATCTATATAGAAGTGTTGTAGGAAGTTTGCAATATTTGGCATTTACCCGTCCAGATATCTCCTTTGCAATTAACAAAATTTGTCAATTTATGCACTGTCCAAAAAATTCTCACTGGAAAGCTGTAAAGTGTATTCTTCGTTATCTGCATTTAACAACTCACTTTGGACTGCACTTTGCTACTAATTCCTTGTTCAATATTTCTGCCTACTCTAACGCTGACTGGGCTGGTTGTCCTGATGAT
Source organism: Carya cathayensis (assembly GCA_011037825.1). NCBI lineage: Eukaryota > Viridiplantae > Streptophyta > Magnoliopsida > Fagales > Juglandaceae > Carya > Carya cathayensis. Next base: position 946,179 of record QGSO01000371.1, read on the forward strand.
AGAAAGTCTACTGGTGGTTTTTGTATATTTTTTTGTTCACATCTTATTTCTTGGGGATCCAAAAAGCAACCTATTGTTGCTCGATCATCAACTGAAGTCGAGTACAAGGCTATAGCTAACAGATTTTATGGATCCAATCTCTCTTAAAAGAGCTTGGCATATTTCAACCCAAAGCTCCTACACTATGGTGTGATAATTTAGGAGCCACATACTTGTTCGTTAATCATGTGCTTCATGCTAGCACAAAACACATTGAGTTGGACTATTACTTTGTTCAGGAACTGGTAGCTGCTAAAAATTTTATTGTTTCCTTTATTTCTAGCAACGAACAACTTGCAGACATTTTCACAAAACCCTTGTCCACAGCTCAGTTTTCTTTATTGCAATCAAGCCTCAATATATGTCAAGTGTCGCTCGCATCGAGGGGGACTGTTGAGGAAATCACAACAAACAACGTACAATGCAGAGCAAGTGCAGCAAACCATGCCCAATGCAAAACAGGTACACATAGCGTGGACGTAGCTTGCACTCACTCAAGGCACACCAACAACAAACTGTGTCCAAGGTAGAGCAATAAAAGTCTGAAGATTTCCTTGTCTAAGATACATGTGGCCCAATAATATAGAATTGGTTGAAGATTTCCTTATCTAAGATACACTTGGCCCAATAATATAGAATGGGTTGTTTTGCATTGAGTAGTACAAATATTGTACAGAACAGTAGTGAAAAATCAATGAAAATGAAAGCTGTCCTCTGAGGCAGTTTAGTAAGCACCTTGAGTGCTCTATTCTCTTTTTACATTATTAGATAGAATTGTTGATCCTGAGATGAGAGAATGTATTAACAGAGATGGTTTAACTCCCTAACAACTGTTTACAAAGAACCACGAGAACATGATGGAAAATGGAGAAATGGATGAAGGACACAACATCGTCATGTACAATGGTGGGTGCCCTGATTGTTACCATTATGTTCGTGGTATCTTTTACAGCTCCAGGTGGTTACGAACAAACTACTGGCTTTCTAATATTCCACAACTTATGTATTGATGTTTTTAGGAATCTGAACATCACGTTATGTAGAAGAAGATTTTCTTGAATATTTTCTAAGGCATATGATAATAGGCCTTTTGACCCTCTTTTGCTCTATTGCAACCATGATGATAACTTTTTCCAATGCTCTTTTAATCGTCCTACATGAGCAATTACATATTGTAATTCCTCTCATTTGTTTAACGGGTTTTCCATTCACATTCTTCGTATGAATTCAATTTCCCATTCTTAAAGATATGATCAGGTTGACCTATTTCCCAAGTCTCTTCAATAGAAAGATGAAGTTTTATTTTATGTAATCCATTGTGCAATATAGTGTTTTGCAATATGAACTTAAGATCTCTTCGGTGGCAGTGCAAGAGATTGCATGCTTCTACTTCGAGGCTACAAGGAAGAAGACTTCAAGTTTGTGCCGCTCAATAGAATAGAGAGATTCATAACTTTCTTCATTATCTCACGAGTCTAAGGGCTTGAGAGAAAGTTGAAACATTTCTCGTTTGGTAGAAATTTGAATTTAGTGCATTTGGTAGAAATTTGTATTAAGATTTTTGGTTTGTGTTTTTTGTTATCACCATTGCTCTTTTAACTCCACTTTTTAGTTAGTATATTTCTTCCTATTTTGCAACGTCATCAACACCAAGCCATTCCTTATATAGTATTCAACGCCATAGATGTAGGGAAGATCCAAATGAAAAACAGGAGAGAATGGGAGTGGGGAAGATGCATGAGAAATAACCTTGCCATTCATCTCTTTGAGTGCCTCCTCTGTAGTAGGCCTATGCATAAAAAGGCTTGTTCTAATCAGTCCAAAATAACCAACTTGGGCCCATCCAAACAAAGTCGGGTTCATTGGTTTAAGCCCAATACTGGCCCGTGTAGCATCACCCTTTATAGTTATGCTTATCAAAATTAGCATCGTTCTTGCTCACTTTTATGTATTACGTATACCCATCCCACCACCCTCGCGTGAAAATAAGTGTCTCCTTTAATTTTTTTTGTAGTTGGTACGTAATGAAGTTATCAGTTTCTATTTATCACATGCCAACATTAATAGGGGAGTTTTGGACCAAAAAGTTCCTTTTTCATCTAGCTACTCCTTCCAACTCAATTTTCGTGATTAAGGCTGGTTTTGGATATTAAGAATATTTTAGAATATTTATGAATTATAGTAAAATAGTTTGTGAATAGCAGTGAATATAAATAGTAATGAAACAATTTGAAAATTTCTTATAACAATTGTATTCTCAAACATACCCTTAAAACTCAAAAAATAAAGAGTTAGCATTGATCTACATAATATATTTTAGATAAGACTCTTATCCTCATTAAATGGAAATTACCAAAAAACAAAAGGATTAATTAGATATTTTCAACGCATTGGATCACAGAATATATTTTTAGAGAAATACTCTAGCTATAAAGTGATTACACAAAAGTAATCCCACAAACTGATGTGATTTGTTAAATTGTAAATTTATTTTTATTGTAAAATAGATTTAATGGATTATATAAAACTATGTCAGTTTGTGAAATTACTTTTGTGTAATCCCTTTATGACTATAGCACTCCTCATATCTTAAACTTACTCCAGAATTTAAGAGAAGTAATTATGTATTATCATCATGATTTCCGCCTGGTCTGCATGTTTCCCAAAACTGCTATTTCTAATGGTTTGGACAGTGAGTTGAGATGAAAGTTAAATAAAAATATTATAAAGTTAAAATATTGTTATAATATATTTTTTAAATATTATTTTCATTTTGAGATTTGAAAAAATTGAATTGTTTATTTTATTTTGTCCGAAAGTTTGGAAAAGTTGTAATGGTTAAATCAGATGAAATGAAATGAGTTGAGTTGATTTCTGAAAACAAACAACACTGTAGGGAGGTTTGATTAATAGTGAGTTGAGATGGGTTAAGTTGAGATGAAAGTTGAAAGTTGAATAAAATATTGTTAGAATATTATTTTTTAATATTATTTTGGTTTCAATTTAAAAAAGTTGAATTTTTTCTTGTATTTTCTTTAAAAATTTAAAAAAATTATAATAATTAAATAAGATGAATTGAGATGATTTTGATATCCAAATATTCTAAACCTCACAATCAATTCTCACGGCTCGTGTTAAGCAGCGGTAGCTAGATAGAAACTTGGAGAAATGATCGATCCTGATCCCTCGCACAGCTACCTAGTTGTTACCCCCCCCCCCCCCNAAAAAAAACCACGTGGAAATAATATTGTATTACAACTAGTTTTCGATAAAAAAATTCTATTTATCATCCTTATATCAAATATTACATATGATTTTTTTTTTTTTTTTAATAAATATATGATATAGAGATGATGAGCAGGTCAGAGAATTCAATTAGTTCAAGTAAAAATAAAATAAAAATAATTATAATATATTATATGATGTGTACGATGATGAGTAACAAAAATCCATAATTAATAAAGACATGAAATTAAATAATACTGTACTTACGTATAAGTGATGAATAATTAAGAGACTTGAGCAAAATATTAGTCTTTTTCTTTCTTCAGTAGTCTTTTGTTTTTTCCTATTATTATTATTTTTAAATAATTGTATATATGTACGTTAGGCCTTAAAAGTCAAGATTGCCATGCATATCACAGCTGGTGAGGACGACATGATCGATGATCGATCCAATAAGATTCTTTAGCTTTTAGCTAGCTACATGCATGCCCGGCCATTAGGCCAGCTTGCTCGTTCCGAAATTAGATTAGGTATATATATAGATAACAAAATAAATAAAAATTTGCCAAAGGATAAAGATTATAAAACTAATGTTGAGACATGAAAGAAAGGCAATCAATTATCATGAGACGCCGAAATAATTAATTATATATTATAAAGATTTTCTTTTGCTTAAAGTCATTATGAAAGGGAACAAATATTAATATAAACAAATATTATATATTTTCACTAGATTTAATAAATAAATATAACCATGTGAAGAACATGTATGATTAGATCATTTAATATATAGTGGAAGGTAGCAGTTGACATTATATATTTTGTATGTATGAGTAAGTTTCCACGTTTGTCTTGTTCGATCATATGGTAGCAGCTGGTGGATATATAGCTGAACGTGCGGTGGCTTCAACCGCTAGCCAAGTGATCAAACTTTCGGGCGACAGTTCCGGAAAATATATATCCCGTCCACCAGCCTCCTCCCAAGTAATTACTTCATCTCTTTAGTAGTAGTACTTTTGCTGTTATCGTCTTTAATTGATTATATATTTATAGATGCTCCTAATTACCCCATCTATCGATATACTCACACGCACACATGACACTGATAGATTAAGATGGAAACAAAGAGTGCTGCCTTTTCTGCCGTTGTTCCTGTTCCTGAATTGCTTGACAAACATAATTATCCGGAATGGGAGATTCGGGTGCGAACCTACTTGAAGAGTCAAGATCTTTGGGACGACATCATTAACGACAACGAAAACGAAAACGAAAACGCAACCGAAGTAGGTCGGCATGATGATGCTGATCATGAAAATGCTGCTGCTGCTGCTAACATTCGGAGGAGGAATTTTTAAATCTAGTTTTGGATACAATTTACCATTGCACTGCAGACGACGTTAAGCAATTTTTGAGCGCAAGTGGCAATGTTGAGAGAGAGAGAGAGAGAGACTCACCAAGATACCTATCTTTCAAAGTTTTCCAAGCAGTATCAGCTGTAGTTTTGGTCCCAATCTCGGAAAATGCGTCTTGGCCGCATGAAATCTGGATCACATGTAAAGCCATGTAATTCCTCCTCCGAATGTTAGCAGCAGCAGCAGCATTTTCATGATCAGCATCATCATGCCGACCTACTTCGGTTGCGTTTTCGTTTTCGTTTTCGTTGTCGTTAATGATGTCGTCCCAAAGATCTTGACTCTTCAAGTAGGTTCGCACCCGAATCTCCCATTCCGGATAATTATGTTTGTCAAGCAATTCAGGAACAGGAACAACGGCAGAAAAGGCAGCACTCTTTGTTTCCATCTTAATCTATCAGTGTCATGTGTGCGTNAAAAAGTATGCACCCTACACAAGTGTATGAACCTCGGACACATTATAGCTGTATCTAATCTTATTTTTAAAAATCTTAATAATTTTTCTCAGCTTTTCAATTTTAAATTTTTTTTAAATCTTTTTCCCCTAAGATTTTTAAAATTTAGATTAGATACACCAAACTAGAATCCCCTAAGAAAAAATTGATTTAATTTCATATTGATGCCAGATTTTTCCTACTTTTTTCTAAGAGTGTAGGGTGCATAGCTTACCCACTACGTACATTAATTAGCGCGCGTCGTTTGACAGTTTGACTACAATGAGATGATAGGAAATGAGATAAAATTTAAAATTAAATAAAATATCTGTAGAGTATAATATTTTAATATAATTTTTATTTTAAAATTTAAAATAAAATAAATTATTTATTGTATTTTAAGTGGGAGTTTAGAAAAATAATAGTGTGAAATATAATATATTATCTGCCAAAGCAAATCAGGTCTAAGACTATATAAATTATTTCTCATCTTTAAAACATAAATCGATTTTTAAAACTTAAAAGTCTTAACAACCAAATTATTAAAAAATAAAAACTGAAGCTGTGGTCGATCGCGTGGAACCCAAAAGCGCAGGGTTCTGCTCTAGGCGGCCTTGGCCACCGGCGCGCCTTGGTTTAACCAGGCCGAATGCGTGCGTTCAGCACATGAGGGGTTCCTATCCAAAAAAAGAAAAGAAAAGAGAGGAGTGGTACATGAGGGGGTGGTTGTGATCCGTCACTACTCCTTAATTTTTATATTATTATTTTCTATCATTCTATCTGCGCATCTGATCTACAATGCCATTTGTTCACAATGTGACAGAAACCTTTTTAAAATCTATGAAAAAGTCTTAACATTTAATATTTATATGTAGGCATGTCTACTAAACCAAATAAAGATATTTACAATAAGTGGGGATGGTTCTACAGCCACCACCCGGAGCTCTTTTTTACATTTATTTTTTAACAGTTTTAAATATTTTTTAAAAAAATTACAATATCATTAAAAAAACTTTCTTAATTATTAAATAAAATAAAATTATAAAAAAAATCCCAACCGGAGTACTAGAATTTTCTTGAAAGAATAATCTTAGATACAGTTTTCGAGTGTGTAAATCTCGCTCATTTGGAAAAAAATGAGTTCTACCATCAAAAAATGATTTTTTTACAAATTTGGAAGAATCATTTTTAAGAGTAGAGGTCACTTTTTTTCCAAATAAGAAATTTATATTCAACTAATTTTACATATTCATATATATATATAGTTTTCCCAATTAACTTAATTGACATAATGTTAACAACTTACTTAAGTCATTAATTGTTCATAAAATTTTTAAAAGATATATAATCCGATGGACTTTCACCACCTCCGGCAGCGCCAAATTTACTAGATATACGGTGCCCAATGTGGCAGATTAGGCCGAATCAGCCAAATTGGAGTATTTTCTTGTGGGCTCCGGCCTATACTCATTGTGGCCAGATATTGCTTTTGACATTAATCCAACCGTTTCTAAATGGCAATCGGAAAAAGACCAAAATTAATTGCAAATACGGTAAAAGACCATCTCATGAACAGAGAAAAAAATTGTAGATACGGGCAACATTGACAGGAGCTATCTTCAGTATGCGGACTTGTACATGGCTGTGCTTCGTGGTAATTTGACTGCTGCAAGGGAGTTTCTTGATTCTCAACCAGAGGCAATAAGAAAGGCAATCACATATAAAGGCGAAACGGCTCTTCACATTGCTGTTACTTTTGGACATGCTACTATAGTCCAGGAGTTGGTGGGTCGAATGTTGGAACAAGACTTGGAAATTGAAGATGGTGACGGTTACACAGCTCTAATGAAGGCTCTTGTGTATGGAAGATCCGAACTGGCGCGCTATTTGTACCCTCTCAGTTCGCTGAATGATCTGGTGCTTGCAGAAGATGGCCGCAAAGGAGCTATGATTCTAACCCGTGCAATATATTCCAAAAATTTGGGTAACAACGTAGTACTTTTTGTTTTACTTACTACCCAATTAATATTATTGTCTGTTATTTCCGATCCTTTAAAATCTTGGCATTATGATTAATTCCTGTTTTGATCTTCATGATCCTTTTCTTGTACGCCTCTCGCACAACGCAACTGTCAACAGATCTTGCTTTGGGTTTAATCCGGGATTACCAAAATTTGACACTTGCTCTTGACGACCGTGGCGAGTCCCCCCTCTTAGCATTGGCTTCTATGCGCCACGCATTTCGGAGTGGAAAGCCGCGGCTTGTGTGTTGGAAAAAATGGATCTATTCCTGTTAGTACCACTCTCTCTATCTCTCTTTCTCTCATTACTAGACTACTTTGCCACTAGTTTCAACTATATATGTTAATTTTTGCACATTGTGGCCGATAGAGAATCAAAACGCATTTACCAATGAATCATGAATTATTAATGCTATATATGGTTCTTTCGTTTGAAGGCTTCAATATATATATATATAAATCCTGGATAGAGCCAATGTTATATGTGTATGCGTATGCTATTATTATTGTTCATCCAAGACCTGGATTGACAGTACTTGATCTATATTCTATCCGATTGTCACGGACTTAAGACTTAATTACTGGCATTTCTTGGTCAAAGGTATCGACATTTATCAACCGGCTCCTTCAACCAGCGTTGAAACTCGTTTGAACATTCCCAACGTTGAAAATGACCGCCAACGCAATCAAGTTATTACGATCGAATCGGGTATCTTTCTGCCTTAACTTATAACTTTCCCTAATTCTTGGCTTGTATTTGTAACATTTGATCAGAAATATCATTTATTTTAATTTGAAACTTTAGTTTTCACTATTTATGTAGATCTCTGATCTCTTGTAAACTGTCATATGATTTTGATTAATAATCTTTATCNTAAAACAAGTAATCGGCCTTCTTCCTGGAGTTAATTTGTTCTGTTTTTGTTGTCGTCCTGCGTCGATTTGCTGATCATTGTTCTAGCTAGACTTCTACTGCCAGCTTGTTATAGTCGGTTCAGTGGTTTTCAGGAGTTAATTAATGAGCTGTTTGGTCAGATTAATTTGTTGCCGGCAAATTTTCTGAAAAATTGACATATAGGTTATTTGCAACAAAATAATGAGCATTTGTGACGAGTTCTTTTTGATGAAAATGATTATTTGCAACGAGAATGGCCAGAAATAGTTATATTTGTCGAAAATAATTGATAACAAATAAACCGTTTTCTTGTAATATTGTGTACAATATTGTTTTGAAGAAGAAATATTATTCAACTAGTTTTGTTTTGGTGGAACTTTTACGTCGACATTGTCTATAAGTACTGAGAAGATTTTGTTCATTTTGCAGTGCCAGCAGTACTGTTTCGCCATCTAGTTTCAATAACTCATGTCCGCAAATACTTACTGGGTATACTGTCTCCACTCCATCAAAATTATATCTTTGTTTGGAATTTTTGTAAGTTAATGCAAAAACCAATTTTATAAGCTTGTTTTATATGCGGACTAAGTAATTCTTTTCTATTTTATAAAAAAGGAAAATAATACAAAGAAAATTTCCTTATAAATACGTACTTATTAGATGAGATTTTAGCCAAAATGAGAAGTTGCAAACAATTAATTAATTTGAAGAAGAAATATTCAACTAGCTTTGTTTTGGTGGAACTTTTATGATGTCCATAAGTACTGAAAATATTTTATTCACTTTGTAGTGCCAGCGGTACGGTTGCGCGATCTAGTTTCATCAATGTTGGGTATACCGTCTCCACTCCATCAAAATCATATATATCTTGATAATTTTTGTTTGAAATTATTGTACTCTTTTTTTTTTTTGAATGGTTTCATCCAGTTAAACTGGCATTGTTTCAATAATTGTCGAAGGAATCATGCAATTGTATGAAATGAAGAAGATCCATAACCAATCTGATCTACTACTTTCACGCATGTCCCGGGAGATATCAACGTCATTAATACAAACTGGACAACCCGAAAACAGTGATGTGGTTTATGATGCAATCAACCGTGCTGTCAAGAATGGGATTTCCGAGTTTGTTTCTACGATAGCGAAGATGCATCGGACCTTTTTGGAGAATAAATACAAAAATTCGAGGAACCTACTTATGCTTGCTGTCCTCTATCGTCAATCTAAGATCTTTAGCCTTATTTGGGACCTTGATATAAAGAGCACTTTGACATCTTATGTAGATCGCAACGACAATAACATGTTACATATGACAGGGATGATAGAAGATTCTACAATATTCAATCAAATCTCTGGTGCAGCTTTACAGATGCAAAGAGAGTTACAATGGTTTAAGGTCCTCTCTCTCTCTCTCTCTCTCTCTCTCTCTCTCTCTGTGGCATATTTTATTTTCCCTCCCTTTTGGCAAGTAAGTTTTTCTTATATTTTATTTTCCCTCCCTTTTCGTAAGTAAGTTTTTCTTATATTTTATTTTCCCTCCCTTTTGGTAAGTAAGTTTTTCTTATTCTAAAATACTAAAAAGGAAACAAGATACACATGAACAAACTCAAAAATACTAATAAACCATGAATGCTCATGACAACCCATTTTTCTTCAAGAACACACCATACCTAAACATATAGCCGATTGAGAGGTTCTTCAACTCCCTGTCTAACTTGGATGGTCTAATAATTTGTTAAAAGCAAGACATAATAATAAACCTGTTGAATTCAACTATCCAATAGTCTCACACATGCAACACACCATATCTCTCTCTCCATAGTTATACCTATATATAGCCGATCCGCTGCTTCAAAGGGGCGATGATGTATTAAAAGATTGCCCGCTTTTCCATATCAACTAGCATAAAAAGATATTGTTTTAAACTTTTTTATAACTGTAACGTGTCCCAAAATACGAAATATGTTTACACACAAACTTATAAATAGTATAATTAATTAGAAAAACCCATGAGCGCATCCAATCTACAGTGCTCTCTAATGATCCAAGAGATAAAACAGGCAGTCTAATTCAGAAGGCTGAAATGAGTTTGCAATAACGACAGTACTGCTCAAGATAAAATACACGTGGTATTAGACAAACATAAGACTTTCTTCGTAACAGTCACCATGCACAGTCCTTTAGAGACCACAAGCTCCAACATATGACATACTGAAAGTAAAACATGTTACCTGATCTGATTTAAATCGATAGTTCCAGAAAGACAACCAAAAATAACTTTAGGCACCAATTCTCTTTGAAGGCTAAATCACCTTTTTATTCGAAACGAACTTTCAAAGGATTTAATAGGAAAACAGAGTTGTAGGGTCTAGATCTTCGACGGTAGAGCTATTCCTGATGGCCATAAACCCCCAATCTCTCATAGATAACCCTGATCAAAAGTTAATCCTCATCACAACTGCATCTTGCTTCCCCTCTCTCGTTAGTATTGATCTTCTAATCAGTCCTAGTCTTTTTATCCTTTTCAATTTACACATTTGAAATATATTATATACGCCCACACACACAAATGTTTCAATGAGAGTTGGCTATTTTACTATAAACTGTATTTTGATAAAGCCATATCATCAACCATCTCACTCTGTTATTATTGAATAACAATTAATGTTATTAGGCCACATCGTCTAGTCTTCATTAATTATGCTACTGAAATATAACATGTAATATCAAGTTATGAAATAAGAAAAAATATGTCTAATTAAATTTCTAACTTTTTTTATACATACTCCCATATCTTCAAAGTATGAAGTTTAATTAATGTTTTTATATCAAAATGGCATATATATATATATATATATGGCTAGGTTTCTACTTTAATTGAAGTTAATAGTCTTTTAATTTTCCGAAAACGTGCTCCTTTGTTCTTGTGTTTTTTCCTTGGGCATGTTACATAAATAGCTTTTTAATTTTGCATGGTCTGAAAATTAGGAATGTTTGGATACTTGGAGTATCTTAGAATTTTGTGAATAGTTGTGAAATTGTTTAAGTAAAAGTATTTTATTGAGTTTTGGTCCCTTTAGAATAGGAGAGAGAATATGTTGAATAAAAATATTATAATGTTAAAAATTTGTTTGAATGTAACTTTTTAATATTAATTTTGTTTTGAAATTTGTAAAAGTTATATAAATTTTTGTGTTTGAATAATGATTAAGTAATGATTATATGTAAATTTTGAAATTTTGAAATTGAAAAGTATTTTATATTTGAGAATAAAATTATGAGAAGTTTTGAGAATTCTCAGTATCCAAACATGCTCTAAAATTGCAATGCTCAATGAAAGGAGAGTTTATTCCACATAGAATTCTGAGAATTCAACCAAGATTCTGTGAATCAAAATATTAAAATTTTTTTAAAGGGCCTAGCCAGCTATATGTTGTATAATGCCTCAACATACACCAACTTAGTTACATTGAGTGTTTTTCATTTAGTAAGTTTAGTTACGACTAGTTCACTTAAGATTTGAAAAATTATTAAATGCTAAAGGACGAATAATGTGGTATTTCAATTATATAACAAAACATTGTACCACTGACATTACTTACATAAGTACTAATTTTTAATTATGACGTGGTAGTCTATAATAGGATGAAAATATTATGTGTTCGTACTTGAAAACTACAAAAATAATGAATTTTAATATATATACATATTATTTTATGTAAGGTTAGGTTTTTTGTCTTTCTAATGTTGCCCACAGTATGTAATTGATTTTGGTAGCATTACTTTAACAAATGCAGGGGGTGGAGAGAATTATCAATCCTAAGATGAAAGAAGCAACTAACAAAGATGGTTTAACTCCCCGAGAACTATTTACAAAGAATCATGAGAACATGATGGAAAAGGGAGAGAAATGGATGAAGGACACATCATCATCATGTACAGTGGTGGGCGCACTAATTGTTACCATTATGTTCTCTGTAGCTTTTACACTTCCAGGTGGTAATGACCAAACTTCAACATTGTTTAAGGTCTTTATAATATCCGACGCATTGTCTCTTTTTTCTTCTTCAACTTCAGTGTTGATGTTTTTGGGAATCCTCACATCACGTTATGCAGAAGAAGATTTTCTTGAGTCTTTGCCGAGAAAGATGATAATAGGTCTTTCTACTTTTTTCTTCTCTATTGCAACCATGATGCTAACCTTTTCTGCTACTCTTTTAATCATCCTACATGAGCAATTATTGATTGCAATTACTCTCATTTGTTTGGCTGGTGTTCCGGTCACCTTCTTCGTATGGATTCAGTTCCCTATTCTTAAAGATATGATCAAGTCGACCTATTTTTCCCACATCTTCAAAGGGAAGATGAAGCTTGATTTTACTAGTCCTTTGCACAACATGGTGTTTTGCAATATAAACTTAAGATCTCTTTGGTGGCAATGGAAGTGATTGCATGCTAGCTTGTACTTTGAGGCTACAAGGAAGAAGACTTCAAGTTTGTGCCGCTCAAAAGAATAGAGAGATTCATAACTTCCTTCATTATCTCACGAGTTTAAGAGTTTGAGAGAAAATTTAAAGATTTCTCGTTTAGTAGAAATTTTTGTTTAGTGTGTTTGTAAGACTTGGATGTATTAAGATTTTAGGTTTTAGTGTTTTTTGTTATCACTACTACTCTTTTTTTAACTCCATTGTTTAGTTAGTATATTAATTTCTTCCTACACGCGGTCTTCACTAGTGGGAGTAGCTTTTTAAACCTAACCAAATGGATCTAAGTTTTTCATATTATTACTCATGATTTACTCTTTGCAACTTCAACACCAATCCATTCCTTAGTATTCAACGCTATAAATGAAAGGAATTAGATGCAAATGAAAAATAGGAGTCGGGGAGAAGTGTGAGAACTAACCTTGCATTCATCTCTTTAAGTGCCTCTCTGTGACGCCCCCAAATTCCGCTTGGGATTGAACGGACATTTGAAGCGTCGGGACATGCAACACAAGGTTACCTGCCCCCGTTCATGACATATAAGATGCAATGTTTCTAACATGCATCTAGCATTATGCAATATTCGCAGCGGATAATCTTTTTCTTTAGCAATACTATGCACCAAACTAAATATATCCCAAATACTTGAAACATAATTCATACATAAAGGCATACTAAAAAGCCGTGATCACCACACTAGTCTAAAATGGTTGTGATCAAAAGAATACTTGAGATACAACTCCAAAAGTACAAGTATTAACCTAAGTTAAATACTATACCATCATCAACATCGCACCGTGGCCTAGTCGACCGTATTCAGTTGGTCAGATTCCAATTCTCCTTTGGGTCCTGTAACAAGATCTACCATTCGGGGGAATGGTAGTTGGGACTACCACAGTGAGATTTGATTACAAATCTCAGTAAGTTAACATAAAACTCACACACAGGTTAAAAATGCATGCATGGCAGTAAAAGCATAAATGCATAATTATAGTCATACTGTTCTTTTCTTTTTGTCTTGGATTTTAAGTTTAGGGATTGTGGGAGTTCAATTGCGTGGCTTATTTCATTGGCGTTTTGGGATGGATAGGATAAGTGAAGCTGGGTTATTCAAATCCGCTGCGAGCTGAGATGGGAATTTTTTATCCAATTAGAGATAATAAAATTCAGGAGTGAAGGGATTGTTTTTTTCCCGTTCTCGGGCAACAAGTGAATTGATTGCGCTGACTGTCCGTTGTTTAAGTATGTACCGAATTTTGTGACTTTGTTTCTGGAGGTTGTCGTGAATGAATTGCGTAATTGACCACTATTATGGTTCCAAACGTTTCTTTAGTGGGCTTAGTTTTAGTTCTAAAACGTAAATAGCCTTTGCTTATATTGGATTTGAATCATGTAAATGTAAAGAACACATATCATTTTACAGGCATGCATACATTCTGTTCATATCAAGATGCATATTGTTTGTTTGATTGTAGAACACCTTGATGTTCAAGAGGAAATCGTATTTAACAAAGAATTCCTGGTTTTTATTCGATTCTTTTGACTCTTCCTATCAGAATATGGATTAAGCCTTGTTGCACCTTAATTCCTGGCCATCATTAACTTTTCTAACATTTATTTAAAGCCCAAAATTAAAACTCCGGAAATTGTAATGAAGAAGTTTACCCTTAAATAAAGTCACGGGCATGAAATTCCCAGGACCTTATTTTCATAATCCTGTATTTGAATGCGTGTAGAGCTCTCTCAAAAGCTTTGAAAAGTAACTCATAAGCTTTCTTATTTAAGACAGCTGACTCTTGGTGACAAGGCTCTCCTCATAGCTAAGATCCTGGTTGTTTCTTGTCGA